>CM060069.1:2695255-3280506 GCA_030533445.1 Cyprinodon diabolis | reverse complement strand
AGGATTCATGCCTGTGCCTCAATAAAAGAATTTCGGGTGTCTGTGTATTAATTAGCAGGGGCTTGTATCAGCCCTTGTATCAGAGATTATAGCTCATCTCCAGCGGACTTATAATTAATTATTTGGGTTAATTGGACCAAGTTGTATCACTCATGGAAAAAGGACTAATAGGTCGGATCACCTTTCTCTGGCATTCTGAATCGAGTTGCTAGTAGTATAAAGGACTGAGAATAATTAATTTAGCAGGATGAATCACCTTAAAGGACTGATAGCAGGTTGAATCACATTAACGGACTGAGAAGTTGAAATGAGAATAAAAGGGATTTGTAAAAGTGAAGTTGGAAAATTAAAAGATGCGTCATACATTCTTTTAGCCGGCGCCTGACATTTTCTTTTCTTTTCTGTCTTTTCTTGACTGAACTACGACATTGTCTGTGTTTCTGTGTTTTGTACGTTTCTTTGTGTTTGTGTGCGTGCTTGGCTGCGGGTTGATCTATGGCTGTGTGTCTGTCTTCCCCCGTTATATGTTCCACCACGCGCTGCTGTCTATTTGTCTGTCTGTGTCTGAATTGTGCTGAGATTGTGCGGAAGTGATTTGTGTTTCAAGATTGTGTTATGAAATATTTTCTAATGTTTTTGCTGGATGTTGTATTACTAATTTTCTGTTAAAATGTGCTTCTGTGGGACAGAGGTTTCTCCATTTTGGTTAAAAGTTTTGTTTCACAGCAGGGGGATTGATTGACCCCCCCATTTGCATTTTGGGAGTGCTTCAGTTCTGTTAGCACTGATATTTCCAGCTCACTCTTTCAGGATTCTTGGATTTTGATGTGAATTTCTTTTAGAATGTGTTTTGTGTTGAAATGAAAAGTACAAAATAACAGATTTACAGATGTTTTTACTTTCTCAGCGGGAGAAATGTGTGGCATCAGTTCCAGGCTAGAGCACTGGAATGATCCAATTGTTTTTTTTTAAATAATATTGTAACATTGACAATCACTTCAATTTCTAGGTTTCCTGACACAGGATGGAACACCCTCACTGATTGGAACAAGAGAACAAAAACGAGAACATATGGATGTTTTTCTGCTTGACAGTGTTTTCTACACTGTTAATGTAGGACATGTTGAAACACTAATGAATGACTTTGTTTCTTGTAGGACGATCTTCGTGTGCAGCCCATTTTGCATATTACATGACCACATGAACGGTTTTTGGGTTTTCCTACAGGGGGTCTAGGTAGTCATTTAATAACAGTGGGCTATCATGGAATACGGTTGTGTGTATAATATGGAGTTTTTAAAACAGGTTCACTCAAAACTGAACAATATTAGATCTATTGGATAATTATTTTTTTTCAACCATGGTGTTATAATAATTCTGTTTAAGACTTTCACAGGACGAATTTTGGTTTGAAATCTGGGGTAACATCCTGCATCTTTCTTACAATGGGGTGTTGATGAGTCTGCTTGAGTGTGAATGAGAGTGAATGTGTAGGCAGATGGCCTTTGATGGGTTTTAGGAAGCTATGTGAATATGACGTCACTTTAAAGAGTAGCTGTGTGATCTTTTTGTTATTTTAAACTATTTAGGGACAGTAAAAGTTTTGTTTCATAAATATACTTTTATTACTGCTTTATGGACAATTTTAAGGTAAAGACGATTACATATTTTGGTGTCACAATCTGGTTAAAGCTGAATCATCTGCTTTGTGCAGTGGAATTAATATGAAACGAGAATTCAGCCTTGGCTTAAAGCAGATAAATGTCGTTATTAGGAAACTGTTATCCACTTTGACTAACAAACTAACCTAAATTCTAACTAAATTAACTTGGTTTATATTTCATATGGGTAACTGATTGGACATGCTGAAATTTTAGCATAATGGGGGAAAGTTCTTCTATTTTTGTTTTCCACCTCTAAATTGTTTTTCTTTTGAAATAAGAAAACACAGGGGGATGTTATAAAGATAAGATAATACAGATAGAACTTTGAAATTTACATCATCTCAGTCTAGTTTGAATATTAGATGGAAGATTGGAGAAATCGTGGAACATCTTATGATATTTTGGTTTTTCAGCAAATTATTATATAACAGTGACATAGATTCCAAATTATTTTCAAAATGATAATTTTATTATATCAACAGGGGGAGAAGGAGAAGTAGACCCTAATTCCTGGTAAATTTTTGGATATGGTTAATGGTAAATTAGTTAATCAATAATTTTGATTTTTTCATTCAACAATAGTGAATTATGGATTTTTTTTAATGTAGAGTCATATGGCCTTTCTGCTTGACTAAAATATGGTGTATGTGATATAGAAGCTTCTACTAAATTAGATTTGATCATCTAAAATTGAACGGTTTCAAATAACATCTATGCCATGTTTATTTACATTTAAAATTGTTGATAGATTTCTGCATCACTGCTGACTTTGATTATATACAGTTGGGTGTAAATTGTGAATTTTGAGGAAACTTTTGGTTAAAACTGCTTTGAAATTCAAATAAAATGTGAATAATTTCTGAAATTTTAAAATAGGACTTTGTCTTGAAGCGTGGGACAATGATAAGGATGTTTGGTAGTTAGTAGAACGATATTCAATTCATAATTATTTGACAAAGTGCAATTCAATCACAACTTTTATTAGTGTCAGTACTAGGACATTCTAGAGTTTGTTCTAATTCTTTAATGAGTTTGTGAGGTTGTGATTTTAAATTTGTAGTTGATATTTGGCACAAGCAGACTGAATGTCATCGAGGTATTGACGTTTATTGATTTTGAACAGTAAGTGTCATTATTTTCTTAATTCTGGCACATCTGATCGTGGACTATTTTAACACATTTCTATGTTTATTCTTTTTGCAGTTCAGGATTTGGGGCAGTTGGCCGTTAGTGCTATAACAACAACGAATCTAGAGCCACACGGGAGGATGCATCACAAGATAAATTTTATTTATAATAGTGAAAGTAACAAAATGTGGCATATATAAGTTTTGATTTTTTAATTACTTTGTATTATTTTTTTCTCTGGCAGTTCTCCTTCCTTCTGACTTGATGGCAATCTTGGGGAAAGGGTATTTTAAGCTCAGAGATCATGGGACGATGTATTTGAAGGGATCTTCTTGATTACCACATCAGGCTGCTGTTGTTGCTGAACAAAGATGCTAAACTGTGCCCATCTTCTGCTGGACTGCTGTATGAAAGCCAAAAGCTGTTGAACGATTACGAAGGTCAGCGAAGACGAACTGTTCTCCTGCTGTCACGTGAGGGCAAAGTGCTGCTCACAGGACCTGGCAACAGATGTCTCCTTTGAGTGTTGCTTTTCATACCTGGCTGAAAACAAAAGGGACTCAGGCGTTATCTGTGGGAGTCTTCTACGGCTGGGAATCAGCAGTGAGTCGGGACCACAAAGATCATAGCCTTTTGTCCAAACCCGGACGGGGGTTTCAGTGGATGACTGATCTGCTGGTTTCTACGTCCTGCTCTGTCAACCACGAAAGGCTGACCAAAGTTCATCAAAGCGGGACTGTATCCAGATGCTTCTGCACTGCGGAAATGACTGCTACTCTGGACACCTTCTGATTCAGCAGATAAAGAATTGGGGCATGGCAAGTCGCTCAGCGGTGGTCCTGTTGTGTGTTCTCATGTTTGATCCTGGATTCTCACCTCTGATCATGTGACCTGGGCGCCAAAGCCCACTCCTGGGGTTCCCTTCAGTCTGCAGGTTGGAGACGAAATGGGTGCCAACAAAACTTGGTAGTGGTGAATAAGTTCTTTTTACATTTTTGTAGTGTGTGATGCCATTGTTCTCTTCTTACTTTAGTTATAGCACTGATGCGCCCTGTTGTCTTCACGTCCTGAACCCCTGCAGTGTAATGCTAAGTGTTGAGGACACCCCATCTCCTGGGGTCAGAGGTTTTGCAATGCAGTTTGAGGGTTGGTGTGCACCAACTGTTACGACACTGCATTCCTCGGAAATGCATTAACTTCCTCCATGATTCACTCTTTGTCTCACAAAATGCTAATGTGTCTTTTTTCCCTTCCTGCCTGAAAAGAATGGGCAGGGACTAACTATTGCAATTACATATTTTTTCCTTAACCATAGCTGAATTGCATTGTGTGTTACGCTTCATCTACTAAGGAAGATGATCTAAATTTTATTTACATAGTACAGTGGCTACCATTCAGTAAAACTAAATTTAAATTTAAATGGAATTTAACATTAAGGTGTTAAAGTGAATTGATGGGTGTCTATGCAGCTTATTGAGTTAATGACACCAAGTTCTGTGTTGCTTTCATAAATTTAATCAAACATTAAATTCTTTGATTGAGGTGTGCAGATTGTAACAGCATCTGGGACACCATGTTTGAATTGCATCCAACTGTGTTACATGAGGCTAAAGTTAGTGGTGATAGCGGATTTCATCTCAATGAGTTGTATAGGATTTTTATTATATTCTATGAGAGAACATTTGTTCTGTTATAGAAACAGGGGGACATGAATGGAATTGATCTAATAAGCAAATTTTTAGTTTGGATCTCTCTTTACTTTTCGGAAAAAGAGGTTATTGAAGTTAAATCAAAATACATTAAATGTTTTACGGTGTATTAGCAGCATTAAATATGAGCTAACTATTTGGATATGAAATAAGTAAAATTTATAAATTGAATATACTAAACTAAATATTACCTATCAAATAATTTACATAAAACAGTGTTTCTTAAACTAAGGAAGGTAATTGTTGGATTGTTGCATCTCTATTTAGATGATTCAAAATAAGTTGTTTAACTAAGACATCCAGGAAGGTCTAAACTAAAGATTTACATCATTTAATAAATTTAGCTGTATTGAATCTCTCTCCAAAACTGAAAAGGCATTGATAATTGATAAACAATATAAAAAGGGTAATACATTATTCAATTAAATATTGTATAAATAGGTTTTTAAAAGAGTAAATGGATCAAAGGTAAAAATGGTTGAAATTTTTGGGATTTAAAACTATGATTGGAATAAAGTAGGACATTTTTGATATTTAGTGACAAGGTTAACTATACTCATGTAAAACAGGCTGATCATTCTTTAAGGTTTTAAAAAATAGAAAATGTGATGATTGAAATTAAATTGGTCTACAAATTACAAATTAACAATTATGGAACTGCTTCTAAAATACAGTTAAGTTTTGGGTTCAACGTGATAGGAAACATTTATTTCTCATGTAGGCCTTATATAAAAAGAGGGTCAAAGGATTGATAAAATACAGCTCTAAAGGAGCAGATTTATAATACAAAAGGAAGACAGCAAAGCTGTCATAAAGTGTCGGATCAATCATTAACCAATCAACAGGGTTCTCTCCATATGAGCTCCAGACAGGATGGATGTTTCCAGGACCTGCTACCCGCATTCCAGGATGGAAAGGTGAGCTTGCACATTTATCTCATAAAGATTTCTTCAATGAGTTACAGGTCCTGGCAGCGGAATTTACAAAATACCAGACGACACAGGAACGTCCAGGCTCGGGACCAGTTCCGGGAATCGACTGGGTGCGCCTGAAGGTCATCAAAAGAAAGTGGTCTGAACCTCGCTTCACCGGACCATACCGAGTCGTGGAGAGGACATCTCATGCTGTCCGTCTGCAAAGGAAAAGGAGACACCGGGTTCCATTGGAGTCAGTGCACAGCAGCTGAGGAGCCACAACGCACGCTACAAGGCATACAGGAGAATCTACAGTCTCAACCTGCGGTCAAGGAGTGTCTGCAGGCCCATCCCAGCACGGAGGAGGATCTGCAGTTCCAGGCAGAAGTGTAGCAGGGATTCCTGCCAAGACCACTTCATTTTCCTGAATTACAAGGCTTAAAACGCCCGGACAGGCACAATAATCCTGTTCCGGTGTCCTTCCATTGAGAAAAGGAGATTCCACCCTCTCCTTAAACTCACTGTTATATTGGCACAATACTCCAATTTTCAGTGAGCAACGGACACTCAGGTGGAAACCTGAGGTTTACAACCGAGGAGGAACACATGAAGGATCAGGCTACAAGATCATCATTAACTTATCTTCTCTTTATTGCGTGTTTTCGTTTTTTGCGAGCTCTTAAAGAACATTTGTTTCTTTTTGCGCGTATTTTTGGATCGTTTCCTGACAAAGAATTCATATTCATTTTTGGAGGACTATCGAAGGAGCATAGAGACGAACTCTAAGTTCTTATTATTGAATATTGTGAAAAAAAAAAAAAAAAAGGTATTTTGTAATTTTTATGTGTTTATGATTTATTTTCTTTTTTTGATGTTGTTATTGTTTTGTATTGACAAATTGTAATTTTTGTGGCGAGTATTGTCTTTTAAGTTTCCTGGGCATTTTTTAGTAATTTCGAGATATCTTACTCTGTTTTTCTAATTTTATACTTGGGCTGATATTTCTATTGTGTTTTTTTTTTTCTTATATTGACATAACTGAGTTGTATGATTTTTCATATTTGATAAGTAAAATGTATTTCCAGTTTTAGTTTTTACTGGTTAAAATTTTGTGGTTCATCAGGTGAGTATTAAATTGTTGGATAGCGCAAGATACATTTGATAAGTTCAGATAATGGAGTTCAGCTTCAGACACATGACCTGGCCGTGAAGCTAGGAGGTTCTGTTTAAAAGGGGACTGTTATATAATTAGGCTAAGGTTTTAGTTTTTTAATATACTAAATAGTTTTTTGGTTCCTCTATTAGAAGGCTTAATCAATTTATTTGTGAGGTCTGTGTGTCTCAGACCTCAAAAGAGGGACTGTTAAAGAAAAATGATTATTTTTAGTTTTTAATACAGTTAATCTTATGGCATGTGTAAAAGGTATGTTGAGCACTCTCATTTTGAACATATTTCTTAATTTTGAACAAGTTTGTGAAGATAACCTTTCCTTGAACCAAAGCACTGAATTTAAGTTTGTTCCTGAGAATTTATGGTAGGAAGAGGCCCCCGCATTCCAACAGCTATTCTGTGAGGTCTTATCTCATGTTTTCTTTAGCCAGATGTTTGCCGTAAATTAGGGGAAGCTCTAAGTTTTTCTGAGTGTCAGAGATAGCTCCTGGTTGGAGGAGCAAAAGCCAGCCTTATTTGAATAAATTAAATACAAGAGGTTAAAGCTTTCTACATAGAAGTAACAAATCAGATTTGCTCTTGCAACTCTCCAAAGATGTCTTTGTGCGTCTTTGCTTTCTTTCCTTCTCTCCATTTATGTCAGGTAATTGAATGTATGTCTCCGTTGTTCTGCAGTTTCTGGTGTAAGTTTGTGCATTGTCTTATTTCTAAGTTTGTGCATTGTCTTATATTGGATTAAACTCTGTAATTCTGTGACGTCAACACGCAATGCTGGTTTTCCTTGTGGCCACACGCAGCTCGCCGAGAAGAACCTGGGAAAGGAAGAGAGAAGCCAACCTTTTTCCAAAGTTAACTATTTTAGAATATTTTCTTCCTTAACAGAAGAAACAAAGCATCCTGTAATGCTATTCTCGGTCCACTGTCTGGGTAGAAAACATTTCTGCGATCAGTTCCAGTATTGGGCCTAATTTCCTTGCTTCACTTTTTAAAAACTGTTTTTCAAAACGGAACCGAAGTTGCAGTTAACTAACAGACTGGGACAAAAGAGAACTATATTTTATGAGGAATGTGAAAAAGTAACCGATTTCCACAGTCTTTACTGCTAAGTATCTTTGACCTTGCTTTAAGTCTAAGACATTGTGTCTAAGACCTTTCAAACCACTGGTTGACTGAAATAAAAATGACAGTAGAAACTCTAAATGTTTCCTTGCTTCATGGCTAACACAGAAATTATGTGTACTGTTGAAGTGTAATGACAAAGACAATGGGACACCCTGTAGACTTTCCTTTTGGCTTAACTTGGAATGCCACCAAATTCTACACAAATCCTAATGATATTTGAGAGAAATACTGATGTCAATAAGTTCTCTCTTAGGTTTATTCTTTATACATCATGTGCATTGTTACTTTATTAGCCAGACTAGAGAGAATGGATGGTCTTCCTTCACATTGTGGATGTCACTGTGTGTACGGAGGTCATCTAATCAGGACCGCCTTCGTGTCTTTAAAAATACAAAGGATATGGGCACATCTTGGAGCCAGTCTGATAGAGGAGAGCTATCTGTAATCCTTGGGCATGGATGGCGTGTCACTTTCTGATACGGACAGCAAAGCATCCACCTGATCCAACACATAGACTCATGAGGTATAAGAAGGAGACGATGACCTTGTTCGGGGCTCAATCTTTGCCGGACACTCGCGGACGGGATTTTTTGAGCCCACAGCTGTGCAAGCTCCAAGCTTTTTCTCTGTCCTATAACGACCTGATCTGGAATAAACTCTGTTACTTTTTTACTCCTGTTTTTATAGTCCTTTTTTCATGGCTTACCCAGTTTGAGTTCCCAGGAAAAGAACCGGTGTGGAAGTCTCGAGGCGCAACTGCTTTTTAGGGGACATAACTTCCTCATTTAACATCTCCAAAAACTTCCTATCTTACTGGCTTACACAAACATTTACTGCACTACAGAAATGAATTGACAAAACCTTGTGATCCCCTAAAGACTTACTTCCTAGCTTATCTTGGAATTTCACAGAGCATTATGTTCTTTTTCAGTGGTTACATTGAAGATATGGATCTTTTGCGCTGCTCCTTTTGACATGTTCTGAAGTCTATCCCAGTTTTTGTGACCACAGGGGTTGGTATATGGTGTTGTTGTATGGGGTTGCTGTGGCCGAGAGGTTAAAGCGATAGACTTGAAATCCATTGGGGTCTCCCCGCGTAGGTTCGAGTCCTACCAGCAACGATAGCTCCTTCCTCTAATGGCTGTGTTTGTTTACACACTGACAACTACAGACATTGCAAGCTGCTCATCACATTTAGGAGAAACAAAGCATCCTGTAATGCTATTCTCGGTCCACTGTCTGGGTAGAAAACATTTCTGCGATCAGTTCCAGTATTGGGCCTAATTTCCTTGCTTCACTTTTTAAAAACAGTTTTTCAAAAGGGAACCGAAGTTGCAGTTAACCAACAGACTGGGACAAAAGAGAACTATATTTTATGAGGAATGTGAAAAAGTAACCGGTTTCCATAGTCTTTACTGAAAAGTATCTTTGACCTTGCTTTAAGTCTAAGACATTTTGTCTAAGACCTTTCAAACCACTGGTTGACTGAAATAAAAATGACATTAGAAACTCTAAATGTTTCCTTGCTTCATGGCTAACACAGAAATTATGTGTACTGTTGAAGTGTAATGACAAAGACAATGGGACACCCTGTAGACTTTCCTTTTGGCTTAACTTGGAATGCCACCAAATTCTACACAAATCCTAATGATATTTGAGAGAAATACTGATGTCAATAAGTTCTCTCTTAGGTTTATTCTTTATAAATCATTTGCATTGTTACTTTATTAGCCAGACTAGAGAGATTGGATGGTCTTCCTTCACATTGTGGATGTCACTGTGTGTACGGAGGTCATCTAATCAGGACCGCCTTCGTGTCTTTAAAAATACAAAGGATATGGGCACATCTTGGAGCCGGTCTGATAGAGGAGAGCTATCTGTAATCCTTGGGCATGGATAGCGTGTCACTTTCTGATACGGACAGCAAAGCATCCACCTGATCCAACACATAGACTCATGAGGTATAAGAAGGAGACGACGACCTTGTTCGGGGCTCAATCTTTGCCAGACACTCGCGGACGGGATTTTTTGAGCCCACAGCTGTGCAAGCTCCAAGCTTTTTCTCTGTCCTGTAACGACCTGATCTGGAATAAGCTCTGTTACTTTTTTACTCCTGTTTTTATAGTCCTTTTTTCATGGCTTACCCAGTTTGAGTTCCCAGGAAAAGAACCGGTGTGGAAGTCTCGAGGCGCAACTGCTTTTTAGGGGACATAACTTCCTCATTTAACATCTCCAAAAACTTCCTATCTTACTGGCTTACACAAACATTTACTGCACTACAGAAATGAATTGACAAAACCTTGTGATCCCCTAAAGACTTACTTCCTAGCTTATCTTGGAATTTCACAGAGCATTATGTTCTTTTTCAGTGGTTACATTGCTATTCTCAGTCCACTGTCTGGGTAGAAAACATTTCTGCGATCAGTTCCAGTATTGGGCCTAATTTCCTCGCTTCACTTTTTAAAAAATGTTTTTCAAAAGGGAACAAAAGTTGCAGTTAACCAACAGACTGGGTCAAAAGAGCACTATATTTTATGAGGAATGTGAAAAAGTAACCGATTTCCACAGTCTTTACTGCTAAGTATATTTGACCTTGCTTTAAGTCTAACACATTGTGTCTAAGACCTTTCAAACCACTGGTTGACTGAAATAAAAATGAAAGTAGAAACTCTAAATGTTTCCTTGCTTCATGGCTAACACAGAAATTATGTGTACTGTTGAAGTATAATGACAAAGACAATGGGACACCCTGAAGACTTTCCTTTTGGCTTAACTTGGAATGCCACCAAATTCTACACAAATCCTAAAAATATTTGAGAGAAATACTGATGTCAATAAGTTCTCTCTTAGGTTTATTCTTTATACATCATGTGCATTGTTACTTTATTAGCCAGACTAGAGAGATTGGATGGTCTTCCTTCACATTGTTGATGTCACTGTGTGTACGGAAGTCATCTAATCAGGACCGCCTTCGTGTCTTTAAAAATACAAAGGATATGGGCACATCTTGGAGCCGGTCTGATAGAGGAGAGCTATCTGCAATCCCAGTCATAGCAAAGAAAAATTGGTAAAAGGGAAACACTCACATTTTCTTTTTAAGTCGGCTGTGGCTGAGAAGTTGTTTACAGCCTTTGATTGTTAATTTTTCCAGCAGCCTTCACAAATCCTGTCCTCAATATTTAGTTGTATAAAAGAAGAAAAAGTTTTGTAGACAAAATGTATTATACTTCTGAATTTAATATTATTTTGAGCTGCTAATGTTTCCACAAATCAAAACACTCTCTGCTACTTCTTTACAGAACTAAAATCAGCAGTTTTCCCGGTTTTAGTGTAGTGTAATTAGTTTTTTAATTTGGACCAGTTTCGTAGCCTATAAGTAATTCTAAATTTTGCGCTCCTAGCACGCATGCACACATACAGACTAGAAAACAGCCAATTAGGATGAGAGAAGTCTAAGCTTTAGCCAAAACAACCAATGAGAGTGGAGTTAAACAGCACAGCACAGGTACATGAGCTGCTAAGTGAAAGGGACAGGAAAGTCCAGGCAGGAACTCAGATGGAGTGGCAGCAGCAGCTACTAAGCAGCAAAGAAGCAAGAGGAAAAGAGACAACTGCTGCAACAACCCTGCATTGTAAATTATAAACGTGTTATCCACATCAAATTATTGGTAGGGACAAGTAGGTCGGTCCAAAATTTTGTTAGGGACATGTCCCTATGTTCCCTATGCAAAGATGGCGTTGTGAGGAAGAGCACAATAGCAGTGATTATCTGTCAGAATTGCAAGTATACTGAGTTTGATATGAAGTCCACAATAGAGTCCCCGGTCTATATAGTGATTGAGGGATTTAGGGGTTAGGGCTGACGTTCGGGCATAGTATGCTTGTATGATCTATAAGAACGGCAAATTTTAAACAGAGCGAGCCAAGGAGAAATGGTCTTGGTATGGTCTCGCACACATTTATTAGTCGTTCACATATGGGACTGGATACACGGTTGTACATATGCATTTTTTTAAGTTGATTAAAAGTAAAGGCTATAAGACCATCTCCAAGCAGCTTGATGTTCCTGTGACTACATTTACACTTATTGGGCCTCATGCAACAACATTTTCATATTCTTGTAAACACAACATTCTGCAAACACTCTTCTTGATATACAGGCACACCTATGCTGTACATCTCCACACCACATTTGTTATCTCCAAAGCATTCTCCATTTCTGTAAAAATAAACACAAGTCTCTGGTAAAATAAACACAAGTCTTACTGTTTAATTTTATTAACTTACTTTATGTTGGGATCCTCAGGCTTGCCCACCAGAGGGCGCCGAGGATCCTCTTCTGTTCTGTGTATTTTTTTCCCTAGGGCTGGAATCTTCCTGCACACCTGTTGCTAATCCTCTCATCAGAAGACTGCTTCTTTATAAGCTCCTGCCTGACCTTGCTTCCACGCCACAGTGTTGATCTCAGTTGGTTAGCTTCCTGAGCCTTCTGTTACAGATTGAATCTTGGTTGTCTCTAGTGTGAGATCTGATTCTAATCTCTCCTTTGTCTGTGCCTCACAGGAAACCTGTCTCTGGTCTGAAGCTCAGGAAGAGCTGCCTCACTGGAAACCTGTCTCTGGTCTGAAGCTCAGGAAGAGCTGCCTCACTGGAACCCTGTCTCTGGTCTGAAGCTCTGGGAGAGCTGCATCACAGGAAACCAGTCTCAAGCCTGAAGCTCTAGGAGAGCTAACCTGCTAATCTGCCCTGGTGAGCCAACCCGAAGATTCCTACGTGGATGTAACCTGATGACTTCTATGTGGAGTTTCCCTGGAGGTTCCTATGTGGAATCAGCTTCAACAATCCAATGAGGATTTTCCCCCGTTGTTCCCTGCTAAGAGCTGGAAGCTCGGCCAGAAGATTCCTTTGTGTTTATCCCCTGTTGTTCTCTGCAGTGAGCTGGAAGCTCAGATCAAAGCCAGCCATGCTAAGCATGAAGCTAGATGCTTAGCCTATTCACGAACTCTGCTAACCTACAACCTCCCGTACCAGTCTTATCTCCTGTTAACCTGCTCCCCTGTCTGAACCAGTTCCCGTATCACTTTCATGTTTGTGCTTTAATAAACTCGTTTGGACTTTTTCCCAGTTTCCTGTGTGTGTGTTCTGCATTTTGGGCTTTACTCTAGAACCCATCATGACAGAACACTGCGGCCAATCGGCGGGCTCCCCTGTTCCTGAGCCGCAATGGGCGGGCTCCCCTGTTCCTGAGCCGCAATCGGCGGGCTCCCCTGTTCCTGAGCCGCAATCGGCGGGCTCTCCTGTTCCTGAGCCGCAATCGGCGGGCTCTCCTGTTCCTGAGCCACAATCGGCGGGATCTCCTGTTCCTGAGCAGCAATCGGCGGGGCTCTCCTGTTCCTGAGCCGCAATCGGCGGGCTCTCCTGTTCCTGAGCCGCAATCGGCGAGCTCTCCTGTTCCAGACCCAGAGCCGCAATCGGCGGGCTCTCCTGTTCCAGACCCAGAGCCGCAATCGGCGGGCTCTCCTGTTCCAGACCTTCCTCCTGAGCCGCAGTCGGCGGTCACTACTGAGTCTGTTCCTGAGCTGCCGAGGAGGGGACGGGGTACCCCGTGGGGGTACCTGCTGAAGCTTGGGCGTCATCCTCCTGAGAAGCTGCTTCGCCTCCGGCCCCGCGGCCGGACCCCAGAGCGTCAGCTTCGCCTCCGTCTCAACGGTCGACCTCTTGAGCAGCTACTACGCCTCTGCTGCCGGCCCCACGGTAGGCCACCTGAGACTGTGTCCTGCTGCCGGTAGCTCGGCAGGCCACCTGAGACTGTGTCCCGCTGCCGGCCCCACGGCAGGCCACCTGAGACTGTGTCCCGCTGCCGGCCCCACGGCAGGCCACCTGAGACTGTGTCCCGCTGCCGGTACCTCGGCCGGCCACCTGAGACTCTGCCCCGCTGCCGGTCCCTCGGCCGGCCACCTGAGACTCTGCCCCACTGCCGGTCCCTCGGCCGGCCACCTGAGACTCTGTCCCGCTGCCGGTCCCTCGGCCGGCCACCTGAGACTCTGTCCCGTTGCCGGTCCCTCGGCCGGCCACCTGAGACTCTGTCCCGTTGCCGGTCCCTCGGCCGGCCACCTGAGACTCAGTCCCACTGCCGGTCCCATGACCGGCTACCTCAGACGTTACCCAAGATATGTTCGGGGTTTCTTTTGTTTTCATCCACCGTAAGTGGATCGTTTTCTGTTCTGGACTTTGTTTTTGCCCTCCTGGCCTGTTTCCTCCATCGCCCACTCTGGGTGGGTTGTTTTTTGTTTTCTGGACTTTGTTTTTTGTTCCTGGCCCTCCTTGCCTTAATGCCCTCTCCGCCCACCCTGGGTGGGTTGTTGTTGTTTATTTTTGTTGGACTTTTTCAGGGGGCGTCTGGAATCCGCCCTTGAGGGGGGGGCTCTGTTGGGATCCTCAGGCTTGCCCACCAGAGGGCGCCGAGGATCCTGTTCTGTGTATTTTTCCCCTAGGGCTGAAATCTTCCTGCACACCTGTTGCTAATCCTCTCATCAGAAGACTGCTTCTTTATAAGCTCCTGCCTGACCTTGCTTCCACGCCGCAGTGTTGATCTCAGTTGGTTAGCTTCCTGAGCCTTCTGTTACAGACTGAATCTTGGTTGTCTCTAGTGTGAGATCTGATTCTAATCTCTCCTTTGTCTGTGCCTCACAGGAAACCTGTCTCTGGTCTGAAGCTCAGGAAGAGCTGCCTCACTGGAAACCTGTCTTTGGTCTGAAGCTCAGGAAGAGCTGCCTCACTGGAACCCTGTCTCTGGTCTGAAGCTCTGGGAGAGCTGCATCACAGGAAACCAGTCTCAAGCCTGAAGCTCTAGGAGAGCTAACCTGCTAATCTGCCCTGGTGAGCCAACCCGAAGATTCCTACGTGGATGTAACCTGAAGTCTTCTATGTGGAGTTTCCCTGGAGGTTCCTATGTGGAATCAGCTTCAACAATCCAATGAGGATTTTCCCCCGTTGTTCCCTGCTAAGAGCTGGAAGCTCGGCCAGAAGATTCCTTTGTGTTTATCCCCTGTTGTTCTCTGCAGTGAGCTGGAAGCTCAGATCAAAGCCAGCCATGCTAAGCATGAAGCTAGATGCTTACCCTATTCATGAACTCTGCTAACCTACAACCTCCCGTACCAGTCTTATCTCCTGTTAACCTGCTCCCCTGTCTGAACCAGTTCCCGTATCACTTTCATGTTTGTGCTTTAATAAACTCGATTGGACTTTTTCCCAGTTTCCCGTGTGTGTGTTCTGCATTTTGGGCTTTACTCTAGAACCCATCATGACACTTTATAAAAGTTTTCACTCATGCATTGCCCACCTGCAAGGCCACACAGTGTCTGGCTGAGGGAAGGGATTGTTTTACTATTTGGAACTGTTTGGGAACTAAAATGATAGTTCCTATAACAGGCCAGACTCCTTCCTCTCAAGGTTTATTCAAATTTTACTGTTTTCTTAAACTGTCTGTAAGGTGTTTGTATTAACTGTATGTGGAGAACTTTACAGCTCATTTTCAGACTTTAATTTAGTGAGAACAACCTTGTCTAGATCAGAACACGGCATAATATCGAGCTGTGAGGGCTGTTATGAGTGTCTTGTTCTCATCATTGCAAAGATGAAATAAAGTGAAGACTGAGTGAATATCCATCAATCTCCTTTATTTAACTGGATACTCGAATACTTTTTTTATATGACACAAATACAAAAAAATCATCAATATGTTAAAGTTTGTAAATTAGATTTTAAAAGTTAAAATAGTCTGCTTTGTCATCCAAGGATAAGGCCAAATAAAATGTACTCCTGCCATCTAGCCAGTGGAAAAGACTATACATGCCCTACAATGTCATGATTGGTTTTTAGGTTAAACCCACATGCAGAACACAACAGAGGCTGGGTAAAAGTTTAACAGAGTTTATTGAAGTTAGTTGAACACATGAACTGGATCTGGAACTGGTCCGGGTTGGGTTCACTGATGTCTGCAGAGATGGGTAGTTTGATTAGCCGGGCAGTCAGATGATCAATTGAGTCCTTTAAGATAATTCTGAGTCTACC
The DNA here is from genome assembly GCA_030533445.1 of Cyprinodon diabolis. Classification (NCBI taxonomy): domain Eukaryota; kingdom Metazoa; phylum Chordata; class Actinopteri; order Cyprinodontiformes; family Cyprinodontidae; genus Cyprinodon; species Cyprinodon diabolis. The sequence continues at coordinate 3,264,725 of CM060069.1, read as the reverse complement.
TTGACGGAGTCCAGGCTTCTCTTGTGAGAGAGGGAACCGTTGGGTCCAGAGACTGTTGGTTCAGCAGAGTGCACAAGCAGCAGCAGCGTCTAGCTTCTGACTTTGAATGGCAGACCTTGATCAGAACAGACTCTGAGGTGATCGCCGACTGCGGCTCTGGAACAGGCTCTGAGGTGACCGCCAACTGCGGCTCTGGAACAGGCTCTTAGGTGACCTCCAACTGCGGCTCTGGAACAGGCTCTGAGGTGACCACCGACTGCGGCTCTGGAACAGGCTCTGAGGTGACCACCGACTGCGGCTCTGGAACAGGCTCTGAGGTGACCGCCGACTGCGGCTCTGGAACAGGCTCTGAGGTGACCGCCGACTGCGGATCCTGGACTGGAACAGGCTCTGAGGTGACCGCCGACTGCGGATCCTGGACTGGAACAGGCTCTGAGGAGACCGCCGACTGCGGCTCCTGGACTGGAACAGGCTCTGAGGAGACCGCCGACTGCGGCTCCTGGACTGGAACAGGCTCTGAGGAGACCGCCGACTGCGGCTCCTGGACTGGAACAGAGGAGCCCGCCGATTGCGGCTCCGGGTCAGGAACAGAGGAGCCCGCCGAATGCGGCTCCGGGTCAGGAACAGAGGAGCCCGCCGATTGCGGCTCCGGGTCAAGAACAGAGGAGCCCGCCGATTGCGGCTCCACCTCAGGAACAGGGGAGCCCGCCGATTGCGGCTCCACCTCAGGAACAGGGGAGACCACCGATTGCGGCTCCACCTCAGGAACAGGGGAGACCACCGACTGTGGCTCCCAATCAGGAACTGAGGAGACCACCGACTGTGGCTCCCAATCAGGAACAGGGGAGACCTCCGACTGTGGCTCCCAATCAGGAACTGAGGAGACCACCGACTGTGGCTCCCAATCAGGAACTGAGGAGACCACCGACTGTGGCTCCACATCAGGAACTGAGGAGACCACCGACTGTGGCTCCAGATAGACTTTCAAAATAAGACTCCAGGGACCCTACAAAATAAAAGCCTCTATATTTTTTACATATATTTATTGCCCTATATGGCTCAATATTATGACCCAAACTCAACCCCATTTTAGAGAATAGACTCTAGGAGACTGTTTAAAACACACCCTATAGCAAATTTCAAAATAAAAGCCTCCCATTTCCGCTTCATCTACTGCCCTAATAACATGGAAAAAGAGTGATTTAACGATTGGAAAGTAATCAACTATCATTGACGGGTCTGAACATTTTCTATAAACACAACTCTGTTGGACTTTCAAAATAAGACTCCAGCGACCCTACAAAATAAAAGCCTCTAGATTATACTAATGCATTAATTGATGCAAATGGCTCAACATTATGACCCAAACTCTTCCAGGTTGTTTTTATTAGACTCTAGTGACCTTTTCAAAACACACCCAGAGCAAATTTCACAATAAAAGTCTCCCATTTACTCTGTAATACAGCAACTATTCACCTAATAACATGGAAAACCAGTGATTTAACATTTGGAAATTGATTCTATATAACTGCTGGGCATGACCCATCTTTAGATGCACTTCCATGATAGACTTTCAAAATAAGACTCCAGGGACTCTACAGAATAAAAGCCTCTTCCTTATACACACTCATACATTCTGGCATATTGCTCATTGCCATTTGTAATTTCATCACTGCAATGGCTCTTAGAAGGCGGGCGGAGCCCGCCATTGGTGATTTCATCACTGCAATGGCTCTTAGAAGGCGGGCGGAGCCCGCCATTGGTGATTTCATCACTGCAATGGCTCTTAGCAGGCGGGCAGAGCCCGCCATTGGTGATTTTTTTCATCGCTGCAAGGGCTCCTAGCAGGCGGGCGGAGCCCACCAACTGAGCTTTACCCACTGCGGTTCAATATGGACAACCCATATTACCCTTTTGCATCATACGCTGTGCACGTCTATTTCCCAGATTTCAGCACAAGTGGCACACAGCTCTCTTTGCCCATGACCTAGCCCTCTTTCCTTCCCTCAGCAGCCCTCAAAGGCGTAAGCAGTTGGTCTGGGGAGCCCCGACATCACTTGCCAGGGCCGTATTGGCCCTGTTCCCCAGACGGGCAGTAGGTGGCCCCCCTCAAAATTTCTTTAGAAATTTTCTAGTTCTTTTCTAATCTCTTTATTTAATGCGTTCAGGTAGATGTTTCTTAGCATAGCGTCACTCCAGCTGGAAGCAGAGGCTCTGACCTGGAAGTCTTCAGAATATTCTTCGACGGATCTATTTCCTTGTTTAATGTTTGACAACCCATGAGACTCGACAGATTTACTAGAAAAAACTAGAGTGAGTTCGTTAAAAAATTCTTCGAATGTACAGGTGATAATTGATTCAGAAGGAAAACGGGTCCTTTTCCATTTACAGGCTCTATCGGATAAAAGTGAGAGAACAAAAACTATTTTTCTCTCGTCGTCGGGAAAACTGGATGGATTGAGCTCGAAAAACAATTTACACTGCCAAAGAAAACTTTTACATTCACTAGATTCGCCAGAAAATAGTGAAGGACGGAAATCAGGAAATGACGGAGCAGATTCTGACCTTAGAAGCGGATCTGAAACTGGAAGTGACGGACGGAATTCCGGAAGTGACGAAACGGGCTCCGGAACCGGAAGTTGAACTGGCGCCATCTTGTGATTCCCACAAAGCCTGTGGGATCTTGAAACGTGTGTTTTCTTTAAATCAAACTGGGATTTTAACTCACGGAGGGTTTGTGTCTGTCCTTGGATCAGGTGGCTTGTTCTTAAAGCTTCCTCCGGAGGTGATCTGCAGGGTCTTGTTAATGGCCGCAGTGTTCTGTCATGATTGGTTTTTTAGGTTAAACCCACATGCAAAACACAAACGGAGGCTGAGTAAAAGTTTAACAGAGTTTATTGAAGTTAGATTGATACAAGAATATGAACTGGATCAGGTACTGGTCCAGGTTGGGTTCACTGATGTCTGCAGAGATGGACAGTTTGATTAGCCAGGCAGTCAGAAGATTAATTGAGTTTTAAGATTGTTCTGAGTCTACCTTGAAGGAGTCCAGGCTTAACTTGTGAGGGAGGGAACCGTTGGGTCCAGAGACTGTTGGTTCAGCAGAGTGCACAAGCAGCAGCAGCGTCTAGCTTCTGACTTTGAATGGCAGACCTTGATCAGAGTTTCCAGCTCTTCTCTAAGAGCAGCAGGAGAAAATCCAGACTGGAATCTTCAGGTTTGGCTCACCAGGGCTGGCAGGCAGGTTAAGCTCACCCAGAGCTTCAGACTTGAGACAGGTGTCCTGTGAGCAAATACAGAGGCAGATTAGAATCAGGTTTCTCACTTGAGATGACTTAGATTCTTTCTGGTAACAGAGGCTCAGGTTTGCTAACCAAACTAAGGTCAACACTGCGGCGTTGATGGAAGGTCTGGCAGCTGCTTATGTAGGGAAGGTTCCTGATGAGCAGACAAGCTCCAGGTGTGCAGGAGGGCTCCAGCCCAGGAGACCCACGGCGCACTCTGCTGGAGAAAGGTGGTACATCCCCAGATCCCAACAGTAACCCAGTCCCTAAAAGAAAATAAGAAACAGAAGAGGATCCTCGGCGCCCTCTGGTGGGCAAGCCTCATGATCCCAACAGTTATATCCCAATGTCTCTTGGATTAACCTCTCTATATGACGTTAAGCTCTGCAACTTTTAACTGTTCTAAATTCCACCAATAATTTGTAAAATTTAGATCCAAAATAGTTAACCTTTTTGACAATAGTGAAATATGTCATGTAACATGATTTTAGGACTTCAGATTGGACCAAAAAAAACCAACCAAAAAAATCCGTCTGTCATAGTGAGAGAAGAATGACAGGGCAACCACGGAGACAGTTAGATCAGTTTAAGGAAAAGTTTATTAAAACAAAGAACAGAAAATGAAGTCTGGCAGGATCTTCCTGGTACAGCCTAGGGAAAAGATTGGGTGATGGTGAACAACTGATCTGAGGTGGAGGGAAGGTGGAGGATACTGAACTCATGGGGCTTGAGGTTGTCTTGAGCTAGGAAGGATGTGTCCTGGGTCCAGGAGCAACTGACTGTCCACTCCTCAGGTGATGGTTTGAAGGAGGGTGGACAGGCAGGTGGGCTCCTGGAGGAGGGCTGCGGCAAACTGGCTTGGTTGGTGGCTAGGAGGGAATAAACAGAGACACAGGATTAGATCAGGTTTGAACACGAATCTAGAAAACTGGTCGGTCATATACCACGCTGGTAGCGAGAAAGAACTAACGCCCTCCTCCTGGTCCCAACTCATTAAGTAGGCTCCAAAAATAACCAAGATGAGCTGCAACTGCCCATCACACCCTGTAGAGAAGAGAGACAGACAGACACCAGACCTGCAGTATGACACAGTCTATCTTTTGTTAAATCATCTGTTGGGATATTAGTTTCAATGCTCATCCTGGTTGGATGCCATATTAATGTTGTAGATTTATATACTATTACATTCCCAGCCAGCTGGGAATTTATATTTCTGATACTTTAAGATGCTTATTTCCCTCCCCGGTAGGGGGGAAAATATCTTATTTAATCAGATATTATTTCAGCTGTTATGTACTGTTAACACATGCTCTATTAGTTGTGTGTTAGAACAATAAATGAAAGAGTGATTTGAGCACTAATCATGGTCAAACTGTTAATTCTGCACATACATGGAATAATATATTTCTGTTCAAAATATCAGAGTTTATTAACAAAAATCTTTCAGCTCCAAGTCAAACATATTTCAGTTTAACATTCCTAACTAAAACTAGTGAAACTAAACTAAACTAAACTAACTACTATGTACAAAGAGGAAGGGGAACATGGTTGAAAACCATATTACAGTTTAAGATGGATTTTGCATTTGAAAACCAAGTTTCTCTGGAAGAATTTGGGATATGATCAAATTAGCTTTTTACTCATTTAGAGAAATTGGAATGTTTTCAGACGAATTCACAATGCAAATCCATGAGGCGAATAAAACATTATTTGGCAAAATAATGTTTTATTAAATGATTTGCTTAACCAGGAACCAATAACCTTTAGTTGGTGATTCTTTACCCCTTTACCCTAGCTAGCAGTGAATAGACATCAGGATTCCACTAAATGACTCTAGGTCATACTTGATAATGGAAATGTAATGAGCATCTGAGGAACACATGACCACTATTGTTATATCAGTGTTTAACCCTTGGTGAATAAAGCTTGCCCAAGCTTCAACGACAGCTCAAAACATGTTACTATAGCATAGCATGCAGTCCCTCCTGTTAGCTTGTCTCTACTCATCATCAAGAGACATATTGTTTGCTCTGTCCCTAATTATGCCAGACCTGCAAACTTTTTTGTCCATGTCCATTTGGAAGGTGGAGTTTCCATCCAGCTGGAATTTAGCAGGCAGGCCACAGTAAGGCAGGCTCCCTCTGTCTCATGCTCACAGCAGGGGTCCTCTTTGTCTCAGTGGCTAATCAAGGCAGGCTTTCTAGTTCAATCTGGCTCTATAAGGTCAGAAACTCAAGAGAAAAGTTTTGCAAAAGGTGTGTTTTGTAGCAGTTTGGTTCTAAAAGGCTCTGACCTATCCTAAATGGTTCTGGAGATCTGGTTCCCCCTGGACCTTGAATCTCTATCTTGGTGATAGACCTCAGCTTCATGGACAAGGGAGAGGATGCAAAAAGGAAGAATCCTGTGTGCTCTGTGGTTTTGTCTGTTCTCACAGAGAGGGGGGTGGTTGGTCACACCTCTGTGGGCTGCCATGTGAGATGCCTGTGGAGGCCTTTGTTGAAAAGGGGGTGGGGGGGGGCTGCAGAGGTCCCCCAGCTGTTATTCACCAAAGCTGTGTCCTCTGCTCTGGTCATCATGTCAAGCTTAAATATATGGACACTGGTTGCCAATGTCTAAAAAGCATGTTCATGGCATATTGCACAACTTATCTTATCTGATCAAAGGAACATGAAAGAAGATACAATAATCTTACAGGAGATGATTGTAATGTAAAACAGGAGAAAAGTTTGCTCAACAAAAATATGCAATCAGTGCTACGGCTCCGAATCACTCCAGAATTATTTCAAAAATCATATAATTTAAATATTTATTATCACAGCTGAATGGATGAGAAAAATATAACCAAACTTCATACACCTTTTTTCATTCCTCTGTAAGGTCCTTCTCATCACAGAGTTTCTGGTTCCTGTTGTTTTCCTCGAAGTGAATGCATTCCATCATTAACCCGATTACATGTTAATGACACACGGAGAAAAACATGAATAAAATACTCATTAGAATTCATAATGCAACCAGTATTTAACAGGTCCTTTTCCAGTGGGATTTAAATTCTTAAAGAAAAGGTAATAAATGATATAATCAAAAAACTCTGAGCTCTCAGGCATTCTTCTCAGACTTCCAGTGCGTACTTAGGCTTAGCCGTTTTGCCACAGTAGCATGATCTATCACAACAAATAAGCATGTTTACCCACTGATAGACATATTACTCTGTGGAAGTATTTCTTCTAATTCCAAGGTAAGCAAGAAATGAAGTCTAGGGATAGGAGAAAGCATTGCTGGTAGGATTCAAACCTACGGTGGGAAACCACAATGGATTTCGAGTCTATCGCCTTAACCTCTCTGCAACAAAACCCAATAAATAAAAAATGACTGTGGTTATAAAACCTAGTACAAACTTCAAAATAAGTCTAAAGGAGCAGTGCAAAAGATCTATATTATCAATGTACACACTGAAAAATTACATATTGCTCTGTGGAATTTCAAGATAAGCTAGGAAGGATGTCTTTAGGGGATCACATGGTCTTGTCAATTCAATTCAGTACATGGAAATTCTGTGTTAGCCATTAAAGAACAAGTAAGATAGGATAGGAACACAATGTCTTTGACATTAAGCCAGGTCGAAAATACTTAACAGTAGAGAATGTTGAAAACAGTTACTTTTTCTACATACATCATTAAATATAGCACTCAGTTATCCCAGTCTGTTAGTTGACTGCAACTTCAGTTCTTATTTCAAAAACAGTTTTTAAAAAGTAAAGCAAGAATATTGAGCCCAATATAAATGCAGGAGCTGATCTCAGTAATGTTTTCTACATAATCCCATGAGTGCATACGTGTTTTCTTTCTCATAAACCTGATGAGCAGCTTGCATTGACTGCTATTGTCATTGAGTAAACAATCACAGCCATTAGAAAAAGGAGCTAGCATTGCTGGTAGGATTCGAAACTATGTGGGGAGACCCCAATGGATTTCTCGGCCAACGCCTTAACTTCTCGGCCAAAAATGGGCCAAAGGGACTGCCCGAGAAGGGGAAAAGAAAGAAAAAAACATTCATTATATAAATTTCTACCTACTATTTTACCTTCTCAAAATTTTTTACTGTCAGTTCTATTCTTATTTCAGGCTTTATCATCACGTTAATTTTCATTTCTCCAGCACAGGATTTGAACCTGTGCTGGGGCAATACCACTTGCATCTTTGCTTGTTCTCTTGTCTCGTAGGGCATTCCAGAAGTAGGAAGTACACGTGCAGTGTATTCTGGGTAATGTAGTAAGAAAGGAACTTTTTTGCCTATAAATCACCGCAGTAATAACCCTGTGACAATGCACAGGAATGCATTTAGAGCAAATTTTCTTGTAAATAAACATATTTTCTGATGCAAAAAATTAATATTTACATAATACATAGTGTTACATGATACATTTAAAGCTACAACAGTTAACAGTGTATAACGGAAAACATAAATTACTTCGTCATGTTTTTAATCCTTTTAGTATACTCAGTCATTGAGAGACTACACATGTGCTGCACAACTGAATAAAACAAATTCCAAATTGGGCAAAAGTGTTAGATTTAATGAAAAAAGGCAAAATAATTCTGCAAGTAGTTCTGGCTTTAGTTTTAATAGTTCAATTCAATAGGTGACACCCACTGGTATTCAAGAAATGAAATAAAAACGTGAAGGCTATTCTTGGCTCAAACAAAATTATGAAACTTTATTGTGATAAACAGAGAAACAGAGGTAACAGAAACTACAAATTCTTCCTCCAGTCTTCCTGGCTAAGTCCTGAGGAAGGACAATACTATAGCCCCTTCAGCTGGGTGTGTCCAGTCTTTTTAACTTTATCCTGGCCACACACTTTGCACGTGTAGTGATATTTGTCTTTAGTTAGCCTCTTCAGAGGTGGTTCTCCCCTTGATACTCGCTTCTCATCTTCCTTGGAAGCTTTATTTAGCTTGCTAGGAGCTTGCTGCACAGGAGGAACTTTAGGAAATGGAGGTGCATGCGGATGAGGAGGAGTTTGCTGCGGTGGAGGAGCATAGTTTGCATCGCCTGTTCCTGTTTGGCTGTGACACCATCCTGGAGAGAAATATCAGCTGTGCTGCTTCCATCAACACCCTTGTTTATAGTTGTTGGCAATCGGCCTGTTTTCCAGTGTAGTCCTGTTTCTCTTACCGTGACTGGCTGGATGTGCTCTCTTCATCCTCTGACATGGGAGCTGGCTCTGAGCTTGTCTGCCTGTTTGTGTGTTTCCTGGGCTGCCTTTTACAGCTGCGACTTGTATTTCTGCTTCTGTCTCCTTGAACCCCAGTCGGTCTCGGCAGATGGCCGCTCACACTGAGCCTGGTTCTACTGGAGGTTTTTTCCTCTTAAAAGGGAGTTTTTCCTCTCCACTGTCGCTACAAGCATGCTTAGTGTGAGGGATTGCATTTGAGTCAATGAGTCAATGCAATCAACTGTTTTTTCTTAGATAGAAAACTTTGAATCAATTTGACTGTATGATCTGGTTGAACTGTAAAGTGCCTTGAGATGACTTGTGTTGTGAATTGGCGTTATATAAATAAACTATATTGAATTAAATTAAATGGAGGAGCATAGGTGAATGAAGGAACATAAATAAATGGAGGATCATGTGGAAATGGAAAGTGCCGAAATGGAGGAGCTTGCTGCAATTGAGGAGCTGGCCAAAACTGTGGAGGGAACTTGGGAGGTGGACATGGTGGAGTGGACACTGGTTTGTTTGCCGCCAGAGTGCACTGGCGGGGAAAAGCTTCCCCCTCGCAGTTTTCAGGCTCCTCAAACTTCATTTTTTCATTTGTGTGTTGCACAGGTGCAGCAGGAAGGGTTTTAGTTGCACAAGTGTAACTGTTTGGGAAGAACAGTGCCTTGCAGCAGCATGTCCCTGTCATTCCTCTTATGCCTCCTAAGCAGCCTACAAGACAAACATTTATTATTTAAAACATCTGTTTTATATGTCCTCCTCCCCTAAGGTTATAAAATGCATGCACATGTATGTTTTTTTAGGTAAAATTTTAATGTTCTTAATATCCTGACTGTATGGGAGAAGTAACTGAAATAACACATACCATGAAGAGACTCTGGACTGCTCAAACTCTTTGGCGAGTCTGAGACAAACACACTCACTGACCCTGTTTGCTTCAGGATCCTGGGCTGCTTGGCCATGAGTCATGTAAAGTCTGTGGGAGATGAGGATGATATGATCTGGACTGTGAACAATGATTCAAAGTCATGAAGAACCAATTTAAAATGTCAATAGGAAATGTAATAAAATAATTTACTATTAACAAATGCTTTTCACAGTGACACATGCCATCTTTTAATCAATGGTTTGTATTGAACCAAATTAATGGCAAATTGTGGCCAAGTACCTCTCAGCTGCCTGCTGTCCAGGAGCGGAACCACTCAGCTTCCTGGGTTGTCTCCAGGGTCCTCTAGATGCATGTGCTTTCTTTCTAGCCTTCATGGTGTACCTAACGGGTAAAAGCGAAATATATGTACAGTATATATATATATATATATATATATATATATATATATATATATATATATAAAGTGTATATATATAAAGTTTTTTTTTTTAAAGGGCAAGGTTGAATTTTTGTTGTACAAATTAATTACTCTTTTGTACCTTAAAGGTGCCTTGTCCATGCCATTAAATGCTGTGAACAGGTGGACCATGTCCGCCTCCTCCTTGGTTGAAGTCAACTTTTAACTAGGTAGGCTTCAAGGGCATCAACTACCTCCCATCCCACAATACCACTGGTGTCACATTGACTGGTCTTGTCATGATCAGCAGGGTTACTAGCCCAGATGCAGAACTCACAGACACACAGGCAGGATAAAAGTCCAATAATTTATTGGATAAGACAGGGTTCTACCTGGGAGGCAGAGAGGACAGAGCAGGTTAGGTTCAGGTTTACAGATTCACAGGTTCAGGCTTACAGGTTTACAGGTTCAGGCAGGCAGGGTGGATCAGGCTTGCTTAACCACAGCAAGGACAACAATCCGGCCCAGAGGGAAGCTCTCCTTCAGCTTAAGTAAGGAGAGCTTAATCATGAGCTGATGGGGATCAGCTGTGAGCGCTGAGTACCAGCTCCCAGGAAAGGATCCACGGCGCCCTCTGGTGGGCAAGCCTCTGGATCCCAACAGATAAACAGAAGCCCACAGAAAGGGATCCACGTCGCCCTCTGGAGGGCAAACCTCTGGATCCCAACAGTACCCCCCCCTTAAGGGCGGATACCAGACGCCCAAAAACAAAAAAACCCCAAAACAAAAACAACCCACCCAGGGCGGGCGGAGGGGGAAACAGGCAAGGAGGGCCAGGTACAGAAACAGAACAGGGTCCGAAACTCAAAACAACCCACCCAGGGTGGGCGAGGACAAGGACAATGTCTCAGGAGGCCGGCCGCGGGGCCGGAGGCAAGGCAGAGTCTCAGGTGGCCAGCCGTGGGACCGGAGCTGAGGCAGACGCTCCGGAGGCCGGCCGTGGGACCGTAGCTGAGGCAGACGCTCCGGAGGCCGGCCGTGGGACCGGAGCTGAGGCAGACGCTCCGCAGGCCGTGGGACCGGAGCTGAGGCAGACGCTCTGGAGGCCGGAGACTCCAAAGCTGCAGGGACCCAGGAGGAGGACGCCGCCTCCGCTTCAGCAGGCAGCTCCGAGGAGGACGCCACCTCCACTTCAGCAGGCAGCTCCGAGGAGGACGCCGCCTCTGCTTCAGCAGGCAGCTCCGAGGAGGACGCCGCCTCCGCTTGTGCAGGCAGCTCTGAGGAGGACGCCGCCTCCGCTTCTGCTGCTCTGCAACAGGCTTAGACAGGGCCGCTCACTGCGGCTCCGAATCAGGAACACAGGAAACCGCTGACTGCGGCTCCGAATCCAGAAGACAGGGAACCGCCGATTGCGGCTCCGAATCAGGAACTGAGGAAGCTGCCGATTGCGGTTCCGAATCAGGAACACCAGAAGCCACCGACTGTGGCTCCGAATCAGGGACTGAGGAAGCCATCGGTTGCGGCTCCACATCAGGAGCAGAGGAGACCACCGATTGTGGCTCCACATCAGGAGCAGAGGAGACCACCGACTGTGGCTCCACATCCGGAGTCTTTGGAAGACACAGAGCGGGCTCAGGGGTCTCCAGATGCCTCAGAGCGGGCTCAGGGGTCTCCAGACGGCACAGAGCGGGCTCAGGGGTCTCCAGAATCTCCAGCCATCGAAAGAACGAGACCGTCCAGTGTGGCTTCGTGGAGTCCGTCGGCTCCACCTTAAACATTGTCAAGTATGTCTCTAGTGAGTCTGCTGGGCTAGTCTGTTGGCCGGATTGTTCTGTCATGATCAGCATGATTACTAGCCCAGATGCAGAACTCACAGACACACAGGCAGGATAAAAGTTCAATAATTTATTGGATAAGACAGGGTTCTACCTGGGAGGCAGAGAGGACAGAGCAGGTTAGGTTCAGGTTTACAGATTCACAGGTTCAGGCTTACAGGTTTACAGGTTCAGGCAGGCAGGGTGGCTCAGGCTTGCTTAACCAAAGCAAGGACAACAATCCGGCCCAGAGGGAATCTCTCCTTCAGCTTAAGTAAGGAGAGCTTAATCATGAGCTGATGGGGATCAGCTGTGAGCGCTGAGTACCAGCTCCCAGGAAAGGATCCACGGCGCCCTCTAAACAGAAGCCCACAGAAAGGGATCCACGTCGCCCTCTGGAGGGCAAACCTCTGGATCCCAACAGGTCTGAAAAGTGTGAGGAAAAAAACAAGCAAATAAATGTAAAATCTTGTTTGGAAATGTGAGCAATGCTGATTTTATGTTATTTTATTTCATTAAAAAGTAGCAACATTTAGTTCAGCTAAATATTGTGTTTTTGAAGAATGTTTTACTGAAAGTGTTATTGACTTCTGTAACGAGGGGTTCGGGATCAGTGTCACCCTCTACAGCACTTGGAGGATCACCCGATCCTGTCTCAGCTGACTGGCAGAGAATGTCAGGCATGCTGATGGTGTCATCTGGCTCATCCTCATCCTCGACCACCTGCGAGGGGATTTTAGAAACCTGTGATGGAGCCAACAGGTCACCTCTGTTGGTCTGGGCCAATAAGTATTTCACTGCTATGCGCTCGCCTGTAACCAGTATAAACACAAAGATGAAGCAAGGACATAGATACACACATCAATGTCCTACATGAAAAGCACAATCTTTACATTCAAGAAATGCATTTCCTCTGAGTGGGAGGGGTAAATAAAAAAAGGAGGAGGTGATATTGTTGGGATCCGGAGGTTTGTCCACTTTCTCCACCAGAGGGCGTACGAGAGCCAACCTGCCTGTCTGTGATCTCTGACTTTTGTGAACCAAACCTGATCCCGTTTTCTCTTCTCTTCTCCCCAGGTTGATCCTGCCTGAATACCTGAAACTCTGGAGAGAGTCTCTGCCGGTGATCTGTCTGCTCGTTCTCAGTTGAACTCTGGAGAGCTGTCTCTGTCAAGTATCCGCCTGCCCGCTCTCAGAAGATTACTGGAAGGAAACTCAATCTGAGATCTGTCTGCACTCTGTAAACTCTGCCTCCGCCTCTGCCCTCAGCCTGCCGACAACCTCTGGACCCTAAAGGTTCCCCCCCTCTGCAGCTCTGCTCCACTCCAGAACAGGTACTGACCAGAACACTCTCAACCTGCAAAATACCTGGACCTCCACTAATCTCTCTGTCCTCCTCAGCAGTGAACCCACTCGTGACCAGTCAAGCCCCCTCTTGGATCTGATCAGCCTGTGTACATTTATTGAACCCCTTCGTGACCAGTCAAGTCCCCTCTTGGATCTGATCAAACTTTGTACATTTATTGTAAATAAATCTTTGAACTTTTCTTCTGCCTCCGAGTGTTCTGCATATTGGTTTGACACATTAATCCGAACATGACAGAACACTCTGGCCAACAGACTAGCCCCGCGGAATCACTTCGGAGGATGTTGGAGCAGCAACAAACCCTCATTCAGAGCCATGACACCGCCCTCCGTGAGTTAAATACACGTCAAGCAGTAAACTAATCGCTCCTTACAGGAAATAGTCGGTCATCTTCAGAACTCTACACCTGGAACGGAGACCGTTCAACTTCCGGTACAAGATACTAATCCACCACTCAGGTCAGAACCCAGCCCGTCTTTTCGTGAATACCGCCCTTCACTTCCTGAAAAATTTTTCGGCAATCCAAGTAAGTGCAAGGGATTTTTGTTCCAGTGTCAGCTCATTTTTTAACATTCTCAGTTGAGTTTTCCAAATGACAAGAGGAAAATCGCCTTTATTTTGTCACAATTGTCCGGAAAAGCATTAGAATGGGCGGAAGCCAGATTTTCTTCTGAAACTAGTTTTGGTTGTACTTTTGTGGAATTATTCAGGAATTTAAACAAGTCTTCAATCAAGAAACCGATAAGTCCTCTGAATCTCGCGGACTGTTGGAAATCAAGCAAGGTAATAGAACTGTGGTTGAATTCTCTATCGACTTCCGGGTTAAAGCGGCTGCTTCCGGTTGGAATGAATCAGCGCTCAAAAGCGCTTATTTTTACGCCCTTTGATAATTCTATTAAGGACAAGCGGGCCACTCTCGATGAACCTACAACTTTGGAGGAACAAATTAAGTTAACAATCCGTTTAGATAACAGACTGCGAGCCAGACCCAAGTCTAGATCTAGATGCCATGTCTTTTCTGTTTCCGCTCCTGCTGCTAAGACTAATGATGTCTCTTCTTCTTCAGTTCCCTCAGAAGTTGAGTCCAGATCTAAGAACCGTTATCTACCTGTTTCTGTTCCTGTTACTAAGACTCATTACTTCTCTCCTCCCACAGTACCCTCAGAAGTTGAGCCAATGCAGATCGGCCACACCAGGCTCTCATCTGAAGAGAGGCAAAGGCGGGTTTAAAGAGAATCCTATGAATGTACTGTGGAGAACCTGGACACTTTGTCTCAACCTGCCCAGCTAAGGTAAAAGCCGGGGTCCGCCAGAGGAAATTAGGTGTCTGGCGGACCATCTCCAAACTGAAAAATCTCCTCATCTTCTGTTTCCTGCAACTCTGTTCTTCAAAAGTCAATCCCTCACTTTATCAGCATTGATACTCAGGCTGTGAGAAGAATCTGATAGACTCCAGTTTGGTCAAACAATTAAACATTGAAACCACCCCATTAACCAAGCCTGGCACCAGTCTTCAGCAAGGTTAGTGCACTTTCTCTCCCCCCGCATAGACCTTACGACTGTGCAATCAACCTTCTCCCGGGGCCCCCCTCCCTAACAGTCGGCTCTATAATATCATCAAACCCGAGAGGGAGACTATGGAGAATTATATTAATAAGTCCTTAGTCGCCGGTATAATTTGACCGTCCTCATCTCCTCTTGGGGCCGGTTTCTTCTTTGTTGGCAAGAAGGATGGATCTCTGCGACCCTGTATCGATTACAGAGGATTAAACCAAATTACTGTCAAGAACAAATACCCGTTACCCTTGTTAGCATCAGCCTTTGAACCAGTCCAAGCAACTGTGTTCTCTAAGTTGGACTTGAGAAACGCCTATCATCTCCTCAGAATCAGAGAGGGAGATGAATGGAAAACCACATTCAAGACTCCACTAGGTCAGTTTGAGTATCTGGTAATGCCTTTTGGTCTGACCAATGCCCCTGCTTGTTTTCAGGCCCTGGTTAACGATGTTTTGAAAGATTTTTTGAACATATTTGTTTTTGTCTATATTGATGACATTCTGATCTACTCCAAGAACATTTCTGAACATAAAAAGCACGTCCGTTTGGTTCTACAAAGACTTCTTGAAAACAAACTGTTTGTTAAAGCAGAAAAATGTGAGTTTCATCGTCCATCTGTCACCTTCCTAGGTTTTGTGCTCGAGGGCGGGCAGGTGAAGCCGTCAGAAGATAAGATCAAGGAGGTTCTGGACTGGCCCACTCCCGAGAACCGAAGACAATTACAAAGATGTCTGGGGTTTGCAAATTTTTACCGGAGGTTCATTCGCAATTACAGCCAGACAGCTTAGCCTCTGTCTGCATTAACTTCTGTTAAAAAGACTTTTCACTGGTCTGCGGAGGCTGAGGCTGCCTTTAAGAAACTCAAAGCTCTGTTTTCTAATGCACCCATCCTCATCCAACCGGACCCCTCCAAGCAGTTCATTTTGGAGGTGGATGCTTCTGATTCTGGGGTGGGGGCAGTTCTGTCCCAAGTTTCTGATTCTGACCAAACAGCTCATCCATGTGCATTTTTCTCCTGCAGACTGTCTCCTGCAGAGCAAAATTATGATGTCGGAGACAGAGAACTCCTCACCATTAAACTGGCTCTGGAAGAATGGCAGCATTGGCTGGAGGGCGCAGAGCATCCCATTCTGGTATGGTCAGTCCCGTTGGTCTCTGTTTTTCTCCAGATTCAACCTGATCATTTCTTACCGGCCCGGTTCTAAAAACATTAAACCCGACGCCCTTTCACGCCTCTATGCTCCTGACAAACCTGAAACTCCTGAAAGTATTCTCCCTGCCAGCTGTACAGTTGCAACAGTCTCCTGGGAGATCTCTGATCAGATAAAACTGGCCCAAGTGTCTGAACCCGATCCTGGCAATGGTCCACCTAACAGAACCTATGTTCCCTCCTCAGTCAGGTCTCGTCTCATCCACTGGATGCACTCATCCAAATTTTCAGCTCACCCCGAGGTAAGCAGAACAATTGCTCTGATCTCTCATCGGTTCTGGTGGCCATCCCTCCATAAGGACACCAAGGAGTATGTCCTAGCCTGTCCCGTCTGCGCACACAATAAACCATCGCATCAACCTCCCTCTGGTCTTCTCCGTCCACTACCTGTTCTGTCTCGCCCCTGGTCCCACATCGCCGTAGATTTTGTTACCGGATTACCTGCATCCAGAGGTATGACCACCATTTTCAACATCATTGACCGTTTTTCTAAACCCTGCCACCTTGTACCCCTAAGAAAACTTCCCACAGCTTTCCAGACAGCTCAGCTCCTCGTCAAACATGTCTTCAGATTACACGGAATCCCTCAGGAAATCCTGTCGGACAGAGGGCCACAATTCACCGCACAGGTCTGGAAACATTTCTGTTCTGCTCTCGACACTAACATATCCTTAACATCTGGTTACCATCCGCAGTCCAATGGTCAAACTGAACGTCTCAACCAGGAACTGGAATCAACCCTCAGGTGCTTTACGTCAACCAACCCGATCTACTGGAGCCAATATCTGCACTGGGTGGAGTATGCACATAATTCACACACGTCATCTGCAACCAGTCTGTCTCTGTTCGAAATTTCCCTAGGTTATCAGCCATCCTTGTTCCCCGCCGACGAGAAAGAAATATCCGTACCATCTGTCCATCATCACATCCGCCGTTGTCAAAAAATCTGGAGAAACCCCATAGCCCCTCTGAACCGGACCTCTGCACAGAACAAGAAATTCGCCGATCGCAAAAGACGCCCAGCTCCCACTTACACACCAGGACAACAGGTTTGGCTCTCCACACGTGATATCCCTCTGAAATCCATGTCCTGAAAGCTTTCTCCCAGGTTCATCGGTCCTTATAAAATCGACTCCATCATCAACCTATCTGCTGTCCGCCTGCATCTGCCACTCTCACTCCGGATCCATCCAACATTCCACGTCTCCCTGATAAAACCTGTCCTGACCAGTTCTTTTTGCCCTCCGTCCGACTCCCCTCCTCCCGCCCGGGACATTGATGGTCACCCTGCGTACACCTTCCGCCGGATTGTAGACTCCCGTCACCGGGGCTGCGGTTAGCAGTACCTGGTCGACTGGGAGGGCTACGGTCCGGAGGATCGAACTTGGGTTCCTGGCTCCTTCATTCTCGACCCTGCACTCATCACTGAATACCGTGAATCTCTGCCATCTACATCCTTTGGACCGTCAGGCGGCGGTCGTTGAGGGGGGGTACTGTTGGGATCTGGAGGTTTGTCCACTTTCTCCACCAGAGGGCGCACAAGATCTCCTGGAGCATGAGCTGACCGCACCACCTGTCTCTCATGTGCTCATCAGGAGATCCGTACTTAAGGAGGCGCAGGGCTTCACTCCAGTGCCAGAGTGTTTGCCAGTAACGGTTAGCAAGCCTGAGCCAACCTGCCTGTCTGTGAACTCTGACTTTCTGTGAACCAAACCTGATCCCGTTTTTCTCCTCTCTGCCTCCCAGGTTGATCCTGCCTGAATACCTGAAACTCTGGAGAGTTTCTCTGCTGGTGATCTGTCTGCTCGTTCTCAGTAGGACTCTGGAGAGCAGCCTCAGTCAAGTACCTGCCTGCCCGCTCTCAGAAGATTACTGGAAGGAAAACTCAATCAGTGATCTTCCTGCACTCAGTAAGCTCTGCCTCCGCCTCTGCCCTCAGCCTGCGACAACCTCTGGACCTCAAGGTTCCCCCCCTCTGCAGGCTCTGCTCCATTTCCGAACAGGTACAGACCTGAACACTCACAACCAGCAAAAGACCTGGACCTCCACTAATCTCTCTGTCCTCCTCGGCAGTGAACCCACTCATGACCAGTCAAGCCCCCTCTTGGATCTGAACATACTTTGTACATTTATTATTAATAAATCTTTGAACTTTTTCATCTGCCTCCGAGTGTTCTGCATGTGGGTTAGACACATTAATCCGAACATGACACTTCTTTTGCTAAATATTTATTTTCAAAACCTATGAACTTGTGCACATCTCATCTCATGTACTGGATATATCCCCATAAAATATAACTAATCATGGTACTGTAGGCCACAACTACCAATAATGCCGAGGCCATTATTTTTTTTTTAGATCCAATGCCCTACACCAGCATATAGTCAGCCTCACATCAGACAGCGTTTTGTGCACCTCAAGTTTCAAAGTTTCTCTCAACTGCCCTCTTGTGATATGCAAGCTCCACATTCTTTCATGCCTGAGGCCCCGGTCAAATAGAGTCACTACAACACAAATCCAGATTGGGGATAATGTAAGCAAAGACCTGAAATAGGATCAAAACAGGCACAGGAGAGAATAGATAGAAACAATCAACGTATCACAATCCAAACACTTTATGCTCACAAGAGTATAAGAGTCTAAAACAATATGCACAAAAAGAAGGACACAGCGAGAACCCTGTCAACAACAAAAAATAAATGGGCTACTATGCAGAGTGAGAGCCAAAACGCAAACAGCTGTAAATCGTGACAGAAATATATTTTTGTCACAAGTAAGAATACAAACGTAGGACATAATAGACTGAAGTCTTAAATTCTTTCAATGAGCTAACATTTGTCTTCCAACAATCCATATTTTCAACTGGCTACTTGCTTTGGTGGAGAATTCAGATTATCTCTCAAAGTGTGCCATTTTTATATATGTTTTAAATGTTTTCTTTGAGTTTAAAAGTATATAATTATGTTCTAATTCAATGGGAAGCATCAAAAGGATTTGCCTTGTTTGTCATTGCAAAAACAGCAATAATTAATTGTTTAAACTGCAGAGCTATGTCTTACAACAGCCATGTTCCACTGATATATTTGCAGGTAATATTTTAAACTGTTGAGATAGAATAATAACCTAAGTAATATCAGAATATTCATGACATTTTTCAGATGTATAATTCATTACTTTAATCAAAAAACACATACACACACTACAAAAAAAAAAAACAAAAACTAGTTTTACTCAACCTTGGATGCTCAAAGGAAATATTTTACTTTGTTTTTGTCTAACTTCTTCTAGCTGAAACCAGTTGACCTTAAATAAGACAGATCAACGAGGCAAGCGTGTGCAATAATTTGAAATATTGAGGCATGACCTATTTACTGCTAGGAGGCTTGTGCCTATTATGGTGACTTCAAAAATATGATATTCTATTTGTGTTTCCTTTGTGATCTGCTTTATTGCCTGCAACCTGTTTCTGCGACAATGAGTTCAAAGTCTCATGAGAGATTCTAAAAATCAAGATAAACATCTGTCTTTTCTGATCTTTTGACACTTGATAAAGCTGATTAAACTGTTTTATTTTTTGTTTTGTTTTTCTTGCAGAGTCGCAGCAATTAATGACTGGCCTCTATAAAAATGAAAACAATAAATTAACAAATCAAGGGAGAATATTTTGTGCTTGTGACTTAATTTAATAAAAAAGTAAATGCTTATTTTGAGAAAGATCTTTGTTGTACATGTTATCAGAAATGTTTTGCTAGAAATAGGTGTAAAATGGCTAACTTTAAATGTACACACTAAACAAGTGCATTGTTACTTTATTAGCCAGACTAGAGAGATTGGATGGTCTTCCTTTACATTGTGGATGTCACTGTGTGTACGGAGGTCATCTAATCAGGACAGCCTTCGTGTCTTTAAAAGTACAAAGGATATGGGCACATCTTGGAGCCGGTCTGATAGAGGAGAGCTATCTGTAATCCTTGGGCATGGATGGCGTGTCACTTTCTGATACGGACAGCAAAGCATCCACCTGATCCAACACATAGACTCATGAGGTATAAGAAGGAGACGATGACCTTGTTCGGGGCTCAATCTTTGCCGGACACTCGCGGACGGGATTTTTTGAGCCCACAGCTGTGCAAGCTCCAAGCTTTTTCTCTGTCCTATAACGACCTGATCTGGAATAAACTCTGTTACTTTTTTACTCCTGTTTTTATAGTCCTTTTTTCATGGCTTACCCAGTTTGAGTTCCCAGGAAAAGAACCGGTGTGGAAGTCTCGAGGCGCAACTGCTTTTTAGGGGACATAACTTCCTCATTTAACATCTCCAAAAACTTCCTATCTTACTTGCTTACACAAACATTTACTGCACTACAGAAATGAATTGACAAAACCTTGTGATCCCCTAAAGACTTACTTCCTAGCTTATCTTGGAATTTCACAGAGTATTATGTTCTTTTTCAGTGGTTACATTGAAGATATGGATCTTTTGCGCTGCTCCTTTTGACATGTTTTGAAGTTTATCCCAGTTTTTGTGACCACAGGGGTTGGTATATGGTGTTGCTATATGGGGTTGCTGTGGCCGAGAGGTTAAGGCGATGGACTAGAAATCCATTGGGGTCTCCCCGCGTAGGTTCGAGTCCTACCAGCAACGATAGCTCCTTCCTCTAATGGCTGTGTTTGTTTACACACTGACAACTACAGACATTGCAAGCTGCTCATCACATTTAGGAGAAACAAAGCATCCTGTAATGCTATTCTCGGTCCACTGTCTGGGTAGAAAACATTTCTGCAATCAGTTCCAGTATTGGGCCTAATTTCCTTGCTTCACTTTTTAAAAACTGTTTTTCAAAAGGGAACCAAAGTTGCAGTTAACCAACAGACTGGGACAAAAGAGAACTATATTTTATGAGGAATGTGAAAAAGTAACCGATTTCCACAGTCTTTACTGCTAAGTATCTTTTACCTTGCTTTAAGTCTAAGACATTGTGTCTAAGACCTTTCAAACCACTGGTTGACTGAAATAAAAATGACAGTAGAAACTCTAAATGTTTCCTTGCTTCATGGCTAACACAGAAATTATGTGTACTGTTGAAGTGTAATGACAAAGACAATGGGACACCCTGTAGACTTTCCTTTTGGCTTAACTTGGAATGCCACCAAATTCCACACAAATCCTAATGATATTTGAGAGAAATACTGATGTCAATAAGTTCTCTCTTAGGTTTATTCTTTATACATCATGTGCATTGTTACTTTATTAGCCAGACTAGAGAGATTGGATGGTCTTCCTTCACATTGTGGATGTCACTGTGTGTACGGAGGTCATCTAATCAGGACCGCCTTCGTGTCGTTAAAAATACAAAGGATATGGGCACATCTTGGAGCCGGTCTGATAGAGGAGAGCTATCTGTAATCCTTGGGCATGGATGGCGTGTCACTTTCTGATACGGACAGCAAAGCATCCACCTGATCCAAAACATAGACTCATGAGGTATAAGAAGGAGACGATGACCTTGTTCGGGGCTCAATCTTTGCCGGACACTCGCGGACGGGATTTTTTGAGCCCACAGCTGTGCAAGCTCCAAGCTTTTTCTCTGTCCTATAACGACCTGATCTGGAATAAACTCTGGTACTTTTTTACTCCTGTTTTTATAGTCCTTTTTTCATGGCTTACCCAGTTTGAGTTCCCAGGAAAAGAACCGGTGTGGAAGTCTCGAGGCGCAACTGCTTTTTAGGGGACATAACTTCCTCATTTAACATCTCCAAAAACTTCTTATCTTACTGGCTTACACAAACATTTACTGCACTACAGAAATGAATTGACAAAACCTTGTGATCCCCTAAAGACTTACTTCCTAGCTTATCTTGGAATTTCACAGAGTTTTATGTTCTTTTTCAGTGGTTACATTGAAGATATGGATCATTTGCGCTGCTCCTTTTGACATGTTCTGAAGTCTATCCCAGTTTTTGTGACCACAGGGGTTGGTATATGGTGTTGTTGTATGGGGTTGCTGTGGCCGAGAGGTTAAGGCGATGGACTTGAAATCCATTGGGGTCTCCCCGCGTAGGTTCGAGTCCTACCAGCAACGATAGCTCCTTCCTCTAATGGCTGTGTTTGTTTACACACTGACAACTACAGACATTGCAAGCTGCTCATCACATTTAGGAGAAACAAAGCATCCTGTAATGCTATTCTCGGTCCACTGTCTGGGTAGAAAACATTTCTGCGATCAGTTCCAGTATTGGGCCTAATTTCCTTGCTTCACTTTTTAAAAACTGTTTTTCAAAAGGGAACCGAAGTTGCAGTTAACCAACAGACTGGGACAAAAGAGAACTATATTTTATGAGGAATGTGAAAAAGTAACCGATTTCCACAGTCTTTACTGCTAAGTATCTTTGACCTTGCTTTAAGTCTAAGACATTGTGTCTAAGACCTTTCAAACCACTGGTTGACTGAAATAAAAATGACAGTAGAAACTCTAAATGTTTCCTTGCTTCATGGCTAACACAGAAATTATGTGTACTGTTGAAGTGTAATGACAAAGACAATGGGACACCCTGTAGACTTTCCTTTTGGCTTAACTTGGAATGCCACCAAATTCTACACAAATCCTAATGATATTTGAGAGAAATACTGATGTCAATAAGTTCTCTCTTAGGTTTATTCTTTATACATCATGTGCATTGTAACTTTATTAGCCAGACTAGAGAGATTGGATGGTCTTCCTTCACATTGTGGATGTCACTGTGTGTACAGAGGTCATCTAATCAGGAACGCCTTCGTGTCTTTAAAAATACAAAGGATATGGGCACATCTTGGAGCCGGTCTGATAGAGGAGAGCTATCTGTAATCCTTGGGCATGGATGGCGTGTCACTTTCTGATACGGACAGCAAAGCATCCACCTGATCCAACACATAGACTCATGAGGTATAAGAAGAAGACGATGACCTTGTTCGGGGCTCAATCTTTGCCGGACACTCGCGGACGGGATTTTTTGAGCCCACAGCTGTGCAAGCTCCAAGCTTTTTCTCTGTCCTATAACGACCTGATCTGGAATAAACTCTGTTACTTTTTTACTCCTGTTTTTATAGTCCTTTTTTCATGGCTTACCCAGTTTGAGTTCCCAGGAAAAGAACCGGTGTGGAAGTCTCGAGGTGCAACTGCTTTTTAGGGGACATAACTTCCTCATTTAACATCTCCAAAAACTTCCTATCTTACTGGCTTACACAAACATTTACTGCACTACAGAAATGAATTGACAAAACCTTGTGATCCCCTAAAGACTTACTTCCTAGCTTATCTTGGAATTTCACAGAGTATTATGTTCTTTTTCAGTGGTTACATTGAAGATATGGATCTTTTGCGCTGCTCCTTTTGACATGTTTTGAAGTTTATCCCAGTTCTTGTGACCACAGGGGTTGGTATATGGTGTTGCTATATGGGGTTGCTGTGGCCGAGAGGTTAAGGCGATGGACTAGAAATCCATTGGGGTCTCCCTGCGTAGGTTCGAGTCCTATCAGCAACGATAGCTCCTTCCTCTAATGGCTGTGTTTGTTTACACACTGACAACTACAGACATTGCAAGCTGCTCATCACATTTAGGAGTGTTAAAGAAAAATGATTATTTTTAGTTTTTAATACAGTTAATCTTATGGCACGTGTAAAAGGTATGTTGAGCACTCTCATTTTGAACATATTTCTTAATTTTGAACAAGTTTGTGAAGATAACCTTTCCTTGAACCAAAGCACTGAATTTAAGTTTGTTCCTGAGAATTTATGGTAGGAAGAGGCCCCCGCATTCCAACAGCTATTCTGTGAGGTCTTATCTCATGTTTTCTTTAGCCAGATGTTTGCCGTAAATTAGGGGAAGCTCTACGTTTTTCTGAGTGTCAGAGATAGCTCCTGGTTGGAGGAGCAAAAGCCAGCCTTATTTGAATAAATTAAATACAAGAGGTTAAAGCTTTCTACATAGAAGTAACAAATCAGATTTGCTCTTGCAACTCTCCAAAGATGTCTTTGTGCGTCTTTGCTTTCTTTCCTTCTCTCCATTTATGTCAGGTAATTGAATGTATGTCTCCGTTGTTCTGCAGTTTCTGGTGTAAGTTTGTGCATTGTCTTATTTCTAAGTTTGTGCATTGTCTTATATTGGATTAAACTCTGTAATTCTGTGACGTCAACACGCAATGCTGGTTTTCCTTGTGGCCACACGCAGCTCGCCGAGAAGAACCTGGGAAAGGAAGAGAGAAGCCAACCTTTTTCCAAAGTTAACTATTTTAGAATATTTTCTTCCTTAACAATTGGGGGCTCGTGCCGGTTCTGGAATCTCGGTGGGCGGCTGTTTGGCACTGATTGATCCGTTTCAGCCCGACGCTTCGGTGTGGTAAGACAGTATTTTATTATTTTTTATTTTTTAGTTGTCTGAAGTGCCGTGTGGTTGGACCGTGGCTGATTGCTCTTGCTGTGTTCGGCCTCACAGAATTTAGAAGCTGCAGAGGTAGATAGAATCCCTCCTAAAAGAGTCGGTTGTTTAAGGATTTGAATAAATACACATTACAGGGAACTTTGGCTAGTTCAAACAGAGCCTTTACGTTAACTCTGATTTTAAGCTGGGAATTTTATTATATTCTTTACCCTGAGGATTCATGCCTGTGCCTCAATAAAAGAATTTCGGGTGTCTGTGTATTAATTAGCAGGGGCTTGTATCAGCCCTTGTATCAGAGATTATGGCTCATCTCCAGCGGACTTATAATTAATTATTTGGGTTAATTGGACCGAGTTGTATCACTCATGGAAAAAGGACTAATAGGTCGGATCACCTTTCTCTGGCATTCTGAATCGAGTTGCTAGTAGTATAAAGGACTGAGAATAATTAATTTAGCAGGATGAATCACCTTAAAGGACTGATAGCAGGTTGAATCACATTAACGGACTGAGAAGTTGAAATGAAAATAAAAGGGATTTGTAAAAGTGAAGTTGGAAAATTAAAAGATGCGTCATACATTCTTTTAGCCGGCGCCTGACATTTTCTTTTCTTTTCTGTCTTTTCTTGACTGAACTACGACATTGTCTGTGTTTCTGTGTTTTGTACGTTTCTTTGTGTTTGTGTGCGTGCTTGGCTGCGGGTTGATCTATGGCTGTGTGTCTGTCTTCCCCCGTTATATGTTCCACCACGCGCTGCTGTCTATTTGTCTGTCTGTGTCTGAATTGTGCTGAGATTGTGCGGAAGTGATTTGTGTTTCAAGATTGTGTTATGAAATATTTTCAAATGTTTTTGCTGGATGTTGTATTACTAATTTTCTGTTAAAATGTGCTTCTGTGGGACAGAGGTTTCTCCATTTTGGTTAAAAGTTTTGTTTCACAGCAGGGGGATTGATTGACCCCCCCATTTGCATTTTGGGAGTGCTTCAGTTCTGTTAGCACTGATATTTCCAGCTCACTCTTTCAGGATTCTTGGATTTTGATGTGAATTTCTTTTAGAATGTGTTTTGTGTTGAAATGAAAAGTACAAAATAACAGATTTACAGATGTTTTTACTTTCTCAGCGGGAGAAATGTGTGGCATCAGTTCCAGGCTAGAGCACTGGAATGATCCAATTGTTTTTTTTTAAATAATATTGTAACATTGACAATCACTTCAATTTCTAGGTTTCCTGACACAGGATAGAACACCCTCACTGATTGGAACAAGAGAACAAAAACGAGAACATATGGATGTTTTTCTGCTTGACAGTGTTTTCTACACTGTTAATGTAGGACATGTTGAAACACTAATGAATGACTTTGTTTCTTGTAGGACGATCTTCGTGTGCAGCCCATTTTGCATATTACATGACCACATGAACGGTTTTTGGGTTTTCCTACAGGGGGTCTAGGTAGTCATTTAATAACAGTGGGCTATCATGGAATACGGTTGTGTGTATAATATGGAGTTTTTAAAACAGGTTCACTCAAAACTGAACAATATTAGATCTATTGGATAATTATTTTTTTTCAACCATGGTGTTATAATAATTCTGTTTAAGACTTTCACAGGACGAATTTTGGTTTGAAATCTGGGGTAACATCCTGCATCTTTCTTACAATGGGGTGTTGATGAGTCTGCTTGAGTGTGAATGAGAGTGAATGTGTAGGCAGATGGCCTTTGATGGGTTTTAGGAAGCTATGTGAATATGACGTCACTTTAGTCAGTAGCTGTGTGATCTTTTTGTTATTTTAAACTATTTAGGGACAGTAAAGGTTTTGTTTCATAAATATACTTTTATTACTGCTTTACGGACAATTTTAAGGTAAAGACGATTACATATTTTGGTGTCACAATCTGGTTAAAGCTGAATCATCTGCTTGTGCAGTGGAATTAATATGAAACGAGAATTCAGCCTTGGCTTGAAGCAGATAAATGTCGTTATTAGGAAACTGTTATCCACTTTGACTAACAAACTAACCTAAATTCTAACTAAATTAACTTGGTTTATATTTCATATGGGTAACTGATTGGACATGCTGAAATTTTAGCATAATGGGGGAAAGTTCTTCTATTTTTGTTTTCCACCTCTAAATTGTTTTTCTTTTGAAATAAGAAAACACAGGGGGATGTTATAAAGATAAGATATTACAGATGGAACTTTGAAATTTACATCATCTCAGTCTAGTTTGAATATTAGATGGAAGATTGGAGAAATCGTGGAACATCTTATGATATTTTGGTTTTTCAGCAAATTATTATATAACAGTGACATAGATTCCAAATTATTTTCAAAATGATAATTTTATTATATCAATAGGGGGAGAAGGAGAAGTAGACCCTAATTCCTGGTAAATTTTTTTATATGGTTAATGGTAAATTAGTTCATCAATAATTTTGATTTTTTCATTCAACAATAGTGAATTATGGATTTTTTTTAATGTAGAGTCATATGGCCTTTCTGCTTGACTAAAATATGGTGTATGTGATATAGAAGCTTCTACTAAATTAGATTTGATCATCTAAAATTGAACGGTTTCAAATAACATCTATGCCATGTTTATTTACATTTAAAATTGTTGATAGATTTCTGCATCACTGCTGACTTTGATTATATACAGTTGGGTGTAAATTGTGAATTTTGAGGAAACTTTTGGTTAAAACTGCTTTGAAATTCAAATAAAATGTGAATAATTTCTGAAATTTTAAAATAGGACTTTGTCTTGAAGCGTGGGACAATGATAAGGATGTTTGGTAGTTAGTAGAACGATATTCAATTCATAATTATTTGACAAAGTGCAATTCAATCACAACTTTTATTAGTGTCAGTACTAGGACATTCTAGAGTTTGTTCTAATTCTTTAATGAGTTTGTGAGGTTGTGATTTTAAATTTGTAGTTGATATTTGGCACAAGCAGACTGAATGTCATCGAGGTATTGACGTTTATTGATTTTGAACAGTAAGTGTCATTATTTTCTTAATTCTGGCACATCTGATCATGGACTATTTTAACACATTTCTATGTTTATTCTTTTTGCAGTTCAGGATTTGGGGCAGTTGGCCGTTAGTGCTATAACAACAACGAATCTAGAGCCACACGGGAGGATGCATCACAAGATAAATTTTATTTATAATAGTGAAAGTAACAAAATGTGGCATATATAAGTTTTGATTTTTTAATTACTTTGTATTATTTTTTTCTCTGGCAGTTCTTCTTCCTTCTGACTTGATGGCAATCTTGGGGAAAGGGTATTTTAAGCTCAGAGATCATGGGACGATGTATTTGAAGGGATCTTCTTGATTACCACATCAGGCTGCTGTTGTTGCTGAACAAAGATGCTAAACTGTGCCCATCTTCTGCTGGACTGCTGTATGAAAGCCAAAAGCTGTTGAACGATTACGAAGGTCAGCGAAGACGAACTGTTCTCCTGCTGTCACGTGAGGGCAAAGTGCTGCTCACAGGACCTGGCAACAGATGTCTCCTTTGAGTGTTGCTTTTCATACCTGGCTGAAAACAAAAGGGACTCAGGCGTTATCTGTGGGAGTCTTCTACGGCTGGGAATCAGCAGTGAGTCGGGACCACAAAGATCATAGCCTTTTGTCCAAACCCGGACGGGGGTTTCAGTGGATGACTGATCTGCTGGTTTCTACGTCCTGCTCTGTCAACCACGAAAGGCTGACCAAAGTTCATCAAAGCGGGACTGTATCCAGATGCTTCTGCACTGCGGGAATGACTGCTACTCTGGACACCTTCTGATTCAGCAGATAAAGAATTGGGGCATGGCAAGTTGCTCAGCGGTGGTCCTGTTGTGTGTTCTCATGTTTGATCCTGGATTCTCACCTCTGATCATGTGACCTGGGCGCCAAAGCCCACTCCTGGGGTTCCCTTCAGTCTGCAGGTTGGAGACGAAATGGGTGCCAACAAAACTTGGTAGTGGTGAATAAGTTCTTTTTACATTTTTGTAGTGTGTGATGCCATTGTTCTCTTCTTACTTTAGTTATAGCACTGATGCGCCCTGTTGTCTTCACGTCCTGAACCCCTGCAGTGTAATGCTAAGTGTTGAGGACACCCCATCTCCTGGGGTCAGAGGTTTTGCAATGCAGTTTGAGGGTTGGTGTGCACCAACTGTTACGACACTGCATTCCTCGGAAATGCATTAACTTCCTCCATGATTCACTCTTTGTCTCACAAAATGCTAATGTGTCTTTTTTCCCTTCCTGCCTGAAAAGAATGGGCAGGGACTAACTATTGCAATTACATATTTTTTCCTTAACCATAGCTGAATTGCATTGTGTGTTACGCTTCATCTACTAAGGAAGATGATCTAAATTTTATTTACATAGTACAGTGGCTACCATTCAGTAAAACTAAATTTAAATTTAAATGGAATTTAACATTAAGGTGTTAAAGTGAATTGATGGGTGTCTATGCAGCTTATTGAGTTAATGACACCAAGTTCTGTGTTGCTTTCATAAATTTAATCAAACATTAAATTCTTTGATTGAGGTGTGCAGATTGTAACAGCATCTGGGACACCATGTTTGAATTGCATCCAACTGTGTTACATGAGGCTAAAGTTAGTGGTGATAGCGGATTTCATCTCAATGAGTTGTATAGGATTTTTATTATATTCTATGAGAGAACATTTGTTCTGTTATAGAAACAGGGGGACATGAATGGAATTGATCTAATAAGCAAATTTTTAGTTTGGATCTCTCTTTACTTTTCGGAAAAAGAGGTTATTGAAGTTAAATCAAAATACATTAAATGTTTTACGGTGTATTAGCAGCATTAAATATGAGCTAACTATTTGGATATGAAATAAGTAAAATTTATAAATTGAATATACTAAACTAAATATTACCTATCAAATAATTTACATAAAACAGTGTTTCTTAAACTAAGGAAGGTAATTGTTGGATTGTTGCATCTCTATTTAGATGATTCAAAATAAGTTGTTTAACTAAGACATCCAGGAAGGTCTAAACTAAAGATTTACATCATTTAATAAATTTAGCTGTATCGAATCTCTCTCCAAAACTGAAAAGGCATTGATAATTGATA
Organism: Cyprinodon diabolis; assembly: GCA_030533445.1. NCBI lineage: Eukaryota > Metazoa > Chordata > Actinopteri > Cyprinodontiformes > Cyprinodontidae > Cyprinodon > Cyprinodon diabolis. The sequence continues at coordinate 3,235,464 of CM060069.1, read as the reverse complement.
AACAATATAAAAAGGGTAATACATTATTCAATTAAATATTGTATAAATAGGTTTTTAAAAGAGTAAATGGATCAAAGGTAAAAATGGTTGAAATTTTTGGGATTTAAAACTATGATTGGAATAAAGTAGGACATTTTTGATATTTAGTGACAAGGTTAACTATACTCATGTAAAACAGGCTGATCATTCTTTAAGGTTTTAAAAAATAGAAAATGTGATGATTGAAATTAAATTGGTCTACAAATTACAAATTAACAATTATGGAACTGCTTCTAAAATACAGTTAAGTTTTGGGTTCAACGTGATAGGAAACATTTATTTCTCATGTAGGCCTTATATAAAAAGAGGGTCAAAGGATTGATAAAATACAGCTCTAAAGGAGCAGATTTATAATACAAAAGGAAGACAGCAAAGCTGTCATAAAGTGTCGGATCAATCATTAACCAATCAACAGGGTTCTCTCCATATGAGCTCCAGACAGGATGGATGTTTCCAGGACCTGCTACCCGCATTCCAGGATGGAAAGGTGAGCTTGCACATTTATCTCATAAAGATTTCTTCAATGAGTTACAGGTCCTGGCAGCGGAATTTACAAAATACCAGACGACACAGGAACGTCCAGGCTCGGGACCAGTTCCGGGAATCGACTGGGTGCGCCTGAAGGTCATCAAAAGAAAGTGGTCTGAACCTCGCTTCACCGGACCATACCGAGTCGTGGAGAGGACATCTCATGCTGTCCGTCTGCAAAGGAAAAGGAGACACCGGGTTCCATTGGAGTCAGTGCACAGCAGCTGAGGAGCCACAACGCACGCTACAAGGCATACAGGAGAATCTACAGTCTCAACCTGCGGTCAAGGAGTGTCTGCAGGCCCATCCCAGCACGGAGGAGGATCTGCAGTTCCAGGCAGAAGTGTAGCAGGGATTCCTGCCAAGACCACTTCATTTTCCTGAATTACAAGGCTTAAAACGCCCGGACAGGCACAATAATCCTGTTCCGGTGTCCTTCCATTGAGAAAAGGAGATTCCACCCTCTCCTTAAACTCACTGTTATATTGGCACAATTCTCCAATTTTCAGTGAGCAACGGACACTCAGGTGGAAACCTGAGGTTTACAACCGAGGAGGAACACGTGAAGGATCAGGCTACAAGATCATCATTAACTTATCTTCTCTTTATTGCGTGTTTTCGTTTTTTGCGAGCTCTTAAAGAACATTCGTTTCTTTTTGCGCGTATTTTTGGATCGTTTCCGGACGAAGAATTCATATTCATTTTTGGAGGACTATCGAAGGAGCATAGAGACGAACTCTAAGTTCTTATTATTGAATATTGTGAAAAAAAAAAAAAAAAAGGTATTTTGTAATTTTTATGTGTTTATGATTTATTTTCTTTTTTTGATGTTGTTATTGTTTTGTATTGACAAATTGTAATTTTTGTGGCGAGTATTGTCTTTTAAGTTTCCTGGGCATTTTTTAGTAATTTCGAGATATCTTACTCTGGTTTTCTAATTTTATACTTGGGCTGATATTTCTATTGTGTTTTTTTTCTTATATTGACATAACTGAGTTGTATGATTTTTCATATTTGATAAGTAAAATGTATTTCCAGTTTTAGTTTTTACTGGTTAAAATTTTGTGGTTCATCAGGTGAGTATTAAATTGTTGGATAGCGCAAGATACATTTGATAAGTTCAGATAATGGAGTTCAGCGTCAGACACATGACCTGGCCGTGGAGCTAGGATGTTCTGTTTAAAAGGGGACTGTTATATAATTAGGCTAAGGTTTTAGTTTTTTAATATACTAAATAGTTTTTTGGTTCCTCTATTAGAAGGCTTAATCAATTTATTTGTGAGGTCTGTGTGTCTCAGACCTCAAAAGAGGGACTGTTAAAGAAAAATGATTATTTTAGTTTTTAATACAGTTAATCTTATGGCATGTGTAAAAGGTATGTTGAGCACTCTCATTTTGAACATATTTCTTAATTTTGAACAAGTTTGTGAAGATAACCTTTCCTTGAACCAAAGCACTGAATTTAAGTTTGTTCCTGAGAATTTATGGTAGGAAGAGGCCCCCGCATTCCAACAGCTATTCTGTGAGGTCTTATCTCATGTTTTCTTTAGCCCGATGTTTGCCGTAAATTAGGGGAAGCTCTAAGTTTTTCTGAGTGTCAGAGATAGCTCCTGGTTGGAGGAGCAAAAGCCAGCCTTATTTGAATAAATTAAATACAAGAGGTTAAAGCTTTCTACATAGAAGTAACAAATCAGATTTGCTCTTGCAACTCTCCAAAGATGTCTTTGTGCGTCTTTGCTTTCTTTCCTTCTCTCCATTTATGTCAGGTAATTGAATGTATGTCTCCGTTGTTCTGCAGTTTCTGGTGTAAGTTTGTGCATTGTCTTATTTCTAAGTTTGTGCATTGTCTTATATTGGATTAAACTCTGTAATTCTGTGACGTCAACACGCAATGCTGGTTTTCCTTGTGGCCACACGCAGCTCTCCGAGAAGAACCTGGGAAAGGAAGAGAGAAGCCAACCTTTTTCCAAAGTTAACTATTTTAGAATATTTTTTTCCTTAACAGAAGAAACAAAGCATCCTGTAATGCTATTCTTAGTCCACTGTCTGGGTAGAAAACATTTCTGCGATCAGTTCCAGTATTGGGCCTAATTTCCTTGCTTCACTTTTTAAAAACTGTTTTTCAAAAGGGAACCGAAGTTGCAGTTAACCAACAGACTGGGACAAAAGAGAACTATATTTTATGAGGAATGTGAAAAAGTAACCGGTTTCCATAGTCTTTACTGCAAAGTATCTTTGACCTTAATTTAAGTCTAAGACATTGTGTCTAAGACCTTTCAAACCACTGGTTGACTGAAATAAAAATGACAGTAGAAACTCTAAATGTTTCCTTGCTTCATGGCTAACACAGAAATTATGTGTACTGTTGAAGTGTAATGACAAAGACAATGGGACACCCTGTAGACTTTCCTTTTGGCTTAACTTGGAATGCCACCAAATTCTACACAAATCCTAATGATATTTGAGAGAAATACTGATGTCAATAAGTTATCTCTTATGTTTATTCTTTATACATCATGTGCATTGTTACTTTATTAGCCAGACTAGAGAGATTGGATGGTCTTCCTTCACACTGTGGATGTCACTGTGTGTACGGAGGTCATCTAATCAGGACCGCCTTCGTGTCTTTAAAAATACAAAGGATATGGGCACATCTTGGAGCCGGTCTGATAGAGGAGAGCTATCTGTAATACTTGGGCATGGATGGCGTGTCACTTTCTGATACGGACAGCAAAGCATCCACCTGATCCAACACATAGACTCATGAGGTATAAGAAGGAGACGATGACCTTGTTCGGGGCTCAATCTTTGCCGGACACTCGCGGACGGGATTTTTTGAGCCCACAGCTGTGCAATCTCCAAGCTTTTTCTCTGTCCTATAACGACCTGATCTGGCATAAACTCTGTTACTTTTTTACTCCTGTTTTTATAGTCCTTTTTTCATGGCTTACCCAGTTTGAGTTCCCAGGAAAAGAACCGGTGTGGAAGTCTCGAGGCGCAACTGCTTTTTAGGGGACATAACTTCCTCATTTAACATCTCCAAAAACTTCCTATCTTACTGGCTTACACAAACATTTACTTCACTACAGAAATGAATTGACAAAACCTTGTGATCCCCTAAAGACTTACTTCCTAGCTTATCTTGGAATTTCACAGAGTATTATGTTCTTTTTCAGTGGTTACATTGAAGATATGGATCTTTTGCGCTGCTCCTTTTGACATGTTTTGAAGTTTATCCCAGTTTTTGTGACCACAGGGGTTGGTATATGGTGTTGCTATATGGGGTTGCTGTGGCCGAGAGGTTAAGGCGATGGACTTGAAATCCATTGGGGTCTCCCTGCGTAGGTTTGAGTCCTACCAGCAACGATAGCTCCTTCTTCTAATGGATGTGTTTGTTTACGGACTGAAAACAGCAGACATTGGAAGCTGCTCATTACATTTAGGAGAAACAAAGCATCCTGTAATGCTATTCTTAGTCCACTGTCTGGGTAGAAAACATTTCTGCGATCAGTTCCAGTATTGGGCCTAATTTCATTGCTTCACTTTTTAAAAACTGTTTTTCAAAAGGGAACCGAAGTTGCAGTTAACCAACAGACTGGGACAAAAGAGAACTATATTTTATGAGGAATGTGAAAAAGTAACCGGTTTCCATAGTCTTTACTGCAAAGTATCTTTGACCTTGCTTTAAGTCTAAGACATTGTGTCTAAGACCTTTCAAACCACTGGTTGACTGAAATAAAAATGACAGTAGAAACTCTAAATGTTTCCTTGCTTCATGGCTAACACAGAAATTATGTGTACTGTTGAAGTGTAATGACAAAGACAATGGGACACCCTGTAGACTTTCCTTTTGGCTTAACTTGGAATGCCACCAAATTCTACACAAATCCTAATGATATTTGAGAGAAATACTGATGTCAATAAGTTATCTCTTATGTTTATTCTTTATACATCATGTGCATTGTTACTTTATTAGCCAGACTAGAGAGATTGGATGGTCTTCCTTCACATTGTGGATGTCACTGTGTGTACAGAGGTCATCTAATCTGGACCGCCTTCGTGTCTTTAAAAATACAAAGGATATGGGCACATCTTGGAGCCGGTCTGATAGAGGAGAGCTATCTGTAATACTTGGGCATGGATGGCGTGTCACTTTCTGATACGGACAGCAAAGCATCCACCTGATCCAACACATAGACTCATGAGGTATAAGAAGGAGACGATGACCTTGTTCGGGGCTCAATCTTTGCCGGACACTCGCGGACGGGATTTTTTGAGCCCACAGCTGTGCAAGCTCCAAGCTTTTTCTCTGTCCTATAACGACCTGATCTGGAATAAACTCTGTTACTTTTTTACTCCTGTTTTTATAGTCCTTTTTTCATGGCTTACCCAGTTTGAGTTCCCAGGAAAAGAACCGGTGTGGAAGTCTCGAGGCGCAACTGCTTTTTAGGGGACATAACTTCCTCATTTAACATCTCCAAAAACTTCCTATCTTACTGGCTTACACAAACATTTACTTTACTACAGAAATGAATTGACAAAACCTTGTGATCCCCTAAAGACTTACTTCCTAGCTTATCTTGGAATTTCACAGAGTATTATGTTCTTTTTCAGTGGTTACATTGAAGATATGGATCTTTTGCGCTGCTCCTTTTGACATGTTTTGAAGTCTATCCCAGTTTTTGTGACCACAGGGGTTGGTATATGGTGTTGTTGTATGGGGTTGCTGTGGCCGAGAGGTTAAGGCGATGGACTTGAAATCCATTGGGGTCTCCCCTCGTAGGTTCGAGTCCTACCAGCAACGATAGCTTCTTCCTCTAATGGCTGTGTTTGTTTACACACTGACAACTACAGACATTGCAAACTGCTCATCACATTTAGGAGAAACAAAGCATCCTGTAATGCTATTCTCGGTCCACTGTCTGGGTAGAAAACATTTCTGCGATCAGTTCCAGTATTGGGCCTAATTTCCTTGCTTCACTTTTTAAAAACCGTTTTTCAAAAGGGAACCAAAGTTGCAGTTAACCAACAGACTGGGACAAAAGAGAACTATATTTTATGAGGAATGTGAAAAAGTAACCGATTTCCACAGTCTTTACTGCTAAGTATCTTTGACCTTGCTTTAAGTCTAACACATTGTGTCTAAGACCTTTCAAACCACTGGTTGACTGAAATAAAAATGACAGTAGAAACTCTAAATGTTTCCTTGCTTCATGGCTAACACAGAAATTATGTGTACTGTTGAAGTGTAAAGACAAAGACAATGGGACACCCTGTAGACATTCCTTTTGGCTTAACTTGGAATGCCACCAAATTCTACACAAATCCTAATGATATTTGAGAGAAATACTGATGTCAATAAGTTCTCTCTTATGTTTATTCTTTATACATCATGTGCATTGTTACTTTATTAGCCAGACTAGAGAGATTGGATGGTCTTCCTTCACATTGTGGATGTCACTGTGTGTACGGAGGTCATCTACTCAGGACCGCCTTCGTGTCTTTAAAAATACAAAGGATATGGGCACATCTTGGAGCCGGTCTGATAGAGGAGAGCTATCTGTAATCCTTGGGCATGGATGGCGTGTCACTTTCTGATACGGACAGCAAAGCATCCACCTGATCCAACACATAGACTCATGAGGTATAAGAAGGAGACGATGACCTTGTTCTGGGCTCAATCTTTGCCGGACACTCGCGGACGGGATTTTTTGAGCCCACAGCTGTGCAAGCTCCAAGCTTTTTCTCTGTCCTATAACGACCTGATCTGGAATAAACTCTGTTACTTTTTTACTCCTGTTTTTATAGTCCTTTTTTCATGGCTTACCCAGTTTGAGTTCCCAGGAAAAGAACCGGTGTGGAAGTCTCGAGGCGCAACTGCTTTTTAGGGGACATAACTTCCTCATTTAACATCTCCAAAAACTTCCTATCTTACTGGCTTACACAAACATTTACTGCACTACAGAAATGAATTGACAAAACCTTGTGATCCCCTAAAGACTTACTTCCTAGCTTATCTTGGAATTTTACAGAGTATTATGTTCTTTTTCAGTGGTTACATTGAAGATATGGATCTTTTGTGCTGCTCCTTTTGACATGTTTTGAAGTTTATCCCAGTTTTTGTGACCACAGGGGTTGGTATATGGTGTTGCTATATGGGGTTGCTGTGGCCGAGAGGTTAAGGCGATGGACTTGAAATCCATTGGGGTCTCCCTGCGTAGGTTTGAGTGTTATCCGGAAACGATAGCTCCTTCTTCTAATGGATGTGTTTGTTTACGGACTGACAACAGCAGACATTGGAAGCTGCTCATCACATTTAGAAGAAACAAAGCATCCTGTAATGCTATTCTCAGTCCACTGTCTGGGTAGAAAACATTTCTGCGATCAGTTCCAGTATTGGGCCTAATTTCCTTGCTTCACTTTTTAAAAACTGTTTTTCAAAAGGGAACCGAAGTTGCAGTTAACCAACAGACTGGGACAAAAGAGAACTATATTTTATGAGGAATGTGAAAAAGTAAGCGGTTTTCATAGTCTTTACTGCTAAGTATCTTTGACCTTGCTTTAAGTCTAACACATTGTGTCTAAGACCTTTCAAACCACTGGTTGACTGAAATAAAAATGAAAGTAGAAACTCTAAATGTTTCCTTGCTTCATGGCTAACACAGAAATTATGTGTACTGTTGAAGTATAATGACAAAGACAATGGGACACCCTGAAGACTTTCCTTTTGGCTTAACATGGAATGCCACCAAATTCTACACAAATCCTAATGATATTTGAGAGAAATACTGATGTCAATAAGTTCTCTATTAGGTTTTTTCTTTATACATCATGTGCATTGTTACTTTATTAGCCAGACTAGAGAGATTGGATGGTCTTCCTTCACATTGTGGATGTCACTGTGTGTACGGAGGTCATCTAATCAGGACTGCCTTCGTGTCTTTAAAAATACAAAGGATATGGGCACATCTTGGAGCCGGTCTGATAGAGGAGAGCTATCTGTAATCCTTGGGTCTGGATGGCGTGTCACTTTCTGATACGGAAAGCAAAGCATCCACCTGATCCAACACATAGACTCATGAGGTATAATCAGGAGAAGATGACCTTGTTCGGGGCTCAATCTTTGCCGGACACTCGCAGACGGGATTTTTTGAGCCCACAGCTGTGCAAGCTCCAAGCTTTTTCTCTGTCCTGTAACGACCTGATCTGGGATAAGCTGTTTTGAAGTTTATCCCAGTTTTTGTGACCACAGGGGTTGGTATATGGTGTTGCTATATGGGGTTGCTGTGGCCGCACCCGCTGCCGACTGGCTAACAAAAATCCTAACATTCCTAACAAATTCCTAACGGTCCTAACAAGTTCCTAAAAAAGTCCTAACAACTCCTAACAAAATCGTAACCAATCCTAACAAAGTCCTAGCATTTTGCGTGCTACGTCATCACGTTTGTCATGCGCAGTGACCTATGCGGAAAAAATGAATGTCATTGCTCCTCCGACTCCTACTTTTAGATTGTTTCATCGAGGTTAGGGTTAGTATTTATGTTATGTATTTATGTTATTTATGGATTGTTATTGTCACCCTAAAAAGATACTGTTGCTTGAAATATTCTATCATCTGCTGTGATTTGTACAGTTTTAAAGATGACGAAGACAGGAAAACCGGACTCTTACTGGGCTGGTGTTATGCAGCTGTATGCTCAGGGTAAGTTCAGGTTTACCACCGGGAAGAGACCTGGATCCAGAAGATGGAAGTCTGTCATCGAGCGGATTGACGCATGTCCACTGACTCCTGCCTTCAACCAGAAAGTCAGGACAATCGACATATTTGGGGAAAAAATCCCCTGCAAATGTGGTTATCATACGGTAAGTTAATTTCTTTTATTGTATACAATAGATAAAAAAGGGGTATGTTTCAAACCAGTGACTGTTGAAATTTTTAAGTGTTTCCCCTAAGTTTTTGTTATTATTTTGTTACCTATCTTAATATGTAAGACAAAAACAGACAATAATTCCAAATGGATATAGAACACTGGAAACAATTTAATGATTTGTCACACAAGTTTATTCAATGTTGTTTTTCCAAAGTCAGCTGAGCAGGCAAATACAACAGGGATTGAAGCAGAAAGCATGCCAGGTGCAGGGAGCAGCACAGGTGTACCTAGGTCTACAGAAGATCCAACCCCACAAAGCAGTTCAGCTTTAAAAACAGTTAATCCTGAAATGCACAGGAGCTCAAGCATAGTCGAAGCTGCAGGAGATCCAGCCACACAAAACATTTCAAGTGTAGGCACAGTTCCAGCTGACCAGAGAGCGGAGAGGAGCTCAAGTTCAGGGAGCTGCCAACTTCCCACTATGTCAGTCAGTGAAACTCCAATTCAGATAAAGTGTGCATTATGTAATGAAGGCATAAACATGAAACTTTTTTCTGAACATTTATCTGACTTTAATGCAGAGCAATGTTGTGAACATTGTGGGAAAAAGGTCACGGGTGCTGTTGGTTTGCTTCATCATATTGAAGAAGGTCATGATCGACCAGACCATACAGGCCAAACATCACCATCTATTCCAGACCAACATCCAGCATTTAAATTAGAACATGGGATAACAGCAACTTCACCCCGAAAACCTGCAGCATCCCCCCGAAAACCTGCAGCATCCCCCCAGAAACCTGCAGCATCCCCCCGAAAACCTGCAGCATCCCCCCGAAAACCTGCAGCATCCCCCCAGAAACCAGCAGCATCCCCCCAGAAACCAGCAGCATCCCCCCAGAAACCAGCAATACTTCCTGGGAAACCAGCAGCATCCCCCCAGAAACCAGCAATACTTCCTGGGAAACCAGCAGCATCTCCCCAGAAACCAGCACTTCAGGCACAACAGCTCCTTGCACCAGTGCAACACCCCCAAGCAACTCCTTCAGTTGCTCCTTCAGTTGCTCCTTTGTCTATTCCCCACCTTAGGCCTCCGGAGGTGAATTGGGTCAGCTATCTTCCCAAGCAGTTTTTGCGGGTCATCAAGCCAGGAGACCAGGAATGGATTGCCCAGTGCCTCTACAACCCTACTGGACAGTTTAAACAACAATTCTCACAAAACTGGTTCCATCCACCCCGTCTACCAAAGATGATGAATGAACCTCCAGATCCCCTGGTCTACTTTAGGCAGAGGATGTTTTTATGGGCACCAATGCGGATGTGGGGTATTTCTCTGAAGTGTCATCAATGCAACACCAAGATGCATCACTCTGGGATCTATACAAAGGTCAGAGAAGTTATAGATCTCCATTCAAGATATTATTTGATTGGGGGAGATTTTCCACGATGCAGTAAATGCATGGTACCTGTTTGTCCATGGAGCACAGAGGTGCTAAATCAGTTAGATCCTGGCCATAGAAACAAGTTTCCAGCCATTCTCACCACACAACTGGCTCTGGACAAAAGATGTGTGACTTTGCTCAAACCACACACTTTTGGAAATAGCTCCAGTTATGTACAACAAGCATTAGAAGAACTGCATAGTGAGGAGTGGGCAAAGCGCACTATCGATTATCTGACTGACTGTGAGCTTCACAAGAAGAAGAGCGCCCTAACAAGGATCCATGAAGTGGTCTACCAGAATCCACCAGAGTTTAGCCCCCTTCCACTTGCACAGTGGTTTGAGACTGTGCATGCAAATGAAATACTGTCTCACTTGTCTGAGATGAAGGGTGTCATCACCTCAACATATGGAAGGATTTTAAAGCTTGATTCAACCAAAAAGGTATAGTAAAACATCTCTAAAATATTTCGCTATTCTGATTATAATTTGCATTCCAAATTCTAATCAGATTATAATTGCCTTTTTTTTAAACAAACAGATAACCAAGAAACTTGCTGGTGGAATTTCTGAGACTGCAACCTGGATGACAAACATCACTAATGAATATGGCCAGGTTCTGAACTGTGTGCTGACCACAGGGGAAGGAGCAGGATTGGAGGAACTGTGCCAAGGAATTGTTATGCGCTTCCAGAATGCTGGGGGACCAGAGCCACAAGTCCTTTATGTTGATAGAGACTGCTGTAGTGAATCAGGTTTGTGATTTTTAGACCTTATTGCTGTAACATTTGTTTACAGTTCAAAGTTTAAAATATTTTTAGGTTCACTTTAATTTTTGAAAACCCAATGTAAAAGAAATGTATTTTGAACAAGGTATTGTGATCTATGTAGCAGTTACGTTTTATGTAGCAACATTAATACAATCAGCTGTGAGTCATAAGGTAAATTAAATGCTGTAGAAATTATTAATTTGTGTTTGCTTAAACAGGTGTGTCTCCGGTGCTTGAGTGGTTTCGCCCTTGGAAAACTAAAGTGAGGCTTGACATCTTTCATTTCATGAGGCGATTCACAACCGGTCTCACCACAGAACATCATCCCCTTTATGGAACTTTCTGCTCCAAGTTGTCCTGCTGCATTTTTGAATGGGATCGAGATGATGTCAGCTGCCTTAAAGAAGCAAAGAGGTCAGAGCTGAAGAAAAAATATGCTGGTCATCCTCCCACTGACGCCCAACTTTTGGCCAACATTAAGTCCAGTGAGCTTGCTAAACATTGCAGAAGAAGGACAAGAGGGGTAGAAGAAACCCGGAACCTCATTCAGGAATTATTAAACTCCATGTGGGAACTGACTGACACCTCAGGTCTCCGCCTGATCAACCCTTAGAGCATGACTCGTGTGTGGCAAATGCAGCAGAAGCACCTGCCATGCATCCAAGATCCACCTGGTGTTGAACTGTACACCAAGCTTCGCTCAACACAAAAGGGAGACAAAGAAGTTCAAACCTTCAGATGTGGCAGGGGCTCGTCTTCAGTTGAAAGCTTTCATCGACACCAGTGTTCCTTCATACCAGGTAAACTGTGAATTCGTATATTTGATGTCATTCATTTTTGTAACACCTGCCAGAATTTTAACTGTACATCTAGATATGTTAATCAGCATAATTTCTGAAAAAAATGCAAAAAAGTTTTAATTTCATAAATGCTGCCAATTTTTGCAACTCAGTTTTTTAAGGATGGAGAAGCAATGCCATGCACACTCAAATGTATATGCTTAAGGGTGGATCCAGATGGAACATGAAAAGAGCCCAAGAAGCTTTAGATATGAGTCGCAGATCCCACAGTAAACTGTATGATGTTCGTCTGATGTCCAACCTCAACACTCTGAGCAACAAAGTGCTGGGTCATGCCCTCCTGCCAGAGTTTGTTCCCCCAGGCTGTCCCACAGGTATTGGACATTTACCTAACAAATTCCACAAAAAATTCTAATTTTTGTACAGCAAATTTGTCACTTTCAATGCAATTTTCAAATGTCCTTTATGATCATTGAAGGTGAGCGGATTGCTGTGGAGTATCTTCTTGCTCAGTCAGACAGAGGAGACCTCTTAGGTCCACAGCAGGACAACGAACTGGGAGTTATTTTGCCAGAGGTGTCAACTAACACTCAGGAGGAGGACAGTCCTGATGTCACCATCAGTGACGTCACTGACATGCTCTCAGAGAGCCCCCACGACATGCTACAGTGTGAAAGCCAGTTGGAAATGCCATCCTCTAACATTGATTTTCTCCAGGTAGAGTCTTCTCCCATGTCATCTGAGGTAATGCTTTAATTACATTACACTTTTATTTAGTGAGTAATTTGTCTTATTAACAGAGCAAATTACCCTCATGTGTTCCATGCTTCTACATTGGCATTTCCAATCTATTGTTATAATTTATGAGATTATCATCAGTCACTGAAGATGATTGTTATTGAATAGTTGGGTGATGATCATGTCAATGAGATGAACAAGAACAAAAAAAAAACATTTCAAACTTTTATGTTATAAATACTGTAAGAGCCAAAAATGTCAGTTTGTAACATTGTTTATTAATGTGTATGCCATTTGCGTATTTAGACATTTTCTTAACAATAACATTCCATTTTAGTATGTTTTTTGTAGAAAAGCCCAATGTAATGGACATAATTGAAAATATATGTGAAAAGTGCTGTGTCACGTTAATATATAATGGCTTTACACTGAAACAAATAACCAGCAACTATAAATACCTTGCCATCATGAATGCAGAGAAAAAGGTTGTTTTTTTTTGGCAATCCAAGGATATAAGGAACATTTACTGTTGCTTCTGTGTGTTTACAGGAAACCAGTATCAACTCAAGTCCTGCCTCTCCCACTCATGCTGCTGCTTCACCCAGAGTTCAGCTTACTGGTGACTGCTCCTTTAGTGGACCAAGTAGCTCTTCCCAGGTGGACCAAGTATCCCAGGTGGAGTGAGACCTATGTGGATTCATTTTGTTTCATTACAGCATGCAACACTTTGTTTGGTTGCTGGATAATGTTCAATAGGCAATTTTGTTGTTAAAATTGTTGCAAAATTGTTGTTATAAAATCATATTTCCAGATTAGGCTTTGGCTTGATTTAGTGTCCCTTTTCCATCTTTCTCAGCATCTAAACATTTTTTCTTAATAAATCTGAAACAGTATTTGATTTTATGCTTTAATCTACTTTATTTAAACCAGTGGTTACCTTACCTGGTCCTCATGCACCCCTCCCTTGCATGTTTTTGGTGTCTTGCTTGTAAACAGCTTACAAAAATGATTAAAAGGCTTCTGCAGCACTTGTTTGAAAAGAAATGACTGTGTGTATATTTGTATCTATGTACCAATTATTTTTTCTTTTAAGGAGACCCGGTGTGACTACAGAGGTTTTCCTGGATGGGAGGCAGTTGACAGCTTGGCAGAGTACCTTTTGAGCCTCAACAGAACAATAACTGCGTTGTCAACAACAGAGGTAGAAAATGTCTTGCAGCTGTATTCTAACCTGCATGCTATGGACAAGCAGCCTGCTAAATACACGTTAAAAAGCAAGAAGAGGACATTACCAGGACCTTTATGGGGCTTCCCGGAAACGAAGTGGCTCTGCACCTGGTCAGCAAGCAGCTGAAAGGTAACCTGTCTAATATTTGACACAATGAATAACTTGATTGCATATTCACTGATGGAAGCCAAGTCATGTGTTGCAAATACAATATTTTTTTCTCTTAGTATTAAGCTTAGGAGATCAATACGGGTTTGCTGAGCTAATCAAAATGAGAAGAACTTTTCTACTGCATTTCATTACTGCTCCAATCAAATCAGTGTTAATGAGCATGTGTTTTTCTGCTAATTGACTGACCTGTTTGTCACACAGACTCTTCATGACCCATGGCCAGGCTGCCCAGAGACCTGACTCAAACAGAGTGTCTGAGTGCATTTGCCTCAAGCTGTTCAAAGAATATCAGCAAGCAAGAAACCAGCCAAAAGACAGCAAGGGGAAGGTTTTACCCATCCCGCAGTCTATTGTTCAGACGTACTGCCACATCAAACAATTACTTGAGGACTCCAGGCCCATACAGGACCAGACCAACTTGTTGTTGGTCACCATCAACAATACCACTGTGTGTGCTTGGTAAGATGTCCTTTATTTTTAACAGATATTGCACTTCAAAGATGGCTTGACTTTGAAAGGAAACAATTTATGTTCTATTATCTTTCAGGCTACATGAGCGGCAGAAGAGAACAGACAGGGACACTCTTCTCCAAGGTGTGAATCTTCCTCCGAAGGTGTCCGTGGCTGACACCTCCTTTCCAGAAGCGAGACAGTTCCCCTCCCTTCCTGTGGAACATGGACATACAAGTATGGAGTTTAAAGAACCTGAAAACAGAGAAGGCGAGGCACTGATCCGTCAACGGGTTGGTGGTAAAGCTGGCTCCGCACAGCAATATCCTCCCTCATACCAGCCAGGACTCTTTTCACAGGCCGCAGTTCCTCCCAGCTTCCTGTATCCACAGACTGACCAGCCACCATCATCTGCTTGGTCCTACTGTGAGCAGAACCAGATGCCACAAGCGCCATCCGCTTCTTTGGGTTTCTGCTACGGTCCACCAGCTCCAGTTTTGACCTCATTTGGACAAGGACAGTTCCCACCCCTGCCATCTTCTCTGGTTCAATCATCCATCCCAGCAGCTGCTGCTGGTTCAGCATCATCATCACCATCAGATCAGGCTCCAGCCAACATGAATCGGTACAGGAAGTGGAGACAGAATAGGGCAGAATTAGAAGACCAGGAACGCCTGGCAAGAGGGGAGCCTCCCAAAAAGCATCAATGGAAGCAGGACTACCACTATCAGTGTTCAGTTTGTGGTCAGGCGAAAAACAAAAGCACTGGCCACACACAGATTAAGGGAAAATGGTACTGTCCAGCCTCTGGACAGACTGTTTTGGAATGGAAAGAGTCTCTTGGGAAGCAGTGATTGAAAGATTTTCTTTTTAGTTTTCATTTTAAATATAATCTAATCATTTGTGTTTTAAAGCCCAGAATTGTTTATAAACTCCAAAAGGAAATCTGCCATGTTATGAGGGCTAATCAATAACTGGATTGGTCTTTATTGCTCTTTGTTTACTTTCAGTGAAATAACTCTATTTATATTGCTAAAACTTGCTGTCAAATTAAACTGTGTTATGCTGTGTTTAGTTACAGAAAAATGACATCAAGCTTTGTTGATATATACACTAAAATATGTTTTGGTCTTTCTATCTATTTTTATATTTTTTTTCTGTAAAAAATTGTGTTTTTTGTGAGTTTTCAGGGGATAGAAATTTAAGCATTTGGTTTTATTTTTGGTAAATGTGGAGCTATTTTTATCAGTGCATGTGAAGTTGCATGCAATACAAGAATACTGAAGGGTGCTCTAGCTTGGCTCACTGATAGTTTTATATTCTATATTTAAAATATCTTTTGTTCTCTATTGTTCTCTCTGTTACTATTTGTATGTTTTTAGTGAGCTTTTAGGTGCTGCTTTATTCATGTCTACATATATTGTTAGTTCTCTGTGATTGTAGTTGTGTAAGAGTGAATAAATGTCACTGATCATTTATTTGTGTGTTCTATAATTTTGTTGGCCTTCTAAAAACTGATAATATCAAAAGTATAGTAATTCAGTAGTTCAGAATTAACAATAATTTGGATGTTATGCTATATTGAACTTGAAATTAGTGTAAAAAATGCTTTGTGGAGCATAAAACAGGTATTATTACAACAATGGACATGAATGATGCTGAAACATGTACTTAAGTAGAAACTTCAGATTTCCCTCTCTCTTTTTTCTTTCTCACCCCCCTTCTTCCCCCTTCTCCCTTCTTTTTCCCCCACCTCTAGCAGTCCCTTTTGCCCCATTTTTGGCCGAGAGGTTAAAGCGATGGACTTGAAATCGATTGGGGTCTCCCCGCGTAGGTTCGAGTCCTACCAGCAACGATAGCTCCTTCCTCTAATGGCTGTGTTTGTTTACACACTGACAACTACAGACATTGCAAGCTGCTCATCACATTTAGGAGAAACAAAGCATCCTGTAATGCTATTCTCGGTCCACTGTCTGGGTAGAAAACATTTCTGCGATCAGTTCCAGTATTGGGCCTAATTTCCTTGCTTCACTTTTTAAAAACTGTTTTTCAAAAGGGAACCGAAGTTGCAGTTAACCAACAGACTGGGACAAAAGAGAACTATATTTTATGAGGAATGTGAAAAAGTAACCGATTTCCACAGTCTTTACTGCTAAGTATCTTTGACCTTGCTTTAAGTCTAAGACATTGTGTCTAAGACCTTTCAAACCACTGGTTGACTGAAATAAAAATGACAGTAGAAACTCTAAATGTTTCCTTGCTTCATGGCTAACACAGAAATTATGTGTACTGTTGAAGTGTAATGACAAAGACAATGGGATACCCTGTAGACTTTCCTTTTGGCTTAACTTGGAATGCCACCAAATTCTACACAAATCCTAATGATATTTGAGAGAAATACTGATGTCAATAAGTTCTCTCTTAGGTTTATTCTTTATACATCATGTGCATTGTTACTTTATTAGCCAGACTAGAGAGATTGGATGGTCTTCCTTCACATTGTGGATGTCACTGTGTGTACGGAGGTCATCTAATCAGGACCGCCTTCGTGTCTTTAAAAATACAAAGGATATGGGCACATCTTGGAGCCGGTCTGATAGAGGAGAGCTATCTGTAATCCTTGGGCGTGCATGGCATGTCACTTTCTGATATGGACAGCAAAGCATCCACCTGATCCAACACATAGACTCATGAGGTATAAGAAGGAGACAATGACCTTGTTCGGGGCTCAATCTTTGCCGGACACTCGCGGACGGGATTTTTTGAGCCCACAGCTGTGCAAGCTCCAAGCTTTTTCTCTGTCCTATAACGACCTGATCTGGAATAAACTCTGTTACTTTTTTACTCCTGTTTTTATAGTCCTTTTTTCATGGCTTACCCAGTTTGAGTTCCCAGGAAAAGAACCGGTGTGGAAGTCTCGAGGCGCAACTGCTTTTTAGGGGACATAACTTCCTCATTTAACATCTCCAAAAACTTCCTATCTTACTGGCTTACACAAACATTTACTGCACTACAGAAATGAATTGACAAAACCTTGTGATCCCCTAAAGACTTACTTCCTAGCTTATCTTGGAATTTTACAGAGTATTATGTTCTTTTTCAGTGGTTACATTGAAGATATGGATCTTTTGTGCTGCTCCTTTTGACATGTTTTGAAGTTTATCCCAGTTTTTGTGACCACAGGGGTTGGTATATGGTGTTGCTATATGGGGTTGCTGTGGCCGAGAGGTTAAGGCGATGGACTTGAAATCCA
The DNA here is from genome assembly GCA_030533445.1 of Cyprinodon diabolis. Taxonomy (NCBI): domain Eukaryota; kingdom Metazoa; phylum Chordata; class Actinopteri; order Cyprinodontiformes; family Cyprinodontidae; genus Cyprinodon; species Cyprinodon diabolis. Next base: position 3,218,178 of record CM060069.1, on the reverse strand, counting down.
TTGGGGTCTCCCCGCGTAGGTTTGAGTCCTACCAGCAACGATAGCTCCTTCTTCTAATGGATATTTGTTTACGGACTGACAACAGCAGACATCGCAAGCTGCTCATCACATTTAGGAGAAACAAAGCATCCTGTAATGCTATTCTCAGTCCACTGTCTGGGTAGAAAACATTTCTGCGATCAGTTCCAGTATTGGGCCTAATTTCCTTGCTTCACTTTTTAAAAACTGTTTTTCAAAAGGGAACCGAAGTTGCAGTTAACCAACAGACTGGGACAAAAGAGAACTATATTTTATGAGGAATGTGAAAAAGTAACCGATTTCCACAGTCTTTACTGCTAAGTATCTTTGACCTTGCTTTAAGTCTAAGACATTGTGTCTAAGACCTTTCAAACCACTGGTTGACTGAAATAAAAATGACAGTAGAAACTCTAAATGTTTCCTTGCTTCATGGCTAACACAGAAATTATGTGTACTGTTGAAGTGTAATGACAAAGACAATGGGACACCCTGTAGACTTCCCTTTTGGCTTAACTTGGAATGCCACCAAATTCTACACAAATCCTAATGATATTTGAGAGAAATACTGATGTCAATAAGTTCTCTGTTAGGTTTATTCTTTATACATCATGTGCATTGTTACTTTATTAGCCAGACTAGAGAGAGTGGATGGTCTTCCTTCCCATTGTGGATGTCACTGTGTGTACGGAGGTCATCTAATCAGGACCGCCTTCGTGTCTTTAAAAATACAAAGGATATGGGCACATCTCTGAGCCGGTCTGATAGAGGAGAGCTATCTGTAATCCTTGGGCATGGATGACGTGTCACTTTCTGATACGGACAGCAAAGCATCCACCTGATCCAACACATAGACTCATGAGGTATAAGGAGACGATGACCTTGTTCGGGGCTCAATCTTTGCCGGACACTCGCGGACGGGATTTTTTGAGCCCACAGCTGCTCAAGCTCCAAGCTTTTTCTCTGTCCTGTAACGACCTGATCTGGAATAAACTCTGTTACTTTTTTACTCCTGTTTTTATAGTCCCTTTTTCATGGTTTTACCCAGTTTAAGTTAAGAGTAGTAAGTAACTTGCTCCCAGGAAAAGAACCGGTGTGGAAGTCTCGAGGCGCAACTGCTTTTTATGGGACATAACTTCCTCATTTAACATCTCTAAAAACTTCCTATCTTACTGGCTTACACAAACATTTACTGTACTACAGAAATGAATTGACAAAACCTTGTGATCCCCTAAAGACTTACTTCCTAGCTTATCTTAGAATTTCACAGAGTATTATGTTCTTTTTCAGTGGTTACATTAAAGATATGGATCTTTTGCGCTGCTCCTTTTCACATGTTTTGAAGTTTTTCCCAGTTTTTATGACCACATGTGTTGGTATATGGAGTTGCTGTGGCCGAGAGGTTAAGGTGATGGACTTGAAATCCATTGGGGTCTCCCCGTGTAGGTTTGAGTCCTACCAGCAACAATAGGTCCTTCCTCTAATGGCTGTGTTTGTTTACACACTGACAACTACAGACATTGCAAGCTGCTCATCACATTTAGGAGAAACAAAGCATCCTGTTATGCTATTCTCAGTCCACTGTCTGGGTAGAAACTTTTCTGCGATCAGTTCAGTATTGGGCCTAATTTCCTTGCTTCACTTTTTAAAAAATGTTTTTCAAAAGGGAACCGAAGTTGCAGTTAACCAACAGACTGGGACAAAAGAGAACTATATTTTATGAGGAATGTGAAAAAGTAACCGATTTCCACAGTCTTTACTGCTAAGTATCTTTGACCTTGCTTTAAGTCTAACACATTGTGTCTAAGACCTTTCAAACCACTGGTTGACTGAAATAAAAATGACAGTAGAAACTCTAAATGTTTCCTTGCTTCATGGCTAACACAGAAATTATGTGTACTGTTGAAGTGTAATGACAAAGACAATGGGACACCCTGTAGACTTCCCTTTTGGCTTAAATTGGAATGCCACCAAATTCTACACAAATCCTAATGATATTTGAGAGAAATACTGATGTCAATAAGTTCTCTGTTAGGTTTATTCTTTATACATCATGTGCATTGTTACTTTATTAGCCAGACTAGAGAGAGTGGATGGTCTTCCTTCCCATTGTGGATGTCACTGTGTGTACGGAGGTCATCTAATCAGGACCGCCTTCGTGTCTTTAAAAATACAAAGGATATGGGCACATCTCTGAGCCGGTCTGATAGAGGAGAGCTATCTGTAATCCTTGGGCATGGATGACGTGTCACTTTCTGATACGGACAGCAAAGCATCCACCTGATCCAACACATAGACTCATGAGGTATAAGGAGACGATGACCTTGTTCGGGGCTCAATCTTTGCCGGACACTCGCGGACGGGATTTTTTGAGCCCACAGCTGCTCAAGCTCCAAGCTTTTTCTCTGTCCTGTAACGACCTGATCTGGAATAAACTCTGTTACTTTTTTACTCCTGTTTTTATAGCCCCTTTTTCATGGTTTTACCCAGTTTAAGTTAAGAGTAGTAAGTAACTTGCTCCCAGGAAAAGAACCGGTGTGGAAGTCTCGAGGCGCAACTGCTTTTTATGGGACATAACTTCCTCATTTAACATCTCTAAAAACTTCCTATCTTACTGGCTTACACAAACATTTACTGTACTACAGAAATGAATTGACAAAACCTTGTGATCCCCTAAAGACTTACTTCCTAGCTTATCTTAGAATTTCACAGAGTATTATGTTCTTTTTCAGTGGTTACATTAAAGATATGGATCTTTTGCGCTGCTCCTTTTCACATGTTTTGAAGTTTTTCCCAGTTTTTATGACCACATGTGTTGGTATATGGAGTTGCTGTGGCCGAGAGGTTAAGGTGATGGACTTGAAATCCATTGGGGTCTCCCCGTGTAGGTTTGAGTCCTACCAGCAACAATAGGTCCTTCCTCTAATGGCTGTGTTTGTTTACACACTGACAACTACAGACATTGCAAGCTGCTCATCACATTTAGGAGAAACAAAGCATCCTGTTATGCTATTCTCAGTCCACTGTCTGGGTAGAAACTTTTCTGCGATCAGTTCAGTATTGGGCCTAATTTCCTTGCTTCACTTTTTAAAAAATGTTTTTCAAAAGGGAACCGAAGTTGCAGTTAACCAACAGACTGGGACAAAAGAGCACTATATTTTATGAGGAATGTGAAAAAGTAACCGATTTCCACAGTCTTTACTGCTAAGTATCTTTGACCTTGCTTTAAGTCTAAGACATTGTGTCTAAGACCTTTCAAACCACTGGTTGACTGAATTAAAATTGTCAGTAGAAACTCTAAATGTTTCCTTGCTTCATGGCTAACACAGAAATGATGTGTACTGTTGAAGTGTAATGACAAAGACAATGGGACACCCTGTAGACTTCCCTTTTGGCTTAACTTGGAATGCCACCAAATTCTACACAAATCCTAATGATATTTGAGAGAAATAGTGATGTCAATAAGTTCTCTGTTAGGTTTATTCTTTATACATCATGTGCATTGTTACTTTATTAGCCAGACTAGAGAGATTGGATGGTCTTGCTTCACATTGTGGATGTCACTGTGTGTACGGAAGTCATCTAATCAGGACCGCCTTCGTGTCTTTAAAAATACAAAGGATATGGGTACATCTTGGAGCCGGTCTCATAGAGGAGAGCTATCTGTAATCCTTGGGCATGGATGGCGTGTCACTTTCTGATACGGACAGCAAAGCATCCACCTGATCCAACACATAGACTCATGAGGTATAAGAAGGAGATGATTATCTTGTTCGGGGCTCAATCTTTGCCGGACACTCGCGGACGGTATTTTTTGAGCCCACAGCTTTGCAACCTCCAAGCTTTTTCTCTGTCCTGTAACGACCTGATCTGGAATAAACTCTGTTACTTTTTTACTCCTGTTTTTATAGTCCCTTTTTCATGGTTTTACCCAGTTTAAGTTAAGAGTAGTAAGTAACTTGCTCCCAGGAAAAGAACCGGTGTGGAAGTCTCGAGGCGCAACTGCTTTTTATGGGACATAACTTCCTCATTTAACATCTCTAAAAACTTCCTATCTTACTGGCTTACACAAACATTTACTGTACTACAGAAATGAATTGACAAAACCTTGTGATCCCCTAAAGACTTACTTCCTAGCTTATCTTAGAATTTCACAGAGTATTATGTTCTTTTTCAGTGGTTACATTAAAGATATGGATCTTTTGCGCTGCTCCTTTTCACATGTTTTGAAGTTTTTCCCAGTTTTTATGACCACATGTGTTGGTATATGGAGTTGCTGTGGCCGAGAGGTTAAGGTGATGGACTTGAAATCCATTGGGGTCTCCCCGTGTAGGTTTGAGTCCTACCAGCAACGATAGGTCCTTCCTCTAATGGCTGTGTTTGTTTACACACTGACAACTACAGACATTGCAAGCTGCTCATCACATTTAGGAGAAACAAAGCATCCTGTTATGCTATTCTCAGTCCACTGTCTGGGTAGAAACATTTCTGCGATCAGTTCCCAGACTTACTTCCTAGTGTCGTGGAAAAATCCCTTCAACGACTTAAAATTGGAGCAAAGTTTTGTAAAAATTCAAAGTTCTTAAAAGGCAGAAAAGTCTTCAAACAATGATCCAAAAAATCAGGCAGAAGCAGCCAAAGTCCAGGTCAAATGTGATTTATTGCAAAATACAAAGAATCACACACGAGTTGGCTGCCGACAAACAACTGAACAAATGATGAAAATGGCCCTCTTTTGTACACTTCTTGGGGCCTGTTAACTCCTCCTACAGGCCCCCACCTTTTTTCATTATTCTAGTTACTTTTTCTTCGGGTAAAACCAATTATTTTTTTCTTACCGGTGGAAAACCCCTTTCAAAGCATATTTTTTATATATTTAATCAACAGTCTTTGTTACAGGTTATGGTGACATTTCTTTGCAAATCATGATGACATATATTGTCATTAAATCAAAAACACATCATTTTCTTAACTATTAATCTTTCAAAACAAGGTTTTATCCAATGTAACTTATGATTATAACATTTCTTTGAGAACAGTCTTACAGGTCATGATGACATTTGGTGCACTTAAATCAGAAACATATGACAATTTCAATCAATAATATGTCAAAACTAAGCCTTTCTTCCAATGTGATCTAAGATTATAATATCACTTCAAACCAGGTCAGCATAACCCTGGTGTTCCATGTCCCAGTAAAACATCATCCTTTCTGTGACCAATACTGCACAGTGTGTTTTGAAGATAACAACTCAATTCATCACAATTGGTTTAGCTGAGTTTAGCTGAGCTGTGCAGCCTTGAGATGACAAATAACTCATTTTTAATGAGTGTGCCTCTTTCACTACAAAGGTTTATCCATGTAATTCTGTAGCATTTCCCAATCTTGGAATTAACCCGATACCTGCTTTTGTCTGGATCCCAAACTTCAAAAGGCCAGGTGCAGAATCATACACACACTGCTTCTCTATTTCTCCCTTTGGGCTCCATAAATGTATTTATGCAAACAACTCTTTAAACATTTAAAAACATTTAATTCTTGTTTTATTCTAATCATTGGTGCAGATTAATACACTACATTTCCCCCCTTTGAGCCTGAAAAGGATCAACACAAAGTTACTCTGCAGGTTATGACTCTAATAAAATACCATTAAGTGAAGTTTCAAAAGTAACAGATGGTTATATATTGTGCACACCAAACTAGAAGTGAGACTAAACACACCATATACTTGTAGTGACTGGTATAAAATCTTGTGAGTAAATGAAGGATATTTGAAACAAAGAGGGATCCCCCTCTTGGCTCACTTATGAGGATCTTCTCCTCGTTGCTTACTTTGTTCGTAGAAAGGTTTTCCAACTTTGTTTTCTCAGCAGAGGAAAATTCCAATGCCCAAGCAGCATCTTGTGTCACGAGGTCATCGCATCCTCCTCTGCACGGGTGTCATTACACACCCATAAATAACCAAGAAAAGCCTCATCATGCCTGGACTATGCCAGGCTTACACATCATCCAATGGTCAATGGACCGTCATTACAACCAACATAGGAGTAACCTTGTGGCACTCTCCTGCACAGTACTTGTACTGTCATAGGTGTTATACACAATTATCTTGCCAATTATTTGTAACATAGGTATTGATAATCATTAATAATCAACATTGTCCTTTATACGCAGTGTGGTGTCATGGGTGAGATTTAGTAATATTTAGGGCTTCCATGTGGCCACTCGCTCGGTCAGCTACAGCAACTTTCCTTGCAGGGTGATTATGGTGGTTCGTGCCTCCTGAAGTTGTTGTCTCAGTTCCTCATTTTCTCGGGTCAAACGCTGATTCCTTCCCTTTTCCCTGGATTTATACATGGCACGATGGACAGCCTGTATTGGGAGCTTAGATGTGGGGTACTGCAGACCCCTCATCATTTTTGAATACACTTCTGTTGTCATGGAGGTGACCTCTGGCACTAGGTCGTCGACGGAGCGATAGGTATGCAGTGGATGGGCGAAGAACCCCATGAGGTGCACATATTCCTGCGTGATGCATAGACCTGCGAATTTCACACCTTGCCCTTCGTGCGGATCAGGAGCCATCATGTCGTAGTGGTTAGCTTGTGCACCTGATGTGGATGGCTGCTACTGAAGTGGTCCAGCGAGTTGTCCTCCATACTCCGGGTCGGTTGGGACGTTGCTTGGTTCGGTCTCGATCACGATCTGTAGGGCCCCAGGCGATTGTGGGTTGGACATTGGGCTCTCTGTAGGTAGTGGTGGTTGATCATGCGGCTGCCTGTGGAGTGCCTCCATGATGCCTGGTCCCCCGGCCGGATCTTCTGGCTGCCTGTGAGGAACATTGGAGCCTGCAGCTATTTCTACCTGTGTGCCTATCGACGCCTGTGTGAGGTATTTGTCTCTATTCATAAACAGATAGTCTTCTCTGGTTGGGGGAAGTGGGCCATAATAAGCTTCCATGTATGCCCGCGTGTCCTCATAATTTTCCACCATTGTCAATTAATCTGCATTTGGAGACATAGTGTGGCATATTTAGATATCATCATAAGGCATGTTATCTCTTAAATCTATAGATAATTCAGCATGCAAATTACCATATTTACGTGAGTAAGTATATGAGTCATTGTTATACAATTTAGTATACATTTTGATTATTAAAGAAAGGCACGTACCTGGTGGGGGTGGGAGGAGAGCATGGCTATGTTCTATATGACTTTATCCAATTCTATTTCTACTACTGGGAACTGTCCAGTTACACTTACAACAAGCTTTGAGACCAGTCCCCGAACAAGGGGTATGATGCAACAAATAACTATCAATATGATCAATATTACTGCTCCTAGAATCATCCCTGCTGCCTTAAGATATTTTCCCCATCCGAGCTTATTAAACCAATCCCAGAATCCCTTCAACTGAGTATTCCAATTAGACTGCAGTACATGTTCATCTCTCATGCGTTTCATTTCCTGGAGGACCCCTGTGAGGCTGCCGTTAACATCTGTATGCACAGGAATTAAAGTACAACAATCTTCTCCGATATAGTCACATATTCCTTGGTCCCCAGCCATGCGGGACTCTAGCACGAACCTATTTTGCAGAACCATTAGTGAAGTAGCATGCAATTGTTCCCTCACTAGATCTACGCCCTTTATTGTAACATTTATAAACCTTTGTTGATTATACCATAGGAGATTTACCCACCTACTATTGCGAGCTATATACTGAGCATTAACAATTGATCCGTAGATTGGTACTGAACCAGCCCCTCTTCCGCTTTCTATCCAACCACTCCCTATGGCAACCTGTTCTTCAGGTACTCCATATGGGATCTGATCCCATGTGATATATACTTCATCTGATGTTTTCCACTCGTGTTTAACGGGGGTACTTCTTTTAGCGCGGTCGCTTATTTCGTTAGATGTTACATTAATGCCTATTGGGTTATTTACTATTAACTTTAGTTGTCCTGTCAGCATTACTGGTGCACAGATGCCTTCCCACTTAGGGGGTAATGTGGCCAACATCTGTGTCTCATTGTGACACATCCAAAAATGTCACCTAATGGGACAAATCCCTTTGCCAGGATCAGTATTCGGTATTGAGATACACTTGAAGGTTGAAACTCATAGATGACCTGTCCCCCATCTGGTACTACTTGTTCACAGCGTATGGTAGCATTGGGACTTGTTTTACAAAACTTAATGTGGTAGGTGAGGTTCCCATTTGCTGTCGGTGGGTACCACGTTCTATTACTACATGTCACCAGTCTATCCGTTGTCCACATCTGTCTAGAGGTTCTATTGGTCACCTCTTCTAATTCTTTCCCTCGGGCTATACAAAAATGAAAAATCAGTTCAGCTGGTTTTTGTACTACTGGTGGAAGGGAGAACATGCTCATTACATCATTTATTGAGGAGTTCAGTGCTCTGGGGCATATTGTGTGGTCTTCTGACAATGATGAAAGACCTCCGGCCATCTGCATGGCACAGTGAGCAAAGCACTCCTTTACTTCTAGGCAGTCACCTATTTTACTTCCAGGAATAATCTGAAGGGCTGGTAATTTCTTAACATTATAGCAGGCTATACTATCATCTTTAGGGCGCTTTTTGGCTTTGAACATTGCCTGGACAGAGTACTGAATCCATTGTTGGAACATATTGGTCTCCCAGTGTGCAGTCTTTAATTTGTCTAGATCTCTTTTCTGTCTTCTGTTTATTAGTTGTACCACTCTATGTGCACTTTCTATTGTCATTACTTGTTCTGTTATTGTGTTTTGGTATATGTTTGTTTTGCATCTTACCTCAATGATCACCATCCCATCCCCACGGCAGTCCATGCTTCGTGGAATTCCAAGCCAATGTTTCCCCATTGACTTCCCTAAAATTTCTTCAGACATTACATAATCATATCCTTTGATTTGCACATGCATTAGTGATATATTCTCCCCATCATTATTACTGATTACCCCTTGGTTAGTAGCTAGTGTTATCATTGCTAGTGCACATGTTTGTGTTTGTGTGTGACGCATTAAGTGTGTGTGTGTACATTGTTAGTAGTAACCTTAATAAGATCCCCCCTTGTTAACCCACAAAGGGTTAACACAACAAGAAGATTAGTCAGAGTCGGGAGAAGGCGCATACGGGAGATGCCCAAACGGCGATGGGGTGGGCGGGACCGAGTCGATCGACGGCCCACTTGTCGCGGAGGAGGAAGGGGAAAGGGAGGGGAAGAAAGGGGAAGGTGCAGGTGAGGGATATGAAGGGGACAGGACTCCACCAGCATCTGTTGGGTCAGTAGAAAGAAGTTCGTCCAGTGCCTGAACAAAGGATGGATCTGGGTCAGACCCAGAAGAAGTCTCTGCGGCAGAAGGATCATCATCATTGCCACCAGAATCAGAAGGTGGATGGGAAGCATAAGAATGAACACTGTCATCCTCAGAGTCCCCTGACATTGGTGATTGGCGGGCTGCCAAGCGTGCCGAACGTCTTTGGACGCCTGACGTTGAGGGGAGTGGGGACGCATCAGTGCCCAACACCGGTGCAACATCTAAAGGCTGTGAGCTAGTGGAGGGGTGCTGCGGAGGGAGACTTGTTGCTGCCCTGTCAGCATGCGCAGAGCCCGTCGGTCCTGGATCAAGGCCAGGTGGGTCTGGAGGCCGATGCCTGGTGCAGTGGTTTTTATGAAACCAGAAGGGCTTACCTTCAACTTTCAGGGCAGTGGGAGTAGTAAGCACAACTTTAAAAGGGGCATTCCCTACGAGGCTTGTTCCAATGACGTCTAAAGACTCGTATGAACACACTGTCACCAACTTGAATGTCCCTGACGTCCACTGGAATGTGTGTCTCGTCTCGGCTGTGAGCTGCTTTCACCTGTTGAAATATAAGCCTGTGAATGCGGGTTAAGGACCTGAGATAATCCCCCAGTTCACGCTCAAGCTGTGCCAAGGAAACCTCCTGCAGCTGGGGTCCACGAACCTGTGGGAGAGGCATTGGTCGACCTGTAAGCATTTCATGAGGGGTAAGATGCGTTATTCGGTTAGTTTGAGAACGCATTGCCATTAATGCAACAGGCAAGGCGTCAACCCAAGTCAAACGGTTGTTGCTGTCAGCTATTATCTTAGCTATCTTCGATTTCAGCACTCCGTTGGCTCGTTCCACGGATGCCTGTGATTGGGGATGATACACACAACCAAACTTTTGTTTTATGCACAACAGTTTGAACATCAGCTGGATCAACTGTGAAACAAAATGAGGTCCGGTATCAGATGATATTGTATCAGGCATGCCAAATCTGGGAAAAAACTTCTTTACACAAAAACCTTGCTGCTGCTTTGTGGTCATTCTTAGCAGTGGGACATGCCTCCACCCATCTACTAAATCTACAGACAACCACCAACATATACCTCTTTCCCTGAACACGAGTTATCATGTCAACGTAATCCATTATCAGATGGCGGAACGGACCGTCTGGCATGGGAATATGTGCTAAGGGCTGGGTAAACATTTTAACGCACATTATACTTAGGGCACTGTGGGCATAAGGCCAGTTCTCTGTCTACCATAGGTGTCATATAAGGTGACCACCAGACTGCCTGTAACTTTTGAACAACTTGGGCTCGTGAACAATGATCAGATCCATGCATTATTTTAATCGCCGTTGGTAATAAGGACAACGGTAGTACAAAATGTCCTCGAGAACTACGCCACAACCCAGCGTGGGGGTGTGTTAACCGAGCCGCCCCTCTTTGCACCCACAGGCGTTTTTCCGCTTCAGATACGTTATTTTGGGCTTCTATTAATGAGGCTAGATTAGTAATGGGTTCACACTCAGCTACATGAACCATTGGCCCCTGCACTGCTGATCCTGTGGCTTCTTTAGCTGCCTCATCTGCAAAGTTGTTTCCTATGGCAATAGGTGTTTTTGCTGTCTGATGGGCCGCACATTTTACAATAGCTAATGCAGATGGAAGTTGCATAGCTTTTATTAATTCTACTACAGCTTGCCCATGTGTCACTGGGGTGCCATCTGTTCTAACAAACCCTCGTTGTTTCCAGATGCTTGCATTTATATGGCATACCCCATATCCATATGCACTGTCAGTATAGATTGTCACTCTTTTACCAGTAGCCAATTTACATGCTGCTGTTAATGCTTTTATCTCTGCCAACTGGGCAGAGCAAGGTTGATCTAGGCTCATTGATTGTACCTTGGTAAAGGTCCCATCGGGGTTAAGTTGGACTATTCCATATCCAGCTCTATTCCCTGTCTCACCTCTGACACATGATCTGTCTACGAACAGTGTCAGATCAGATGGGATTGGATGATTGTATAAGTCCTCCCTTACCTTCATGAAGGTGTCCGTCTCCTGGAGACAATCATGGGGCTCACCTTCTGTGGGCAATACCATTCTTGTGGCTGGATTTATGGTGGTACAGCGTTGTATTGTTAAATCAGGTCCTGAAAGCAGAACTTAATAACCTGTTCGACGAGCTTGGGTTATCACAAAGCGTGGACTGGTGAGCAGTGCATGTAATTGATGTGAGGTGTACAAAATAACAGGGTGGCCCATAGTAATAACTGAGGCCTTTTTATATGCGAAGGCTGCTGCTGCCAAACCCTGGTAGCAGGGAGGCAGACCTTCTTCGACACCATCTAATTTTGTGCTGTAATAAGAAATTGGCTGTTTACCTGTGGGGGTGTCTTGCATCAATACTGCACATGCATACCCTTGTCGCTCAGCCACATAGAGATGGAATGGTTTGCCATAATCTGGATTGGCCAGAGCAGGAGCAGTTTGGAGATCTTGTTTCAGCAGCTGGAACGCACCCTCTGCCTCATCTGTCCATTGTAATTGAGCCGACTGGTGTCCTTGACCTGCGGCTTTAATCAGTGCTCTCAGTGGAGCCGTTTTGATGGCATAATCACACACCCACGGTCTGCTGTAACCTGCCATGCCAAGGAAAGACAACATGTGACCAACAGTCCAAGGTTTGGGCATTTGAGTTATGGCTTCTTGTTGGGACAGTGCAATACACCTCTTGTCTCCACTGAGTTGCCTGCCAAGATACTCCACTGTTTGCTGGCAGAACTGCAATTTTTGTTTACTTACTTTGTGTCCTCCTTCTGCCAAAGCAGTCAACACTATAATGGAGTCTCTCTCACACTGCTCTTTAGAAGCAGAACAAATCAAAATGTCATCAACATACATCAACATTGTAGATGGTATGTCAAGGTGATTTAAGTCATTTGCCAGTACACGATTGAAAATTGATGGCGAGTGTACAAAACCCTGTGGTAATCGTGAATAAGTATTTTGTTGGCCTTTGTAGGTAAATGCAAACAAATACTGGGAATCTGGATGGACCGGCACACTGAAAAATGCTGAACACAGATCTATCACAGTAAACCATTTGGTACCTGGGGGTATATTACTCAGTAGTGTGTGTGGGTCTGGTACTGCTGGTATTTCTTCTGCTACAATGGCATTAATTAATCTTAGATCATGGACTAGTCTATAGTCATTACTGTTGGGTTTTCTGATGGGGAAAAATTGGTGTGTTACAGGGACTTACTGTTGGTTTAAGAACTCCTGCTGCTTCTAATCCTGTTATAATGGGCTGTATTCCTTCTACTGTGTCTCTTTTAAGTGGGTATTGTCTTTGGAAGGGCAATTTAGCATTTGGTTTGATGGTGAATTTGATGGGGTCTGCTGATTTCACTAATCCTACATCTGTTTTACTTTTAGACCATACTTGCTCTGGGACTTGTTCTAATAGGGATTCATGTTCTGCAGCCACTGCCATTTGTCTTTTCCCAGGATATTTAATGTGTTCTGCTATTACTTCATCAGCTTGAGATCTTCAAGATCTCATCAGAATGAGATCTTGAAGTACAGTCCATCTTTGGACATGCTAATGCAGTCCCATGCTGTGTCATCCCATTCAGTGACTTGCTTGGCTTCTAGAAGCATGGGTCCTAGGTCATGTGACTCATACTTGTCTGCAATCAGTAATGTGACGTGGTGCTGAGTTGGTAACCTGGAACCATTCTGCTACATCTTTATCAGGAAATTTGACAACAGCTGCAGCTCCTTGTGGTCCAACCACTATGTCAGCGTATTGGATGACAGTTGTTTTGTTGTTAATTTCTCCATCCCAGCTTTTCTCGTAGTCTTCGTGTGTTTTGCCTTTGTCATAAAACATGGTGCAATGGAGAAGGAGAAAAGGTTCTTTAGATACATCGTAGTGATTCATTATTAGGGGTCTCCATGTTCCCCACTCTAGTTGGAGGAAGGAAGTTGGTGATGTGAGTTTCAGCCAAAATACTTGGTCTTCTAGCTCATGACTTGTTGTCTGGGGGGTCATTTGCAGGCCCAGCAGCATCATGTAGGCTTCATTGTTGTCTATTGCTTCAAAAGAAATTCCATTAGGGGTACATTTGATTTTAGCATTGAGCTGGCACAGTACATCTCTACCCAGTAGATTGATTGGTGTATCTTCTGAGTAAAGCAGTGGTGCATAAACAGTCTTTTCACCTATGATCATGGGAACTGGCTCAGTCATGGGTATTATTTGGGTCTTCCCAGAGAAACTTACTGTTCGAATCTTTGATGCTGAGAGAGGCAGGCCAATTCCACTTTTCTCAGCTCAGAGAACAGAGGCCAATCCATCTTCATGAGCCCCACAACTCCGTCCAGTTTGGCTTGTACTTCTTTGGGCATGGCCTCTCTGATGTAGGTTCGGAACAGGGGGCCAGATGTTTTCAGTTCACTCCCGTCACTTCCAGTCTCTGTTTTCCATTTCTGTTGGAACCTGTGCAGAAACTGGGCAGGGCTTTCATCATCCCTTAGGCATTCTTGTCTCAGCTTAGTTGGGTCACTGCAGGTGGGGAATTTGTTCCTCAAGGCTGCCCACACCTCGGGTCTTACTTTGTTGAATGGTGTCTTGTCATACTGGTGTGAGTTCATGACCCTTGGAAGCTGGGCTTCGTCAAACACCTCTCTGGCTGCTGATTGTCCTGCTGTTTTGATCAGCAGCGCCTTGATGTCTCCAGCTGCCAGATTGATGCCTCCAGTGATTTCGTCCAGCTTTTCTATCCACCTGTCAGCACCATCTGCCAACGGGGTCAGCCTTCCAGCAAGTGTGATCATGTCCATGAATGACCATGGCACATATCTGTCTTCTTGAGGTCCTTTAGACAGCAAGGGCGCTATATAGACCTTTTCTTGATCTGGTTCTGTCTTCTGTTATTTTGCTCGGTACCTGGTCAGCATTGGGTGAGGGCCGCTTTTTGCTATTTGCAGGTCCACGTCACATTCAGCTGTGAGTGGCTTCCGTTCTTTTGCCACTGGCCTGCTTTTCTCCTTGGACCCCTTATGGAATAGGTATGTTGATGGCAGCATGTCTAAGCCTTCATCCTCCGTTTCACCATGCGGCCAGTCAGCCCCATCACTCTCTATTAGGGCTTCCTCCTCACTTCCCCTCTCTTCTCCCTCTTTTATTTTTGCTTCTTCAATCAGGGTCTTAGTCCGTGGACTTGCCCGGTCTGGGTAGTCATCCTGGGCGTCTAGTATAAGCTGCTCCGTTTCCATTCTTTTCCGTTTTTCTAATTCTTCGTCTCGCCTTTTCTTTTCCTCATTTTGTTTTTTTATTGTCTCTTTTAAATTCTTTAGTTGTCTCATTTGTGCTTCTTCTTCCAATTTTTTCTCCCTGTCGACGAGTTGTACAAATGTTTCCGTCAGTTCCGCCAACTCCTTGTTTATTTGTTTTGTCGGTTCTGCTGGTTCATTCAAGAATAACTTGGTCCTGGGCTCTGAGTGGCATGTGGGGCCTTTTTGATACGGTGAATGTCTGTGACGTACTGGGGGTAGGGAACGGCTATGGGGAGATTTTCTCCTTACTTCTGGGGTTCTATCCCAATCGCTGTCTTCACTGCTGTAGTTACACTCTTTCTGCTGCGTGTTACTTATTTCTTTTTCTGTTTCTACCTCTTCTTCTTCTAATACTAATTTGAGTTGTCCTGTAATCTTTCCCTTGCTACCTGACTCTACCACTACTGGGTACTGGCCTGCTACACTGGGGCGATAGGGTGGTGGCTTATGATCAGTGTAGTCAGGGGCTGTTGGGCTCTTTTGATGTTCAACTTTAAAATATCGCAGGATGTCTCTCTGTTCAGCATGTTTCTGTTTTTTATGCAAGTGCATTCGGTCACGCTTCTTTTCTTTATTTCTTAATCTTTCTTCAACTTCGTCACAGCATGAAGGATCAAAGCTGCCCTCTTTAGGCCAACGATTTTTTCCAGATGTCATCTTATGCCATTCTGTCATGCATTTTTGAATTTTGCGCTTATTGGATGGGTGTGTCATTATTACCAGTTTGGCAGGCGTTAGCCCCTCAGTCTGTTTGCTCACATTGGCTCCCATGGCAATCAGCAGTCACCCCACCCTTAGGGCCTGTGCTTATTCACTAACCTTTATAGTCTTTAATTAATTTTTTATTTAACCGGTTCTGCTCTTTCCAATACAGATCGTGCTTTCTTAATTTTTAGATCCCCACAATTTGAGTTAGGATCTCTAAAAGAACAGATTTATAATGTTATTTTTGCACTTTCACTAATTATTGATACCTTATAATTTATTTTATGTATGATCTTATAATGCTTACAACCTTTGTTAATCTTATTTTGGGACTTTGTTAATTTATTTCATTCTCTTAACTCTGTGTTTTTTCAGTTACCAATTCTGTTTTCCAATCCTTATTAATTTTCAGGTTATTCTTTTTAACTATATTTTGTAATAATTATTTTCTGTTAATTTATTATTATATTTTAAGTCTTATCAATATTATAATCTTTATTTTTATTACCTTTGTTTACCCCTTATTCCCCTTTAGTTACTTGTTACGTAAAAAGACCCCTCGATCTGCTCTCCATCATATCCCGTTAATTTATACACAGGAGGAGAACGACCGACGCATTCGAATATGGTGAAGATTTCATCCGTAAAGCTTTGTTCATATTTCTTATCAAACACCCCTCTTAACTTTGAAATTCTAACCGGGTCACCCTTCTTAAATTTCCTCTTTGTTGCCTTCTTTCTTTCTCTCCCCACCTTCTGACCGTAAAGATTCCTTAGAACTTGGTCTTTATTTTCAAAGGAAACTCCCATAGGGGTCATTTTTATACTGGAATGATAGCTGTGATTATAGCTTTTTACAAGATCTTGAAGCACATCCAGATATCTCCGTGTGTTATTAGCGGTGAAATATCGCCACATTCTTGTTTTGAGCGTACGATTAAACCGCTCTATGACGGAGGCCTTCAGATCGATGGCTGTCGCAAAGTGGATAATACCATATTTTTTCATTAAGGCCTTGAAGTCTTTGTTAAAGAATTCTTTCCCTGCATCGGTTTGTTTGATTTTGTAAATTTCTCTGTTGTTCCGATACACTTCTTCAACAGCAGCACACAGTCCGAACGAAGATCTAAGTTCGTACAAAAGAGTCTCCACAATTATCTTCACCCTGAAATCCTCCGCTTCTTGTCCACGTTCTTTCATCAGATGTTGAATGGCTGGAATGAGTTGCGGTGTTTTGAGTCGACGTTAAAGCGTGATAAAGTTAGTCTGATAGAATTCTTCTTTCAATGCTTCGAGACAATGATGCTGGAGTTGGCTTGGGTGGTCTATTTGACACCCGCAACAAGTCTCTCGATTATATTCCAAAGCGACGTGGTTAAGCAAATGAAGCATGGCTGTTTTCACTATAGCAATGTGTGAGGAAAAGATCCAATCCACGAATTGTGTGAAAAACATGTGACTACTATAGCCACTAGGTGGCAATCTGAGTCCATTTCGGCGTCCCATGAGTCAGGATTAGATAGCTCAATTAGCAAACTGGGATGGGCGTTACATGTTGCGAGCAGTTAGCGTAGAGGGTAGAGTGACTGGTCTGCAGTTCTGAAGGTTGAGGGTTAGATACCAGCTGTGGCCGAATGTTTTTTTTAATCACTTTTTTATTACATTAGACCATAGGGATTATCATTCTACATTTTTATCTTACTGTATATATAGGTCTATTATATTGCATGCCTAATAGCCACAGTGTTTAGATATTTTTATAATTCTATTTACCCTATTCCATATTATATGCGTCATGGTCTGGCGGTGTTTGTGAATGAGAGATGGTCAGCTCGGCTCGCAGTGAGTTTAAAACTTTATTATCTGACTAGACCATCGCAAAAGATTTGCACATGGTAATGCACAAGCCATGATTTTCTCCTTCAAGGTGGTGTAAATGTGCATCAATACAAAACCCGTTTTTAATATCTAGAAAAGATTAATCCCACAACAACTGGCCATTTCTGATCTAGTCCAGTCTATGCTGACTTAGGTTGATTAAAGTAGCATGTTAACATGTTCTTCAACCATTCAAACAAGTCTCAAACCACTTTGACTGAGGAACAACAAGACTACCCCAACAAAAAGCACTTACTGCATCTAGAAATCAAGTCAGTGCCTGTGTTAAGGTAATCTTTTTGTCTTATAATGGCTGTATGCAGTTTGTTCTTGTTGATGAGAAACTTACCACCAGGACAACCCCAAAGAGAAGCACTTATGATATCAGCAAACATCAGCGATTCCATTTGAGGTAACCTGCATGTATCACACTATTTCCATAGGCACTCTTACATAGAAGCAACAACAAAATGTGCCTCTGCACAACATGGTATTTAATGGTCAAGATCTCACGTTCTTTAGCTCTTCTTACCAAAGCGACTCCACTCTTCAGAAGGGTCTTGTAGCGTCGGTCCCACTGAGACAAGTTTCTTCCAGTTTATGCAACATGTATCCTGAATGCACCCATCCCAATTAAACCCCACCTTCTCTTGAAAACGTTTCAGTGGGGTACAGACTGCTCAACCAACGACTTATCAAGGATACAATGGCAACAAATCTACTATGATGATTTGCACCTTTTAACATTTACAGAGAGTTCCAACAGGTTTAAACATGATTACTTGTTGGGGGTTGTGGTTAAAACCAGGAGATACTGCTGGACAATTCTAAAGGGAACACAAAGAATAGTTTCAAGATATGCATTTTAGAATATTTACAACAGACTGAACTGTGATAGTGTAGATGTGTTTTTCATGGTCAACAGTATGAGAATCACAACTTCAGGAACCCTTGGTTAAAAAACCTTTCCTTGCTGCATACTAAAGGTTTGGTTTTCCTGTGGTTGAAAAACTCACCACCTAGACAACCCCAAAGAGAAGCACTTGGCAATTGAAAAACCATGAGGGTCTCCATTTGAGGGTGTCTAAGAAGTGCCTCATGCTAAATAGCTTGTCTAAATTCTGCAGCAGATTTATTCATATTTTGCAAACCCAATATCCATGTGGCACGTCTTGAATCTGGACAAGTTCCAGATAATCATCTCAATGAAACTGAACCACAATTTGGTCTAGTTAGACATCTCAAACTTTATTTAGTACAATCCTTTCCCTGGTAACAGAAGACCATGTCAAATTTGTACTGCCCCAACATGTAGCACTTTCTGAGTGTAGTCAAGACGGTGCTTAAGTTAGGGTAATAGAATTGACTTCAGAAACCCATGGTTAAAAAGCTTTCCTTGCAGCAAACTAAAGGCTTGGTTTTCCGGTGGATGAAACTCACTACATAGACAACCCCAAAGAGAAGCACTTGGCAATTGAAAAACCATGAGTGTCTCCTTTTAAGGTTGTCTAAGAAGTGCCTCATACTAAATAGCTTGTCTAAATTCTGCAGCAGGTTTTTTCTTATTTTGCAAACCAACAATCCATGTGGCACGGCTTGAATCTGGACAAACTAAATTCCAGATAATTATATCAGTTAAACTGAATGAGAATCTGGTCTATTTAGACGTCTCAAACTTGATTCAGGAAAATCCTTTTCCTGATAAAAGAAAACCATGTCAAATTTGTACTGCCCTGACATGTAGCACTTTCTGAGTGTATTTAAGACGGTGCTTAAGTTAGGGTAATAGAACTGACATCATATCATAATTCAGCAGAATGTTTCCATGTTGTTAAACATCTTTAACTACTTAGACAATATATCTCCACTAAGTCATATCCAACAAGGTTACCCCAACAATTGTCACTTAGTTTATCCTAAAATCAAGACAGTACTTGTTTAAGGTTCATCATTTTGGAATCATACGGGTTGTTTCTCATTTGTTTTCGATAACACTTTTTCCAAACTAGACCATCGTAAAAGATTTGTACATGGTAAGGCACAAGCCATGATTTTCTCCTTCAAGGTGGTGTAAATGTTCATCAATACAAAACCCATTTTTTAATATCAAGAAAAGATTAATCCTACAACAACTGGCCATTTCTGATCTAGTCCAGTCTATGCTGACTAAGGTTGATTAAAGTAGCATGTTAACATGTTCTTCAACAATTCAAACAAGTCTAAAAACAATCAACTTTGACTGAGGAACAACAAGACTACCCCAACAAATAGCACTTACTGCATCTAGAAATCAAGTCAGTGCCTGTGTTAAGGTAATCTTTTTGTCTTATAATGGCTGTATGCAGTTTGTTCTTGTTGATGAGAAACTTACCACCAGGACAACCCCAAAGAGAAGCACTTATGATATCAGCAAACATCAGCGATTCCATTTGAGGTAACCTGCATGTATCACACTATTTCCATAGGCACTCTTACATAGAACCAACAACAAAATGTGCCTCTGCACAACATGGTATTTAATGGTCAAGATCTCACATTCTTTAGCTCTTCTTACCAAAGCGACTCCACTCTTCAGAAGGGTCTTGTAGCGTCTGTCCCACTGAGACAAGTTTCTTCCAGTTTATGCAACATGTATCCTGAATGCACCCATCCCAATTAAACCCCACCTTCTCTTGAAAACGTTTCAGTGGGGTACAGACTGCTCAACCAACGACTTATCAAGGATACAATGGGAACAAATCTACTATGATGATTTGCACCTTTTAACATTTACAGAGAGTTCCAACAGGTTTAAACATGATTACTTGTTGGGGGTTGTGGTTAAAACCAGGAGATAATACTGCTGGACAATTCTAAAGGGAACACAAAAAATAGTTTCAAGATATGCATTTTAGAATATTTACAACAGACTGAACTGTGATAGTGTAGATGTGTTTTTCATTGTCAACAGTATGAGAATCACAACTTCAGCAACCCTTGGTTAAAAAACCTTTCCTTGCTGCATACTAAAGGTTTGGTTTTCCTGTGGTTGAAAAACTCACCACCTAGACAACCCCAAAGAGAAGCACTTGGCAATTGAAAAACCATGAGTGTCTCCATTTGAGGGGGTCTAAGAAGTGCCTCATGCTAAAGAGCTTGTCTAAATTCAGCAGCAGATTTATTCATATTTTGCAAACCAACAATCCATGTGGCACGTCTTGAATCTGGACAAGTTCCAGATAATCATCTCAATGAAACTGAACCACAATTTGGTCTAGTTAGACATCTCAAACTTTATTTAGTACAATCCTTTCCCTGGTAACAGAAGACCATGTCAAATTTGTACTGCCCCAACATGTAGCACTTTCTGAGTGTAGTCAAGAAGGTGCTTAAGTTAGGGTAATAGAATTGACTTCAGAAACCCATGGTTAAAAAGCTTTCCTTGCAGCAAACTAAAGGCTTGGTTTTCCGGTGGATGAAACTCACTACATAGACAACCCCAAAGAGAAGCACTTGGCAATTGAAAAACCATGAGTGTCTCCTTTTAAGGTTGTCTAAGAAGTGCCTCATGCTAAATAGCTTGTCTAAATTCGGCAGCAGGTTTTTTCATATTTTGCAAACCAACAATCCATGTGGCACCGCTTGAATCTGGACAAACTAAATTCCAGATAATTATATCAGTTAAACTGAACGACAATCTGATCTATTTAGACGTCTCAAACTTGATTCAGGACAATCCTTTTCCTGATAACAGAAGACCATGTCAAATTTGTACTGCCCCAACATGTAGCACTTTCTGAGTGTAGTCAAGAAGGTGCTTAAGTTAGGGTAATAGAATTGACTTCAGAAACCCATGGTTAAAAAGCTTTCCTTGCAGCAAACTAAAGGCTTGGTTTTCCGGTGGATGAAACTCACTACATAGACAACCCCAAAGAGAAGCACTTGGCAATTGAAAAACCATGAGTGTCTCCTTTTAAGGTTGTCTAAGAAGTGCCTCATGCTAAATAGCTTTTCTAAATTCGGCAGCAGGTTTTTTCATATTTTGCAAACCAACAATCCATGTGGCACCGCTTGAATCTGGACAAACTAAATTCCAGATAATTATATCAGTTAAACTGAACGACAATCTGATCTATTTAGACGTCTCAAACTTGATTCAGGACAATCCTTTTCCTGATAACAGAAGACCATGTCAAATTTGTACTGCCCCAACATGTAGCACTTTCTGAGGGTAGTCAAGAAGGTGCTTAAGTTAGGGTAATAAAATTGACTTCAGAAACCCATGGTTAAAAAGCTTTCCTTGCAGCAAACTAAAGGCTTGGTTTTCCGGTGGATGAAAGATCCCGTGACATGCCGCTCATAATGTGACGCTGAGCTTAACATTGAATGTGGATTAAAAGGGATATGCATTTATACAGAATACTTTCAGGCGCATACACGTCCGTAATTGTGAATAAAGACTTTTTCATTTTTTTTTTTATCATTTACTTACCTATCTATCTTTCTATCTATCTATCTATCTATCTATCTATCTATCTATCTATCTATCTATCTATCTATCTATCTATCTATCTATCTATCTATCTATCTATCTATCTATCTATCTATCTATCTATCTATCTATCTATCTATCTATCTGTGTAAAAGTACCATTAATTAATTAATTCAATTCAATAATTTTTTTTCTTCAGAAAATGATTGCAATCATTACACTTTAAGTGCATGTATAAACTTGCTTTATTTTCAATAAAAACTGTTGGGCAATAAAAGTCAATGTTTATACACAGAAATGTTTGTGCTGTTAAATGTCAATAAAAAATTAAACAATATACAAAAGGTAAAGGTTTAACATAGTAAAACCAAATATTTAGGAATAAAACTATTTACATAAAAGAAACACCCAGTTTCAATCTTTTTTTCCCACCCTCCTCATCTCTTCCAACCACTTTTCCTTTGGAAGGACCTCAGACTGCGGGCAGTAAACCCTCCCACGGTAGTGGCTATGACCAGTCGCTGCTATACGGAAGAGGCCACATTTTTTGCAGGTGTTACCCTGTACAGTTCTGTTATATGGCCTCTTTTTGGGGGGTTCCTGGTGGAGGCTGGCGCTTCCCTGCATTTGTGCAGGCAGGACAACCTGATATACAACCACAGGTTGTCCTACCTGTGTGAATACCTGATGAGGGATCCCAGTAGCCAACGGCTGGCGAGCCAAGGGTGCCCAGCCTGCTGAAGCCGGGAGCACCGCTGGCGCCGCAAAGAGCTGCCTTTTTGTGCCAACTTTAGGGAGGATGGCACACGGTGCCTGCCTTTGTTTGGCCTGACCAGCTGTACACTCTGGCAGCTGATATTGATGTTCATGCTGCACTGGTACAGGAATAGAAGGCAGCACTTTTGGGTCCAACACTGGTTCTTCTGACACAGGTAAATCCGTTGATACAGATGTTCCCTGAAGCAGCACAGACAGCTCCTGCTTCTTTTGCCTGCCATTGTGCCACTGGATCAGGGTAGTCTGATTAACCTCCACCAGCTGAGTCTCTGATCCGTGCATCACTCTGGCATTTCCAATCAACAGCTGTCTGATTTTACGATAGTCCCTCAAAATTAGGGACCAATTAGGGAGGATTCTGACGCTTTTCCTTTCCTTTTTGGGGCAGGGTGCAGACCACAAAGGCGAATAAAAATGGCCTCCACCAACCTACAGCAGTCAGGCCACTGAGCAGGAGCGCTGCTGGAACCTAGCACGCAGCGTGTTGTGCTCTCAACACCAGGAGTTTTAGAGGGCTTCTTTGGCGATTGAAAGCGTCCACTTAAAAGTCTATCCTGGTGGCGTGCTGCATACACAACCAGCTGCTTGTCCCCGTCATCCAGTTGGTGCCAGAGCTCCATGATGCGGTCTGCTTGGAGGT
The DNA here is from genome assembly GCA_030533445.1 of Cyprinodon diabolis. Lineage (NCBI taxonomy): Eukaryota > Metazoa > Chordata > Actinopteri > Cyprinodontiformes > Cyprinodontidae > Cyprinodon > Cyprinodon diabolis. The sequence goes on along the minus strand of CM060069.1, from coordinate 3,195,041 downwards.
TGGTCAGACAGAGGGAGGTCTGCTCCCGAAGCCCCACCAAGTAGTCAGCGAGCATATCTACGTGCTGGTATCCAGGCACGTTCTGGTCATCAACAGCCTGTCAATATTAAGCACAAAAAAGAAAATTACTATTTAAACATTAACAACAACCAAACTGATGCATTAGATTTAATAAACCGTGTGAAAATACACAACAGTAGCAAATAGCTGTTACTGACCATTGTTTCATCTGAGGTATCTCCAGCCTCAGATATGCTGGAGGCCAGCATGGAGGAGATGCCTGGAGACATCATGCAGGGAGCCGCTGTGGAGGAGGCGCTGGGACCTGTGGAGGGAGCCGCTGTGGAGGGAGCCACTGTGGAGGAGGCGCTGGGAGCTGTGGAGGGAGCCACTGTGGAGGGAGCCACTGTGGAGGAGGCGCTGCGAGCTGTGGAGGAGGCGCTGGGAGCTGTGGAGGAAGCCACTGGGGAGGAGGCGCTGGGAGCTGTGGAGGAGGCACTGGGAGCTGTGGAGGGAGCCGCTGGGCAGGAGGCGCTGGGAGGTGTGGAGGGGGCCACTGTGGAGGAGGCACTGGGAGCTGTGGAGGGAGCCACTGTGGAGGGAGCCACTGTGGAGGAGGCGCTGGGAGAAACCTCCAAATCAGTCAGTGTGGGGTCATCTGTGAGGTCAGAGAAGCCCTCATCTTCCTCATCGACTACTGCATCGTGCTCCTCAACAAAGCGACCAGTCTCCTCTGAGACGGGGTTCATATCCTGCAGTGCCTGACCAGTCTGCTGAAACAGGTACTGCAGTCCGATGAGACAGAACAAAATACATAATGAACAATACAGACTACAATATATAAAACTAATTAAGTTGTATGAAACATTAAAAAAATGGCTCAGATGAGCCAACTCATCCTTGGTCAGATGCCGGTCTACATCTGTGGTAGGCACTCCCTTGGCCTGAAGTTGCTGGGCCTTGGCTTCACGTAGCAGTGCTAAATCAGCTGCATCCCATTAAAAAATGCATGATGACATGCGTGACATGTAAAGTGGGTACAGCTGATGGGCATCGGTGGTGCATCCCAGGGCAAGCCGCCGCATGAAGTGTCAAATATCCAGCCTCACCACCAGCCTTGGCCACCCACTGAATCTGGCCTGCAGCTTGGTTGTTTCTGCCGCCTCAGCACAGCAACCGCAGTCCACGTAAAGGGCAACAGGGGGATCCACACCGGCCTGCTCGTATCTCTTCACCAGTCCACTTGCCATCCTGTCTAAACCAGCTCCCTCCTGAGCGGTCAGGACGCTCATTAGAATCTGGCCGTGCTCGTTTCCCACAGAGCTCAGCCAGAGACCTGTTCCCTTTGCAGTCCCAGCGAGCTTCGTTGTGATCTGAAGCACAACACATGAACAGAGCCACACACAATATGGTTTAGAAATAGCAAAATGCTAAATAATTAAAATGCCAAATGTAGTTATTGAACCCTATTTTACAGAAAACAAGATTGTTCAACCTTTTTTGTCGAATCCATCGTAATTGGATTAACTGTTTATTAATGGTGCCATACGTCGACGTAATGTGGGCCTTGATGTCATCAAGCCTTGTCAAAAGACAGAAAGGAGCCACTTGCAGGTGGGGACAACCTCAGGCTCCGGAGGCTCAGGGAACGTCACAGGCAGCAGACCCTGGCGCTGGGGGAAGCCCATACACGCAGTGACGTACCTTGACACACGTTGGAGCCCCTCCTCCGTGTGGTTCTCCCTCAGCTGCTTTAAAACCCTTGTGGGACTGTTGCCCAGGCCCCTCTCCCGCAGAAACCGAATCACCCGAATGTCACAGGCATACCTTGGTTACAGATAAAGAAATCAGCAATAATGTACAGCTTTCATTTGTATATGGAAAAAGAAAACAACACACAATACTCACTTTTGAGTCATGATGACACGGAATTCTGACCTGTGAGCCAAGTCCAGTTGTTGGAGGACAGCTTTGCTCCAGGACACGTGTGAAGCTTTACACCTGGTACAAATCAGTGTCTCAGTGACCATGATGTAAATGCGGTCAATGTCCAGCACCCGCCGTGCCCTTTTGTGAAGCCCTGCCCCAGTGAGCTGATGCCCACCACATGCAGGATTTGGGCAGACCACCTTGACCTTCCACAACTTGTACGGCATCCACACAAGCAGTGAATGGGCAAAGAAGCGGTCAGCTGAAGGTGGCTGGTGGTAAATGGGACTCGGCTGCGGTGGGGAGTACCACAGCTTCAGGTTGTCCTGGAGCTGTAGTTTGTCCTTTGCCCCCATCCTAAACAACACTTTTGCAATCCACCTATGGTCTTCAGGTGGGAAGCCCTCTGACCACAAACAGGGCAGCTGAGGAGTTACAGCAAAAAAGAAAGAAAAGAAACTATTTATAATCATGCTATCAGAAAAAAAATATATCATTGCAAGATAACTTACAGATACAGGAGCATCCACTGGTATCTCGGTTATGAGGGCCGGTGCCTCGGTTTGGAGGTCTACAGCCTGTGCAGCCTGTGCAAAGTTTCATTATCAGATACTTACATTTGTAAAAGAACACTTAATTGTGGCACACAGAATGAAGAGTAGAACTACAGAAGATCTAGATGAAAAGGTAATAACTCACTGAGATGGCCGGGCTGACTGCAGAACCAGGCATCGCTGTACCTTGTATGACTTGTTTCTGTAAAATAAAGTCTTAATTAACATTTATAAACAACCCACTTTTCTGCAGTAGAATTTTAATTGCGATTTACCTGAGTCACTTTTCTGGCCATGGCTAAATTTGGCTTTGCAGCTGCAAGATGTGCACCACTGAATCTTGGCTTGGTAAACTGAAAAACCATGATCAAAGAAATGTATAACGACGAGCCATTTACAAAAAAAAATATGTATATATATAATATATTTATGAGCATTAACAACTAAACTACTACAATGGACAAGGTCATTGATTGTCATGGCTTGTGGCCTATAGTTCCATGTGTGGCAGGGGACGTCTGTAATGTCAATGCAGCCTGAGATGCGCGTGCAGTTGACACCTCTGGTCTTGTAGGAGATGGTTGCTGTTTCAAGGCAATTCAAGAAAACAGGAGATATATTAGTGGTCACTTTTGGAGATATTTAAACTATACTAGATAAATATTATGGCTGCCCAACCTTCTGGATGTGGAATCCACACAAGCATCTCCTCACACCACCAAACAGGGATTGCTGTCCAGGCTGCATCATTGGACATTTCTCAATCTAAACATAATGGTAGATTTAATTAAATCAATTGCTGTATGTCGTGACATCATTCTTGAATTTCATACTTATTCCATCCCATCTTTATGAATGTGTCAAAAGCCAGTTCATGCAGTTACAATCGGTGCCATATTAACTGCGAAGTAAACATAAAATATATAGAAACATACCCTTTGATACAGCTCATGCCACTTCTTCTGTCTGGGTGCTGGTCTGTTTCCCTGCCCTGCAGGCCATGATCCTGTGGCAGCAAAACTCTTCAGTCGTGCCGTCCAGACAGTGTCTGGCATTGACTTGTGTGATTTTGATGCCTTAAGAGAATTTTAAAAAGAAAAGGTAGCAAGTCAAGCACTTATCAAGCTCTTAATAAAACTAAAAGAATGTATGTATAACAACATTATTAAAGTATACTCAATGAATGGGTGTATTTACTATAATATAAAAAGAATAATTCAAAATGTGTACACTTTAACTACCTAATCAGATCACATCTGAGCTGGTTTAGCTTTTTTTTGTCTCTGCAATCAGTGAAAATTATGTTTTATGATAATCAACTTGAAGTTGTCCCCAAACAGCAGACTTGACAGTTTTCAATGGGATGAGAACATTTGGACACTGTGAAACAATGAGAGATTTTTTTAAGGAACGTGTGGAAAAGAACAAGGATCTGTTTGCTTTCAAGCAAACGTTTGTGTTTTATTATTAGTTTTAGATCAATATCACTGGCGATATTCTGCTATAACATGTGAAGTAAAAAATAAAACAGTAAAGCTCAACTTTCATACACGTAAAACCTTTCATATTTCAAGTTCTGCACGTTGGAATTGAAGCGGAGTTAAGTCGGGTTGTTCTTCCTACTCCGTGCGCGCTCCCGACGAGGGGATACAAATTTTCGCAGGGATAACTACCTTGGCACGACACCGGGACTGGCAGCCTCTCACACAACACGATCGTGTCATTTCTGGTAAATAATTGTGCCGAAAGAACAGCCGCGTGTGGCTTATCTCGACTTTCCACCTAATATGGTGGTTTTCCCACGATGCACCGCGCCCGAGGTAAATAATTGACGTCACTTGGCGGAGACCGATTGGCAGTGTTTGTTGACTCACTGACAACAACAGTCAATGCAAGATTTGGTTTTTGGGTTTTTTGTGGCCGAGAGGTCAAGGCGATGGACTTGAAATTCATTGGGGTCTCCCCGCGTAGGTTTGAATCCTACCAGCAACGCTAGTTCCTTTCTCTATTGGCAGTGTTTGACTCACTGACAACAGCAGTCAATGCAAGCTGCTCATCACTTCTAGGAGAGAGAAAGCATGTAAAGACTCATGCTTTTATGGTAATGTCAACCCCCTGTGTGCGTAGAAAACATTTCTGCGATCAGTTCCTAATGATATTTGAGGGGAATACTGATGTCAAAAAGATCTCCAAATACTTCCTATCATACTGGCTTACACAAACATTTACTGTACTACAGAAATGAATTGAAAAAACTTTGTAATCCTCTAAAGACTTCCTTCCTAGCTTTTCTTGGAATTTCACAGAGTAATATGTTCTTTTTCAGTGGTTACATTGATGATATGGATCTTTTACACTGCTCCTTTAGACGTGTTTTGAAGTTTATCCTAGCCTTTGTAACCTCAAGGTTTGGTTTTTTTGGTTGTTGTGGCCGAGAGGTTAAGGCGATGGACTAGAAATCCATTGAGGTCTCCCCGCATAGGTTTGAGTCCTACCAGCAACGCTAGCTCCCTTCTCTAATGGCTGTGTTTTTTTACACACATACTCCAGCAGTCATTGAAAGCTGCTCCTGACATTCAGGAAAAAGGAAGCATGTAAAGACTCATGCTTTTATGGTAATGTCAACCCCCTGTGTGGGTAGAAAACATTTCTGCGATCACTTCCAGTATTCATATTGGGCCCAATATCCTTGCTTCAATTTAAAAAAAACTGTTTTTCAAATGAGAACTGAAGTTGCAGTCAACCAACAGACTGAGACAATAGAGCATTATATTTAATGATGGGTGTGAAAAGGTAACTGATATCCACATTCTTTACTGTTAAGTATCTTTCACCTGGCTTTAAGTCTAAGAAATTGTGTCTAAGACCTTTCAAACAACTGCTTGTTGGAATAAAAATGACGGTGGAAACTCTAAATCTTTCCTTACCTTATGGCTAGCACTGAAATTATGTGTACTGTTGAAGTATAACGACAAAGGCGATGGGACAGCCTTTAGACTTCTCTTTTGGCTTAACTTGGCATGCCATCAAATCCTAGAAAATTCCTAATGATATTTGAGAGGAATACTGATGTCAAAAAGATCTCCAAATACTTCCTATCATACTGGCTTACACAAACATTTACTGTACTACAGAAGTGAATTGACAAAACTTTGTAATCCTCTAAAGCAGAGGTCTTCAACGTTTTCCAGGCCAAGGACCCCCAAACTGATGTATAGATGGAGTGGGGACCTGCTAATTATATATATTGTATTCAATTGTGTTATATCAAACTGGTCCTATATGTAAGGAAAGTAATTTCTCCGTGGGATTATTAAAGTATTTCTGATTCAGATTCCTGTTTGGGTCAGGTGTTGTGAATGAATCGGTTCCCAGCTTGAAAGAGCTCCTGCACTGCAAAAACATTCTACAAATGAGTAAAAATGTTTTAAAATAACTGTATTCACCCTTAATTTAAGCCGGAAAATAAAATGATCTGCAAATGGAATCTGCATTCTTACCCTTGAAATAAGATAATTAGATATTATGCACTTGAAATAAGAGACTTCAGTTATTTTTTCTTATTTTAAATGTTAATGGTCTTATTCCATTGGCAAAGTGTCTGCTCAACTTAAGAAGAAATCCACTTATTTTAAGAAATAATTACTAAATTAGATTAACAGTTTTTGCAGTGTGTGTATCTCTGAATGTGTGCATAGATGACTGAAAGACTTCTTCTGCCTCCATTTATCTGTCTACTACAGTGTGTTGAATTCATGTTAATGTGTATCTAAAAAGATTTCAATGAGTGGAAAAAATTGCAGAGGGAAATAAAAAAAAAAAGTCTAATCAACCAAAACTTTCGCGACCCCCATGCAGAACCTCTGTGGATCCCCTAGGGGTGGAGGACCCCCTGTTGAAGACCTCCGCTCTAAAGACTTCCTTCCTAGCTTTTCTTGGAATTTCACAGAGTAATATGTTCTTTTTCAGTGGTTACATTGATGATATGGATATTTTACACTGCTCCTTTAGACGTGTTTTGAAGTGTATCCTGCGCTATGTAACCTCAAGTTTTGGTTTTTGGGGTTGTTGTGGCCGAGAGGTCTAGGCGATGGATTTGAAATCCATTGGGGTCTCCCTGCGTAGGTTCGAATCCTACCAGCAACGCTAGTTCCTTTCTCTATTGGCAGTGTTTGCTGACTCACTGACAACAACAGTCAATGCAAGCTGCTCATCACTTTTAGGAGAGAGAAAGCATGTAAAGACTCATGCTTTTATGGTAATGTCAACCCCCTGTGTGGGTAGAAAACATATCTGTGATCAGTTCCAGTATTCATATTGGGCCCAATATCCTTGCTTCAATTTAAAAAAACTGTTTTTCAAATGAGAACTGAAGTTGCAGTCAACCAACAGACTGAGACAATAGAGCATTATATTTAATGATGGGTGTGAAAAGGTAACTGATATCCACATTCGTTACTGTTAAGTATCTTTCACCTGGCTTTAAGTCTAAGAAATTGTGTCTAAGACCTTTCAAACAACTGCTTGTTGGAATAAAAATGACGGTGGAAACTCTAAATCTTTCCTTACCTTATGGCTAGCACTGAAATTATGTGTACTGTTGAAGTATAACGACAAAGGCGATGGGACAGCCTTTAGACTTCTCTTTTGGCTTAACTTGGCATGCCATCAAATCCTAGAAAATTCCTAATGATATTCGAGAGGAATACTGATGTCATAAAGATCTCCAAATACTTCCTATCATACTGGCTTACACAAACATTTACTGTACTACAGAAATGTATTGACAAAACTTTGTAATCCTCTAAAGCAGAGGTCTTCAACGTTTTCCAGGCCAAGGACCACCAAACTGATGTATAGATAAGGTGGGGACCTGCTAATTATATATATTGTATTCAATTGTGTTATATCAAACTGGTCCTATATGTAAGGAAAGTAATTTCTCTGTGGGATTATTAAAGTATTTCTGATTCAGATTCCTGGTTGGGTCAGGAGTTGTGAATGAATCGGTTCCCAGCTTGAAAGAGCTCCTGCACTGCAAAAACATTCTACAAATGAGTAAAAATGTTTTAAAATAACTGTATTCACCCTTAATTTAAGCCGGAAAATAAAATGATCTGCAAATGGAATCAGCATTCTTACCCTTGAAATTCAATTCAATTTCAATTCAGTTTATTTATATAGCGCCAAATTCACAACACATGTCATCTCAAGGCACTTTACAGTTCAACCAGATCATACAGTCAAATTGATACAAAGTTTTCTATCTAAGGAAAACCAGTTGATTGCATTGACTCATTGACTCAAATACAATCCCTCACACTAAGCATGCTTGTAGCGACAGTGGAGAGGAAAAACTCCCTTTTAACAGGAAGAAACCTCCAGCAGAACCAGGCTCAGTGTGAGCGGCCATCCACCGAGGCCGACTGGGGTTCAAGGAGACAGAAGCAGAGATACAAAAAGCAGCTGTAAAAGGCGGCCCCGTCCAGGAAACACACAGCCAGGCAGACGAGCTCCAAGGCAGCTCCCATGCCAGAGGATGAAGAGAGCATATCCACCCAGCCACGGCCAGAGAAACAGGACCACACTGGAAAACAGGCCGATCTCCAACATCTACAAACAAGGGTGTTGATGGAAGCAGCACAGCTGATGTTTCTTTCCTGGATGACGTCACAGCCAAACAGGAACAGACGAGGCAAAGCTACTCTGAGGAAAAGCAGAGAGAGCAGAAGGTTAGAGATTGAACAAACAGATTCTGCAGAATAGGAGAACAGAGAGAGATTGAAGCAGAATGATGAAATGGGGGTCCCTATGTCCTCCAAAAGTCTAAGCCTATAGCAGCATAACTTTAAAGACAGCTCAGGATAACCTGAGCCACCCTAACTATAAGCTTTATCAAAAAGGAAAGTTTTAAGCCTAGTCTTAAAAGTAGACAGAGTGTCTGCCTCACGGACTAAAACTGGCAGTTGGTTCCACAGGAGAGGAGCCTGATAACTAAAAGATCTGCCTCCCATTCTACTTTTAGAAATTCTAGGAACCACTAGTAAACCTGCAGATTGAGAGCGAAGTGCTCTGTTAGGAACATAAGGAACAATCAGATCTCTGATATAAGATGGAGCTTGGCCATTTAAGGCTTTATATGTGAGAAGGAGGATTTTAAATTCTATTCTTGATTTAACAGGAAGCCAATGAAGAGAAGCCAGGATAGGAGAGATATGATCTCTCTTTTTAATTTTCATCAGAACTCTGGCTGCAGCATTTTGGATCAGCTGAAGGCTTTTAACTACAGTTTGTGGACTTCCTGATAGTAAAGAATTACAATAGTCCAGCCTTGAAGTAACAAATGCATGGATTAGTTTCTCAGCATCACCCCTGGACAGGAGATTTCTAATTTTTGCAATGTTCCTCAGATGAAAGAAGGAAATTCTAGAAACCTCTTTGATCTGGGATTTAAATGACAGGTCCTGATCAAAAATAACACCAAGATTTTTTACTTTATTATCTGAAATCAGTTTAATCCCATCCAAATGAAGTGACTGGCTAATCAGCTTCTTTTTCAGAGACTCTGGTCCAAAGACTATAACTTCTGTTTTGTCTGCATTCAGAAGCAGAAAGTTAAGAGTCATCCAGGTTTTTATGTCTTCAAGACATGCCTGTAATCTATGTAATGGGTTAGCTTCATCTGGATTTATAGACAGATATAGCTGGGTATCATCAGCATAACAGTGGAAATTAATCCCATGCTGTCTAATAACTCTACCAATTGGGAGCATGTATAAAGTAAAGAGAATTGGTCCTAGCACTGATCCCTGTGGTAATCAACAGGTAACCTTTGAGCGTGTTGAAGATCTATCATTAACATAAACAAACTGAATTCGATCAGATAGATAAGATTTAAACCAGTCTAGTGCTGTTCCTTTAATTCCAACAAAATATTCAAGTCTTTCTAAAAGAATATTATGGTCAACTGTATCAAATGCAGCACTAAGATCCAACAGGACGAGCACAGATACAAGTCCATTATCTGAGGCCATGAGAAAATCATTAGTGACTTTCACCAGAGCTGTTTCAGTGCTATGATGAGCTCTAAAGCCAGACTGAAACTCTTCAAAAAGTTCATTATGGTGTAAGTGGTCGCAAACTTGTTTGGCAACTACTTTCTCAAGCAACTACTTTCGAAATAAGATAATTAGATATTATGCACTTGAAAAAAGAGACTTCAGTTATTTTTTCTTATTTTAAATGTTAATGGTCTTATTCCATTGGCAAAGTGTCTGCTCAACTTAAGAAGAAATCCAAATACATTGATCTTTCACACTGCTCCTTTAGACGTGTTTTGAAGTGTATCCTGCGCTATGTAACCTCAAGATTTTGTTTTTGGGGTTGTTGTGGCTGAGAGGTCAAGGCGATGGACTTGAAATCCATTGGGGTCTCCCTGCGTAGGTTTGAATCCTACCAGCAACGCTATTTCCTTTCTCTATTGGCAGTGTTTGTTGACTCACTGACAACAGCAGTCAATGCAAGCTGCTCATTACTTTTAGGAGAGAGAAAGCATGTAAAGACTCATGCTTTTATGGTAATGTCAACCCTCTGTGTGGGTAGAAAACATATCTGTGATCAGTTCCAGTATTCATATTGGGCCCAATATCTTTGCTTCAATTTTAAAAAACTGTTTTTCAAATGAGAACTGAAGTTGCAGTCAACCAACAGACTGAGACAATAGAGCATTATATTTAATGATGGGTGTGAAAAGGTAACTGATATCCACATTCTTTACTGTTAAGTATCTTTCACCTGGCTTTAAGTCTAAGAAATTGTGTCTAAGACCTTTCAAACAACTGCTGGAGTGGAATAAAAATGATGGTGGAAACTCTAAATGTTTCCTTACCTTTTGCTAGAACTGAAATTATGTGTACTGTTGAAGTATAACGACAAAGGCGATGGGACAGGAAGTGCAGTGCTACAAATACAACCAGCATGTGAAGGGAGATAAATTTTCAGAGCACCTGTCCGACCACCATACAGAGGAGGTGTGTGAAACCTGTGGTGCTTAGGTGCAGGGTACTTTTGGTCTTTTAAACCACATCCAACTGGTTCACTATGCAGCATTAATGATGCCCTCACAACCAAAGCCACTAACCAAGTGCTACGAAAGCACAACCAACAAAAAAGCAATTCCATCAAAGACAACACCATCTCTGCTCTCTCCTTCATGTAGCTCTGACACGCCACACCACACTGCAGCTCCATCAACCTCAAAATCAACTGCAGTCAACTGGAAAGGTTTTCTTCCTGAGCAATTTCGGAGAGTGATACAAGAAGCAGATCAGGTGTGGATTTCCAAATGCCTTTATGAAAGAACAGGCCAGCTGAAACAAAGATTCCAAGCCTGCTGGTTTCACCCCCCATTCAGGCCCAAACCATCTCCTCCTGAGACTGGGTGGTACTACCGGCAGAGGCTGTTCATCTGGGCACCAATGAGGATGTGGGGGATTCCTTTAAAATGCCCAGAATGTTCCCGGAAAAAGAACAGCTCTGGGATCTACAGAAAGGTCAGGGAGGTGATTGATGTGGATAGCCGCTACTACCTAGTGGGAGGGGACTATCCACATTGCAGCAAGTGCTCTCAGCCGGTCTGCCCATGGAGCCAGGACATGCTCTCCCAGGTTGATGTGGCACACAGGAGCTTGTTCCCCGCTGTCCTCACTACACAGCTGACTCTGGACAGAAAATGTATGACGTTTCTGAGGCCAAGGACAACTGGCAACAGTTCCTCCTACCTCCAGTCTGCTATACAGGAAGCGCACAGTGAAGAGTGGGGACGGCAGACCATCCGTTACCTCTCCGACTGTGAGCGCCATATGAAGATGGCTACTTTCCTCCACTCTCCAGCTGTTCTTCCACCACCACCACCCTTCAGGCCCCATCCTCTTGCTTAGTGGTTTGAGACCGCCCACTCAAATGATATCCTCAGCCACATTGAGGAGATGAACCTATGGTAGAATTCTTAAAATGGAAGCAACAAAGAAGGTTGGTATTTCAACATTAAAAAAGAATATAAAATAGAGAATGTATGATTACGACAAAACAGAAATTGGCTTACTTCTTAGTGCTTGTGTTTTTTTACAGATCACCAAGAAGCTGGCTGGTGGGATCGAGGACAGTGCTGCATGGATGTCAAACATCGGCAACGAGTTTGGCCAGCTGTTGAACTCCGTGCTGATAACGGGTGAAGGTGCAGGGTTGGAGGAGATGTGCCAAGGGATTGTCAACCGGTATAAGAATGCGGGCCAAGCTGAACCTGAGGTCATCTATGTTGACAGAGACTGCTGCAGCCAGTCAGGTGGGTGAAAATTGCTCTCTCTCTGTCACACACTTTTAGAACCATTCTTAAAAATGTTGTTTGGGGGAGAAGTGGTAGTGGCAATTGGCAGTTTACTTAATCATGGTGTAACCACACACAAGGCTATGTTATTATGAATGGTTGTTTTTTATAGGAGTGTCTTCAGTAGCAAAGCTCTTTCACCCATGGAAGTCTGCGGTGCGCTTGGACAGCTTCCATTTCATGAGACGTTTTAACTGGGGCCTCACTACAAAACACCACCCTCTCTATGGCACCTTTTGCTCCAAGCTTTCTGCCTGCATTTTCTTATGGGACCAGGATGATGTGCAACGCCTGAAGGAGGCCAAGAGTGCAGAGTGGAGGAGCAGCCACAGTGGACAAATACCTACTGAAGAGCAGCTCATGGCCACCATCAGCCCGGGGGAACTGAAGAGACACTGCAGAAGGAGGACGCGTGAAGTGGAAGAGATGCGGAGCTTGATTTCAGGGCTGCTGGAATCAGTGTGGGAGCTGACAGACACCACAGGGCTGCGTTCGGTTAACCATGACAGCATGCGCCACGTGTGGGAAGTGCAGCATAAGCATCTGGAGTGTCCACAAGACCCTGTAGGTGTTGCATTGTACACAAAGGTGGGGACACTCCAGAATGGCGGCAAAGAGCTGGACATCCTTAGGTGTGCTAGGGGATCATTTGTCATGATCGGTTTTAGAGATAAACCCACATGTAGAACACCACTGAGACTTGGTAAAAGGTTTAACAGAGTTTATTAGTTTTCACACAAAGAAGACAAGATTCAGGTTCAGGTCCGGGCAGGATTCTCTGGCGTCTGCAGAGACGGATAGTTGGTTAGCTGGGTATGCAGATAAGTTAAATGGATTCTCAGATATTTCAGTGGATACCTTGAAGAGGTCCAGGTTTGTTCAGAGAGAGGGAACCAGTTGGGATCAGAGACAGTTGGTTCAGCAGAGTGCTTAGGCAGCAGCAGCGTCTTACTTCTGACTTCCAGTGATCAGACCTTGGTTGAAGTGATCAGCTCTTTCCTAAGAGCAGCAGGTGGATTCCAGAAAGTAGTCTTCAGGATTGGCTCTCTAGGGCAGGCAGGCAGATTCAGGTTAAGCTCATCCAGAGCTTCTCTCGAGAGACTGGTTTCCTAGGAGCGAGAAGACAGAGGCAATCAGTTCAAGGTTTCTCTAGGAAGATAACTATCAGTAAATTCTGAGGCCCAGGTTCGCTAACCAAACTTGGCTAACACTGCGGCGTCAAAGCAAGGTCTGGCAGCTGCTTATTAAGGCCGGTCTCTTGATGAGCTGATGAGCATCAGCTGGGCTGGGGGGCTCCAGCCCAGGAGGATCCACAGCGCACTCTGCTGGAGAAGGTGGAGAAACTCCAGATCCCAACATGATCCTCCCTGGAGAGTTTTCACCGACACCAGTGTGCTTTTTTCCAGGTATTTTTGCATTTTTTCTTGCATTTTTGTATGTCTTTTTTAAAAGTTATTCTCTGTTAAGACAGTGTTTGTTTTTTAATTATGAAAAAATAAAACATACAAAATTAAAACTGTCAGGTATTCATAAATGTTCACCTTATAATAACCGTTGACTGATCAGAGTACTTTGTTTCTTAGCCTGGCGGTGCAATGTTTTACATACCCAAATGTACATGCTGGAGGGGATATCAAGATGGAACATTGGCCGGGCCAAGGAGGCAGTAGATGTGGAGGGGGCCTCAACATTAAGAAGCTTTGATGTTCGCTTGATTTCCCTCCTTAACAACTTAAGTCAGCGTGTCCATGGTTGTGCTCTGGTGCCAAAGTTCACCCACCTGGAAAACCTGTAAAAGAGATCTCAGAGCAACACTGCTTAACCTGAGTATTACATCTCCTCCTCCTTTTTTTAATTACCCCTCCCACTCAGAGGACATGCATTTCTTGAATGTAAAGATTGTGCTTTTTTTCATGTATGACATTGATGTGTGTATTTATGTCCTTGCTTCATCTTTGTGTTTACACTGGTTCAGGCGAGCGCATAGCAGTGGAATACTTATTGGCCCAGACCAACAGAGGTGACCTGTGGGCTCCATCACAGGTCACTGAAATCCCCTCGCAGGTGGTCGAGGATGAGGATGAGCCAGATGACACCATCAGCATGCCTGACATTCTCTGCCAGTCAGCTGAGACAGGGGCGGGTGATCCTTCAAGTGCTGTAGAGGATGACACTGATCCCGACCCCCTCGTTACAGAGGTCAATAACACTTTCTGTAAAACATTATTCAAAAACACAATATTTAGCTGAACTAAATGTTGCCACATTTTAATAAGATAAAATAATGTAAAATCAGCATTGCTCACATATTGCAATATATGTATATATATATATATACATAAAATATATATATAACCGTATATATATATATATATATATATATATATATATATATATATATATATATATATATATATATATATATATATATATATATATATATATTATATATATACACACACACCCTGAAGGCTAAAAAGGCTAAAAAAACTTCTTCAGGACCTTGGAGAGCACCCAGGAAGCCGAGTGGTTCTGCTCCTGGACAGCAGGCGGCTGTGGTACTTGGCCACAATTTGCCATTAATTTGGTTCAATAAAAAACCATTGATTAAAAGATGGCATGTCATTTCCTATTGACATTTTAAATTGGTTCTTCATGACCTTGAATCATTGTTCACAGTCAAGATCATATCATCCTTATCTCCCACAGACTTTACATGACCCATGGCCAAGCAGCCCAGGACCCGGAAGCAAACAGGGTCAGTGAGTGTGTTTGCCTCAGACTCGCCAAAGAGTTTGAGCAGTCACGCAACAGGCCAAAGGACACAAAGGGGAAAACCATGCCCATCCCTCAATCCATCGTAAAAGTCTAAAGCCATATAAAGCAGTTGCTGGAGGACAGCAGGGTTGTCCTGGACCAGACAAACCTGGTTCTGGTTCCGGTTAACATCACCACAGTCTCTTCATGGTATGTGTTATTTCAGTTACCTCTCCTACACAGTCAAGATAGTAGATTAAGATTTAACCAAAAAAAAACATATACGTGCATGCATGTAATAAACTTGGGAAAGGAGTATATATATAATAGATGTATAAAATAATAAATGTTTGCTTTGTAGGCTGCTTAGGAGGGATAAGAGGAAGGACAGGGACATACTGACATCATATCATAATTCAGCAGAATGTTTCCATGTTGTTAAACATATTCAACTACTTAAACGATATATCTCCACTAAGTCATATCCAACAAGGTTACCCCAACAATTGTCACTAAGTTTATCCAAAAATCAAGACAGGACTTGTTTAAGGTTCATCGTTTTGGAATCATACGGGTTGTTTCTCGTTTGTTTTCGATAACACTTTTTCCAAACTAGACCATCGCAAAAGATTTGCACATGGTAATGCACAAGCCATGATTTTCTCCTTCAAGGTGGTGTAAATGTGTATAAATACAAAACCCATTTTTAATATCTAGAAAAGATTAATCCCTCAACAACTGGCCATTTCTGATCTAGTCCAATCTATGGTGACTTAGGTTGATTAAAGTAGCATGTTAACATGTTCTTCAACCATTCAAACAAGTCTCAAAACAATCCACTTTGACTGAGGAACAACAAGACTACCCCAACAAATAGCACTTACTGCATCTAGAAATCAAGTCAGTGCCTGTGTTAAGGTAATCTTTTTGTCTTATAATGGCTGTATGCAGTTTGTTCTTGTTGATGAGAAACTTACCACCAGGACAACCCCAAAGAGAAGCACTTATGATATCAGCAAACATCAGCGATTCCATTTGAGGTAACCTGCATGTATCACACTATTTCCATAGGCACTCTTACATAGAACCAACAACAACAAAATGTGCCTCTGCACAACATGGTATTTAATGGTCAAGATCTCACATTCTTTAGCTCTTCTTACCAAAGCGACTCCACTCTTCAGAAGGGTCTTGTAGCGTCTGTCCCACTGAGACAAGTTTCTTCCAGTTTATGCAACATATATCCTGAATGCACCCATCCCAATTAAACCACATCTTCTCTTGAAAATGTTTCATTGGGGTACAGACTGCTCAACCAATGACTTATCAAGGATACAATGGGAACAAATTTCCTATGATGATTTGCACCTTTTAACAATTACAGAGAGGTCCATCAGGTTTAAACATGATTACTTGTTGGGGGTTGTGGTTAAAACCAGGAGATTAATACTGCTGGACAATTCTAAAGGGAACACAAAGAATAGTTTCAAGATATGCATTTTAGAATATTTACAACAGACTGAAATGTGATAGTGTAGATGTGTTTTTCATTGTCAACAGTATCAGAATCACAACTTCAGGAACCCTTGGTTAAAAAACCTTTCCTTGCTGTATACTAAAGGTTTGGTTTTCCTGTGGTTGAAAAACTCACCACCTAGACAACCCCAAAGAGAAGTACTTGGCAATTGAAAAACCACGAGTGTCTCCATTTGAGGGTGTCTAAGAAGTGCCTCATGCTAAATAGCTTGTCTAAATTCTGCAGCAGATTTATTCATATTTTGCAAACCAGCAATCCATGTGGCACGTCTTGAGATGATTATCTGGACAAGCTCCAGATAATCATCTCAATGAAACTGAACCACAATTTGGTCTAGTTAGACATCTCAAACTTTATTTAGTACAATCCTTTTCCTGATAACAGAAGACCATGTCAAATTTGTACTGCCCCAACATGTAGCACTTTCTGAGTGTAGTCAAGACGGTGCTTAAGTTAGGGTAATAGAATTGACTTCAGAAACCCTTGGTTTAAAAGCTTTCCTTGCATTAAACTAAATGCTTGACTCATTGACTCAAATACAATCCCTCACACTATGCATGCTTGTAGCGACAGTGGAGAGGAAAAACTCCCCTTTAACAGAAGGAAACAGGCTCAGTGTGAAGGGCCATCTGCTGAGGCCGACTGGGGTTCAAGGAGACAGAAGTAGAGACACAAAAAGCAGCTGTAAAAGGCTGCCCCGTCCAGGAAACACACAGCCAGGCAGACAAGCTCTGAGCCAACTCCGCAGGGTGCGGTTATCTCTCTTGCTTGTACACTTTTTTCGACCACATCTTTTCCTTCCCTTCGCCTCTCTATTAATGTGCTTGGACACTGAGCTCTGTGAACAGCCAGCCTCTTTAGCGATGACCTTTTGTGTCTTGCCCTCCTTGTGCAAGGTGTCGATGGTCGTCTTTTGGACAACTGTCAAGTCAGCAGTCTTCCCCATGATTGTGTAGCCTATAGAACTAGACTGAAAGACCATTTAAAGGCTTTTGCAGGTGGTTTGAGTTAATTAGCTGATTAGAGTGTGGCACCAGGGGCCATCAATTTTGAACCTTTTCACAATATTCTAATTTTCTGATATGATGAATTTGAGATTTTCATTTGTTGTCATTTGTAATCATCAAAATTAAACAAAATAAACATCTGAAATATATGAGTTTGTATGTAATGTATGAATATAATATACAAGTTTCACTTTTTAAATGGAATTACTGAAATCAATCTACTTTTTCATTATATTCTAATTTTATGACCAGCACCTGTAAGCTCCGTCCTAATCAGACCTTGTTGGATTTGTCTGCCTGCCTGAGACCAGCTCTGTCAGTCTACGGATACTGGATCGATTACCTGTGCTTATGACCCATTCTGCCTCCTCCAACATTCTGTGATACTCAGATCTCGTCCTGGATCTGAAAGTGGACAAACCTGCTAGAAAATTCCCTTTGTTCATCTGTTGAATGTCTGAACCTATCTCTGGACACACTGCCTGTCCCTGGCTAGCTCTCAGAGTCCAGACTCCATGCATGGTCAGGACATACCAGCCTGAATACAAGAGCTGTGTGCACAAGAGTCAGTGTTTCTAGCACTTGTCTTTTCAATAAACTTTTAAAATAGTCACCGGCGCATTACATTCTACCCACATTTCGTCAATAGCCTCCGTAAATATGCAACAACCATAGGCGGATCTACTGGGGTGGCATAGGGTGGCACATGCCACCCTAAATGACAGTCTTGCCACCCCTGCTGCCGAGAAGTTAAATCATAATGAAAGCACTATATTGCTAGCATAGCTGCAATGCTGATTTTAAGATGATAAAAATCAGGTTGCAGAACGTTATTTCTCTAGTTAGGCCTGAGGTCTCAGGCTCATAAAGACATATTTGAGGTCAACTATGACAGAAAAGAGACAATCAAGTTTGGTTTTACTCAAATCAAAACGCACAAAGGCATTGGATCTAAATACATTTGTGAAGCGTTTTGCTGAGCAACATGGAAATCGCCGCATTCAGCTGTTATAGTCATGTCATCTTTATGTTATGCTCTCTGGTGAGCCTTTACAGAGATGTTACATTTTGTTTGGAATCACAGAAAATCTGATATTTCCTTTAATAAAACCAAAAGTGTTAAAAGTAAAGTTAAAAATGTGACACTTACTGTACATACTATTCTCACCAAACTGTGATAACTGTGATTAAATTCAGTGTAAACAAATGCCATATGCTGCCAACCCTCAAAAATTTCTTCCCCCCTCTCGCCGCCCCATAAATATTTTTCTAGATCCGCCCCTGGCAACAACACATATACAGTTGAGGTTAATTTTGACTCATTCTGAGCCTTGTTGGTCACTTTTAGTTTTTAGTTTTCATATAGGTGTTTTGAAGTGGCTAACCCAACTCTCATCCAGCCCTACAGGTCCTTTCAGTTCCTCAATAGCCTTGTGGACCAGCCTGAATGTCTCCTGTGCTCCGATTGTGACTCTTCAGACATAATGTTTAAGTTGATCCCTGGTGACATACAGGCGAAGAACGTCCTGATCTGTCACAGACTGGAACGCCACCGGGTCTTTGGCTTTGGCTTGACCCAGATGAGGAGCTCCAAGTCAGATCGGTTGTATGCCAGAACTGCCCCGGCAATTGCTGACTTGAAGGTGGCTTATTTGCTGTGGGATTCTGTGCGGACGGCGGCGTCGAAACAGTGAATCCAGTGGATTCACCCAAGGCTGGAACAAGGTCTCCACTGCTGTTGGTCCCTGAATACCACAGCAGCCACGTTGCACGTACAGGATGTTCGAGACAGGTTGGCAACTTTAAGGCTTTCTTATTTTCCACTAACTTAATCGAGCCATGAACACTTTTTGCTTGGAAATTTGGAGAAACTTTAAAAAATCTCCACTAGTGGATAAATAATTTTCCAATAATGAATATAATATTACATCAAAATTCCACATTTGTCTTTTAAAGTATTGCCAAATTAACTCCTTTATATTCAAAATTAAGAATCATTTTTCATTGATAACCAATCATGAATCTTTTTCCAAAAAAACACTTAATCACACAATAACTTTAAAAAAAAATATGTTCTTTTCTAAATATTTCTGAAAAAGGTTACATACACCAACATCAAATTTAAATCTTAAATTTAAGAAATGTTGCACTGGGATAGATATTATTTCTTGTTTTAAAATGAACTTCTTTCATCTTTGGTAATACATGAAATGAGAAAAATCTGATTCTGATCTTAATAACTTCCATCTGTGAAAACAGGTTTAAACATAAATTCCTCTTAGCTGGGAGGGAAATTTTTGTTATTTATATGTTCTTGTATCATTTTGTTACTGAATAAAATCGTATTCATCTAAAAGAAGAGTGGGGAAGATTGGTGCTACATCAGAATATTGAATCATTCCTTTGCCAAAATTTATGATGAAATTTATGATGAATTGCCTTGATCAAAGATATAAATTGTCTCTGAGGGCAATCTAATTTATATTTTCTTTTAAATTCTGTGTATTCTAGAATATCACCTTTTCTGTCCATTAGATGAATGATTCATTGTCATGATGGGTCTAATATATTTGACCCACATGCAGAAGCACTCACAGAGACCGAGAATGGTTAAACAGATTATTGGAAGAAAACTGTAGAGAGTTAGTGGAAAAACAGTTCTTCAGCTTGGGGAGGTTCCTGCGGTCAGGTTAACCGGAAGCGGAAGCTCTAGGAGGAGTGGTGAGTTCATGGCTTGTGGGAAAACTGGCCGAAGGTCTGAATACTAGGTTACTTGGACTCACTGTGGTTATAGCGCAGGGTTTCTGAGATCCCGTTTGTGGAGGCTTGGTTTGTTGAAGGTTTAGTTCGTTGGAGGGCGGACAGGCAGACTATGGAGATCCTGAGTTGCAGCTTAGCAGACTGACACTTGGTTCCAGAAGGGCTCAGCGTTCAGATGAGGAGATCTGTCTCCCTTTCTCAGTGTGACAAGTGTTTCCCTTCCAGACTTTAAAGGCCAGCTTATCCAGTGGATCTGGAAAATCCTGCTGGAGAATCAAAGACAAAACTAGGTTAGCACGGAAAGAGCTCAGAAGACACTTTGACTCAAAGTGGACTCTGCTAACTCTGAGGGGCTAGAGTACCCAATACTGGCTAACACTCTGGCAAGGAAGTGAAGACAGTCTGCTCCTTAAATATTCCTCAGGAAGTGATGACCCAATACGCTGCATTTGTGAGGTGAGAAGAACAGGAAGCCCTCCAGACCAACAGAGGAAAATGGCACCATCTAGTGGGTGCACGGTGGAACTGCAGAAGAACAATACAGGCCCCACAAACTGGAATCCTAACAGTAACGCCCCCCAAACCACCGCCACCAACCACCGCCACCCGGCGGTCTAGAAGAACCAGAGGGCTGAGAAGAGTGAAAATCAATTATAAGAGAGGGTTCTAAAATAGAAGAGCCCGGGACCCAAGAGGGTTCCTCAGGTCCATAACCCTCCCAATCAACCAGGTATTGCTAACCCTGCCCAGGGTGGCGGGTATCCACTATCCAGCGAACCGTGTAGGCGGAGTGGCCGTCAATGCAGCGGGTGGGCACAAGGCACAGGAGTGAACCGGCTTAATCTGAGAGACTTAAAAAGTGGGATAGATTCTGAGGGAGGTGGGCAGGGGCAGACGGACAGCTGATGGGCCCACGATCCTTTCCACCTCATATAGACCAATGAAGCGGGGAGACAACTTTTTGGACATTGATTTGAGTGGGATGTGCCTTGTGGATAGCCAAACCTTTTGGCCAGGGGAGAACGTAGGGGCGACCCTCCTCCTACGATCTGCCCAATCATCGCTCTGTTGCGTCGTTCGACTTAGGGCCGCAAGAGTCCTGTTCCAAACTGCTTTACAGTGGCAGATATTGTACTGGACATATGTCACCGATAGGTCTGTCTCTTCAGCTGGGAAGAGAGGAGGTTGATATCCAAGCGAGACCTCAAAAGGGGAAAAACCAGTAGCAGATGAGATGCGTTTATTAACAAAGTACAGGCTTATAAATTTACTTAAAGTATAAAAGTAAAAGTAGAAACCACTTTTTTCATGCCGTTGCCTACATTTTAAATGGATGTCTGCCAATAGGACTAGATCTCTGTTGTGTTCATTTTCAATCATCTCGTCATCCATACTACTATGCTAACACCACCGCCACCAAGCTGCAATGATTTGCAGTGAATGAATACCGCAGAATCTGTCGATTCATCTTGTAGTGGTGCGTCAAATGCAATGTAGATTCCCATCCAACTAGATTGAATTTGGTATTGATGACGTGAAAAATAATAACGGTAACTCCATTGAAATGATTCAAAACTAAAGTAACGAGCCATTTTTTTTAAAATGTAAGGAGTAGAATGTACAGATATTTGTGTAAAAATGTAAGGAGTAGAAGTAAAAAGTCGCCATAAAAATAAGTAGTAAAGTAAAGTAAAAATATCAGAAAAATTTACTTGAGTACAGTGACGAAGTATTTGTACTTCGTTACTTCCCATCTCTGAGAATATGTATATTGAAATAAATGTATACATTGTGTGAAATGCATAGTGTCACCCTTAGGAGACACAGGGACACTTCTAGGGGATATAATTCAATTCAATTCAGTTTATTTATATAGCGCCAAATTCACAACACATGTCATCTTGTTAGGATCCTCAGGCTTGCCCTCCAGAGGGCGCCGAGGATCCTGTTCTGCTCTGTGTTTTTCCTTAGGGTTGGAGTTACTGTGGGGATCTGGAGACTACCCTCTGTCTCCAGCAGAGTGCGCCGTGGGTCTTCTGGAGCTGGAACCTTCCTGCACACCTGTTGCTAATCCTCTCATCAGAAGACCTCTCCTATATAAGCTGACTTCAGACCTTGCCTTAACGCCGCAGTGTTGATCTTAGTTGGTTAGCAACCTGAGCCTCTGTTACTGGAAGAATCTTGGTTATCTCTAATGTGAGATCAGATTCTAACTCTTCCCTGTTTCTGCCTCACAGGAATCCTGTCTCTTCGTGAAGCTCTGGATGAGCTTAACCTCCTGTCTCCTCGTGAAGCTCTGGATGAGCTTAACCTCCTGTCTCCTCGTGAAGCTCTGGATTAGCTTAACCTCCTGTCTCCTCGTGAAGCCCTGGAAGAGCTGCCTCACTGGTAACCTGTCTCTGGCTTGCAGCTCTGGGAGAGCTGCATCACAGGAAGCCTGTCTCTAGCCTGAAGCTCTAGGTGAGCTTAACCTGCTATCTGCCCTGGTGAGCCAACCCGAAGATTCCTACGTGGACTTTACCTAAGACTCCTATATGGATTTACCCTGGAGGTACCTACGTGGAATCAGCTTGAAAAGTCATATGTGGATTTTCCCCGTTGTTCCCTGCTATTAGCTGGAAGCTCAGCCAGAAGATCCCTTTGTGCTAATCCCCTGTTGATCTCTGCTGTGAGCTGGAAGCTCAAATCTAGTACTGCCCTGCTAAGCCTGAAGCTAGATGCTTAGCCTTCTCATGAACTCTGCTAATCCACAGTCTCCAGTCCCAGTCAAGACTCCAGTGAACCACCCTCTGACCCATTCCAGTCCCAGCGCTTAACCGTGTATTTCTGAACTTTTATTAAACATTTTGAACTTTTTCCCTGCCTCCTCCGTGTGTGTTCTGCATCTTGGGCTAGCCTCCGTTTACCCACCATGACACATCTCAAGGCACTTTACAGTTCAACCAGATCATACAGTCAAATATACAGATATAGACAGAGAAAAACAGATGTATAAAGTAAACATTATGCTGACGCATTTGAATATCATTCTATTTTAGGTGGTCAAGGTAGACCAGCTATTACAAGAGAGCAGATCAACTTTCTTTTGGCCGAAGGACACACGATCAAGAGGGTGGCAAACATCTTTGGATGCTCAGCATCTTTTCTTTATAAGAAGTCCACTTGGTGTACCAATCGGGGGAAGGGTGGCTGCAGTGACTGATGAAGACCTTGAAACTAACATCAGACAACTCTGAGGAATGGAATCTAAATATATTTTTTCTGAACAATATGTTTAACAGTGGTTGTGCAGGATACTAATAATTTTATTATTTAACATTGTCACAAATGATCATGATAAAAAAGAATCATTTATTTTATGTGTCATGAAACACAGACAGATGGACCCAGTATTCAAGGAGAGACAGTCAGTAGGAAAGTTCAAAACGTTTATTAACAAAACTAAAACTAAAACTAAAAATTTAATGATCAATATCCAAAACTCTTAAAAGTGATACTAACTTTGATCAACTGCTGTTTGAATGAATGGTTAAGAACTTCCTCAACCAGGGTAGGTTTAGACAATTTGCCACAAATGTGGTCATAAGAAGAAATGTGGTCCAATGCCTCCATGCACCAAACAGACTGATGTAATTTTTCCAATACAGCTGTACATTTTTAACTCCAGTGCTAAAGAACTTACTTGACAATTTTCCATCCTTAAAGCTACAGTGTGTAATTTTCAGTGACATCTAACGTCCAGACTGCAGACCGCAGCAACATGAACATCTCCCCCCACCGCTTCTCCCCCCCCAACAGTACGGCGAGCTTTACGGGACAAAATGTCTTCCACGACGTCCGCATCACCTACCTTCTCAAGTGATGAGGTTTGTTTACATAGATAATTTTACAGATAGTATTTCATTAGTCTGTGTGTTCAGTACCGTCTCAGTTCATCTCTCTCAACTTGCCGTAGTTACTTTCGAGCGTAATGGGCGATCTCGCAATCTCTAGTTTGTTGGCTCTGCGCTGCCGTAGCGCAAAGATGTCTGCCTCCATGGCTGCGAGACCCGCTCCTATGTAATTATAAATAACGAATTCTAAGGCAACGCAAATATTAAGGTTAAGAGGCTGAGCTCGTAGATGATGATAAATAACATAGTTATGTATAATATATTACATTTCTGACTGTATATCCCTGTAATTATTACACACTGTAGCTTTAAGAATTGGGTGGAAAAAAAAGAAAGAATACTGACCACTGGTGTCAAAAGCTAGATGGCGGTCATTCTCATGCCCCTCTAAGGCATTCGATTGATGAATGGCCGTTATTAACAGTCTTAGATACTCTTGTGTGAGACCACCTTTATCAACTGCCCCTTCAGCGTTGTTTTCTTCATCCACAAAAACAAGATCCAGTTTTGCTGCTGGATCAAAAAGGCATCTTCTGAAGGCATGCAGGCTACATTCTAAAATACTGTCCCTGAACACATTTATTTGGTTGCTTGTAGGACAGAAAGGCATATCAACCTCGTATAGCTTTGCTACTATAGTCTGAAGATCTGTTCTGTATAAAGAAAATATATTTTATTGTGTATTGTTGGAGTAAACAATGGTTTGCAGCTGTCAAAATTAATTATAATAGAACCTGCCAGAATATACAGTTTTGACTCACTCATCCAAAGGCAACTCTGCCGGATGTTGTGGAGACTCAGGGGGCTCTTCTTCATCTTCATCTTCATCATTAATGGAGAAGCTGGTGCTTGGTCCTCAATGGTAATCACCTGTGGATTTGAAGATGGTAAAACTGGTTGTACTTGAGTGGAGGGCTGGAAATCAGGTGCCTGTGAGGAGAACAAAGTTGATGTTTCTGAGAAGTTAAGCATGGTCAACAGCCATTGAGGAGATGTTGAGGCCAGTGGTGACTGGGCTGACAAAGATGTCAGTGCTTGGTCAGAAAGCGATGTCCGTAGGCTTAGGACAGAAGACAGCAACTGTTCCAGCACTACATTTGCCTGAACTGGACACCTTTCCTAAGCAAAATAAAACAAAAACCTAATCATGTCAATGTCAATCATATTTATGAAGCACTTTCAAACCAGATATTAATTGCACCATAGGTCTGTACCATATTCATGAAGCAGAGACAGAAACGCATAAGAATATAACACAAATTAAAACAGACAAGTAAATTACAATGTCAGGCCTTACTGTCAGGAAGCTCTAAACCTTGGATCCAATATTCAGACAGACAGAGCTGGAAGAGTTTAACAGACTTTATTTAACAAGCTGCGTGAAACGGTGCGTCAGCAGGGGCGGATTACACGGATCCTCTGTGGAAACAGAAACTCAGGTCAGTGACTAAGAATAGATGGCTGGAAGCAGTTAAGAGCTAAAGTCACTGACCTGGTTCAAAGTTCAGTCCGATCACAGAAGGAGGGGAGGAATCCGCGAAGGAGACGGTCCTCCGCCGCAGGCGGGAGCGGCCCCCGAAGCGCAGTGAGGAGAGTGGCGCTGAAGCCAAACGGCGCCGAGGAGCAGGTGTTGCCAGAAAGGGAGATCCAAGCCGAAGTCAAAACAGAACCAAGTTCGTTTACCAGGAGATCTGAGAGCCGATGAGGTACCGATGAGGGAGTCCAAGCCATGGTCAGGAAAACAGTCCAGGTTCGGTAAGCCTGTTGCATCCAATACACAGTCCAGAGCCGATCATACTAATTGAGCAGAACAGGGGCGAAGCAAAACTCGGGATCCACAAGACAGAAACAGGTCACCAAACAGAATAATCAGAAAAGTAGTTCGAACGCTAGAGTTACTCTCACCAAAACAGCTAGAATAATGTGGCACCGTAAGCTAGAAACCAAAGAGTATATATAGGGGCTGGAACCAGGTGGAAGGGATAAGAAAAGATGAGAGAACAGGCAGAGCTAAACAGGTGGGTGGACTAAGCAATCAAGCCACCAGTGCCAGGACCATGACAGAACCCCCCCCTCAAGGGCGGATTCCAGATGCCCCAACAGGCTGCTCAGGGTGATTTCTGTGGAAATCCCTGATCAGGTCCTTGTCCAAAATGAAACGGGCTGGGACCCAAGATCGCTCTTCAGGCCCGTAACCCTCCCAGTCTACCAGATACTGGAGCCCCCTGCCTCTCGGTCTGGACCTTAAGAGACGGTTGACAGTGTAGGCTGGGCCCCCATCAATAAAACGTATCGGTGGAGGCGAGCTAGAGGTGGGCACAAACCTGGAGGTTACAACAGGCTTGACTCCGGACACATGAAATGTGGGGTGTACCCGTAATGAACGAGGAAGGTCAAGGCGGACGGCCACCGGGTTCACCACCTTGGAGATAGAGAAGGGCCCGATAAAACGGGGAGCCAGCTTCTTACTGTCCACCCTCAATGGCAGGTCCTTAGTGGACAGCCAAACCCTTTGACCCACCCGATAAGCGGGCGCAGGAACCCTCCAGTGGTTAGCAGCTTTGGCCTGGCTTACCAGGGATTTAGAAATGGCCCTTCTAGCCCTTCTCCAGGCCCGCTGGCACCTGAGGGCCAAAAGATGGGCCGAAGGAACCCTGGATTCCTTCTGCTGAATGGTGAACAGCGGTGGCTGGAAACCAAAAACAATGTAAAAAGGGGACAACCCAGTGGTGCTGGAGGGAGTTGAGTTGACAGCATGCTCGACCCAAGGGAGTTGGCTGGCCCACTTAGTAGGATCAGCCTCACAGAGAATGCGGATCTTAGTTTCTACCTCTTGGTTGGCCCTCTCTGTCTGACCGTCTGTTTGGGTGTGAAAACCTGAAGACAGACTGACCGTGATCCCCAACAGAGAACAGAACTTTGTCGTGGAAAATGTCCTCCCAACGACTTAAAATTAGTGCTAAGTCTAATAAAATTCAGAGTCCTTAAAAAGCAGTAGAAAAGTCTTCAGACAATGATCAAAAATTAGGCAGAAGCAACTGAGTCCAGGTCCAACGTGGTTTATTGCAAAATACAAAGTAACCACATGAGCTGATCACTGGTGAGCAACTGACAAAATGTTGAAAATGGCCTTCTTTTATACACTCTAGGTGCTTGTGGGCTCCTCCCACAAGCCCCTCCTATTCTTACCTCATTTTAGGTACTTTTCCACGGGTAAGTCCAATTATTTTTATCTTACCGGGGGAAAACCCCCTTCAAAACATATTTTTTATATATTTAATTAAAAGCCTTTGTTACAGGTCATGGTGACATTTCTTGCCATTAAATCAAAAACACATCATGGCCTTAATCATTAAAATGTCAAAACAAAGTTTTCATCCAGTGTGACTTATGATCATAACATTTCTTTGAAAACGGTCAGCATAACCTTAAAACTTAGCATCTTAGTAACACATCACATATATGTCGCTCAGTACCTGCTCCGTACCGCACAGTATCATTTTGGATATGACAACTCATACATCACAGTTGGTGCAGCTGGCCTGCACAACCTTGATATGTCCAAATAATTCATTTTTAATGAGTGTGACTTCATCATCAAAAGGCCTCATCCCTGTAGCCCTGCACCTTGGATTCAATTTAATATTTCTGTCTCCTGTCCATTACCTGCATCTTACTCGGCTTTCAAGACTTCAAAGGGCCAGCTGCAGAGCCATACACACACTGCTCTCTTTCTCTCTCTTTGGCCTTAATAACATAAATGTATTTATTGAGAAACAACTCTATATGCATTGTAAAACATTTAATTCCATTTTATTCTAATTATTGGTGCAGATTAATTCACTACATTTCCCCCCTGTGATCCTGAAAAGGATCACTAAGTGAATCTATTGGTGATTGTCAAAGTGATAAACTATACTATAAATGTGAAGTTTCAAAAGTAACTGCTGTTTGTATATTTTGCACACCGAACTAAAAGAGAGACTAAAACACACCATATGCTTGTAGTGACTGATATAAGATGTTGTGATTACATGACAAAATAACAAAATGTAAAAGGTAAAATGTAAAAAATGAAGACCGTCTTAAAATAAAGAGGGATCCCCCTCCTGGCTCACTTATGAGGACCTTGCTTACTTTTTTTGTAGAAGGATTTTCAGTTATTGTTTTCTCAGCAGAGGGGAATCCCAATGCCCAAGCAGGTTTGTCTCCTACTAGTTCACTGCATTCCCCTCCACATGGTGTCATTACACACCCATAAATAATCCAAGAAAAGCTCCATCATGCCTGGACTATGCCAGAAAATCGCATCATCTAATGGTCAAGGGACCGTCATTACAACCAACATACGAGTAACCATGTGGCTCTCTCCTGCACAGTACTTGTACTGTCACATATGTGATACACAATTATTTTGTCAGTTATCTTTAACATAGGTATTCATAATCATTAATAATCAGTATTGTCCTTTATATCCAGTATGGTGATGGGGTTGAGATTATTGATAACGTGGCCTCGGCAGCTGCAGCAATGTAGTAGTAGTAGCAGTGATGCGACCTTGATCAGTGGTCAGCTGCAGCAACCTTCCTTGCAGGGTGATTATGGTGTTACGTGCCTCCTGAAGTTGATGTCTCAGCTCCTGATTTTCTCGGGTCAAACGCTGCATCTTCCCTGTTTGCCTGGTTTTGTATACCCTGCTGCGAACAGCTTCTATGGGTTGACGTGTGGTATAGTACTTCAGACCCTTCATCATTTTTGAATACACCTCTTTGGTCAAAGAGGTGATCTCAGGCTCCATGTCGTTGACGCAGCGATAGGTATGCATTGGATGAGCAAAGAACCCTGTGAGGTGCTGATACTCCTCTATGCTGACACATAGGCCTGCGAAGATCGTGTCTCGCCATGCTCGCGGAGGGGGAGGCCTCATCTCATTGCGCCTCAGCCGCACGCCTGATGTGGATGGCAGCTCCTGAAGTGGTCCAGCGAGTTGTTCTCCGTACTCCGGGTTTGCGGGGGTGTTGCTTGGGCTGATGTCGATCTGCAGGGCCCCAGGTGATTGGACATTGGTTGGACATTGGCCTCCCTGTAGGCGGTGGTGGTTGATTATCCGGCTGCCTCCTGGGTGTCATCATGGGTCTGTTCCATCCCGGAGGTGTGACACCTGGCCCCCCTGCTGGATCTTCTTGCTGCCTGTGAGGAATATTAGAGCCCGTCGCCTCCTCTACTTGTGTGCCTACCGACGCCTGTGTGAAGTCTCTCCTTCTATTGTTGTATTCTATGCATGCCTCGGTAGTTGGGAAATAATAAGTTTCCTCATATTCTTCATAAGACTCCGCCATGTTCAATTAATCTGCATTTGGAGACATAGTGTGGCATATTTATATAACATTAGGAGGCATATAGCCCATAAAACTTCAGCATGCAAATTACTATATCTACGTGAATAGGTATATGAGTCATCATTATGCAAATTAATATACCCCTGCCATACGGGATTCTAGCACGAACCTATTTTGCAGAACCATTAGTGAAGTAGCATGCAATTGTTCCTTCACCAGATCTACGCCCTTTATTGTAAAGTTTATAAACCTTTGTTGATTATACCATAGGAGATTTACCCACCTACTATTGCGAGCTATATACTGCGCATTAACAATTGATCCGTAGATTGGTACTGAACCTGTTCCTCTTCCACTTATGATCCAATCACTCCCTATGGCAACCTGTTCTTCAGGTACCCCATATGGGACCTGATCCCAGGTGATATATACCTCATCCGATGTTTTCCACTCGTGTTTAATGGGAGTACTTCTTTTAGCGCGGTTGGTTATTTCGTTAGATGTTTCATTAATGCCTGTTGGGTTATTTACTATTAACTTCAGTTGTCCTGTCAGCATTACTGGTGCACAGATGCCTTCCCACTGAGCGGCTAATGTGACCAGCATCTGGATCTCATTGTGACACATCCAAAAAATGTAACCTAAAGGGGCAGATCCCTTTGCCAAGCTCGGAATGTGGTATTGAGCAGCACTTAAAGGTTGGAACTCATAGATGACATGTCCCCCATCTGGTATTACTTGTTCACAACGTATGGTAGCTTTGGGACTAGTTCTACAAAACTTAACGTGGTGGGTGGAATTCCCATCCTTAGTCGGTGGGTACCATGTTCTATTACTGCATGTCACCAGTCTATCTGTTGTCCACATCTGTTTAGAGGTTCTATTGGTCACCTCTTCTAATTCTTTCCCTCGGGCTATACAAAACGGAAAAATCAGTTCAGCTGGTTTTTGTATTACTGGTGGGAGGGAGAACGTTCTCTTTACATCGTTTATTGAGGAGTTCAGCGCTCTGGGGCATACTGTCCAATTCTTTGACCATGCGTTCCCACCTGCAGCGATATGCATGGCACAGTGAGCAAAGCACATTATCCCAACTACTTGGCAGTCACCTATTTTACTTCCTGGTAGAATCCGAAGGGCTGGTAATTTTTTAACATTATAGCAAGCTATACAATCATCTTTAGGGCGCTTTTTGGCTATGAACATTGTGTGGACAGAGTACTGAATCCATTGGTGGAACATATTGGTCTCCCAGTGTGCAGTTTTTAATTTGTCTAGATCTCTTTTCTGTCTTCTATTCATTAGTTGTACCACTCTATGCGCTCTTTGTACTGTCATTACTTGTTTTGTTAGTGTGTTTTGGCATATGTTTGTTCTGCATCTTACCTCAATGATCCCCATCCCCACGGCAGTCCATGCCTCGTGGAATTCCAAGCCAATTTGTTTCCCCATTGACTTCCCTAAAATTTCTTCAGACATTACATAATCATATCCTTTGATTTGCACATGCATTAGTGATATATTCTCCCCCTCATTATAACTGATTACCCCTTGGTTAGTAGCTAGTGTTATCATTGCTAAGGCGCTTGTTTGTGTTTGACGCATTAAATGTGTGTGTGCATTTTTAGTAGTAAACTTAATAAGATCCCCCCTTGTTAACCCACAAAGGGTTAACAGAACAAGAAAACTAGTCAGACTCGGAAGAAGACGCATGCGAGAGACGCCCAGACGGCGATGGGGTGGGCGGGACCGAGTCGATCGACGGCCCACTCGCCGTGGAGGAGGAAGGGGAGAGGGAGGGGAGGAAAGGGGAAGGTACAGGTGAGGGATGTGGAGGGGACAGGACTCCACCAACATCTGGTGAGTCACAAGAAAGAAGTTCGTCCAGTGCCTGAACGAGGGATGGATCTGGGTCAGACCCATCAGAGCTCTGAGCGGCAGAAGGATCATCATCAGTGCTACCCGGGGTCAGAAGGTGGAGGGGAAGCATAAGAATGAACACTGTCATCCTCAGAGTCCCCTGACATTGGAGACCGCCGGCTCGCCAGGCGAGCTGAACGCCTTCGACCAGCTGATGTGGACGGCAGTGTGAGTACATCAGTGTCTGATTCCAACGTCTGTGAGCTTGTGGTGGGTTGCTGCGGAGGGAGACTTGTTGCTGCCCTGTCAGCATGCGCAGAGCCCGTCGGTCCTGGATCGAGTCCAGATGGGTCTGGCGGCCGATGCCGGGTGCAGTGGTTTTTATGGAACCAGAAGGGCTTACCTTCAACTTTCAGGGCAGTGGGAGTAGTAAGTACAACTTTAAAGGGGCCTTCCCTACGAGGCTCATTCAACTGATGTCTAAAGACTCGTATGAATACACTTTCACCAACTTGAACGTCCCTGACGTCCACTGGAATGTGTGTCTCATCTCGGCTGTGAGCTGCTTTCACCTGTTGAAATATAAGCCTGTGAATAAGGGTTAAGGATCTGAGGTAATCCCCCAGTTCACGCTCGAGCTGTGCCAGGGAAACCTCCT
Organism: Cyprinodon diabolis; assembly: GCA_030533445.1. Lineage (NCBI taxonomy): Eukaryota > Metazoa > Chordata > Actinopteri > Cyprinodontiformes > Cyprinodontidae > Cyprinodon > Cyprinodon diabolis. The sequence goes on along the minus strand of CM060069.1, from coordinate 3,163,362 downwards.
CCTGCTGGGGTCCTCGAACCTGTGGGAGAGGCATTGGTCGACCTGTAAGCATTTCATGAGGGGTAAGATGGGTTATTCGGTTAGTTTGAGAACGCATTGCCATCAGTGCAACAGGCAAGGCGTCAACCCATGTTAAACGGTTGTTGCTGTCAGCTATTATCTTAGCTATTTTAGATTTCAGCACTCCGTTAGCTCGTTCCACCGATGCCTGTGACTGGGGATGATACAGGTGCTGGTCATAAAATTAGAATATCATGAAAAAGTAGATTGATTTCAGTAATTCCATTTAAAAAGTGAAACTTGTATATTATATTCATACATTACATACAAACTCATATATTTCAGATGTTTATTTTGTTTAATTTTGATGATTACAAATGACAACAAATGAAAATCTCAAATTCATCATACCAGAAAATTAGAATATTACTGAAGACCAATAAAAACAAAGGATTTATAGAAATGTTGGCCAACTGAAAAGTATGAACATGAAAAGTATGAGCATGTACAGCACTCAGTATTTAGTTGGGCCTCCTTTGGCCTGTATTACTGCAGCAATGCGGCGTGGCATGGAGTCGATCAGTCTGTGGCACTGCTCAGGTGTTATGATAGCCCAGGTTGCTCTAATAGTGGCTTTTAGCTCTTCTGAATTGTTGGGTCTGGTGTATTGCATCTTCTTCTTCACAATACCCCATAGATTTTCTATGGGGTTAAGGTCAGGAGAGTTTGCTGGCCAATTAAGAACAGGGATACCATGGTCCTTCAACCAGGTACTGGTAGCTTTGGCACTGTGTGCAGGTGCCAAGTCCTGTTGGAAAATGAAATCTGCATCTCCAAAAAGTTGGTCAGCTGCAGGAAGCATGAAGTGCTCTAAAACTTCCTGGTATGTGGCTGCGTTGACCCTGGACCTCAGAAAACACAATGGACCAACACCAGCAGATGACATGGCACCCCAAACCATCACTGACTGTGGAAACTTTACACTGGACTTCAAGCAACGTGGATGAAGTGCCTCTCTTCTTTTCCTCCAGACTCTGGGACCTTGATTTCCAAAGGAAATGCAAAATTTACTTTCATCAGAGAACATGACTTTGGACCACTCACCAGCAGTCCAGTCCTGTTTCTCTTTAGCCCAGGCAAGACGCTTCTGACGCTGTCTGTGGTTCAAGAGTGGCTTGACACAAGGAATGCGACAGCAGAAACCCATGTCTTTCATACGTCTGTGTGTGGTGGTTCTTGAAGCACTCACTCCAGCTGCAGTCCACTCTTTGTGAATCTCCCCCACATTTTTGAATGGGTTTTGTTTCACAATCCTCTCCAGGGTGCGGTTATCTCTCTTGCTTGTACACTTTTTTCGACCACATCTTTTCCTTCCCTTCGCCTCTCTATTAATGTGCTTGGACACTGAGCTCTGTGAACAGCCAGCCTCTTTAGCGATGACCTTTTGTGTCTTGCCCTCCTTGTGCAAGGTGTCGATGGTCGTCTTTTGGACAACTGTCAAGTCAGCAGTCTTCCCCATGATTGTGTAGCCTATAGAACTAGACTGAAAGACCATTTAAAGGCTTTTGCAGGTGGTTTGAGTTAATTAGCTGATTAGAGTGTGGCACCAGGGGCCATCAATTTTGAACCTTTTCACAATATTCTAATTTTCTGATATGATGAATTTGAGATTTTCATTTGTTGTCATTTGTAATCATCAAAATTAAACAAAATAAACATCTGAAATATATGAGTTTGTATGTAATGTATGAATATAATATACAAGTTTCACTTTTTAAATGGAATTACTGAAATCAATCTACTTTTTCATTATATTCTAATTTTATGACCAGCACCTGTACACACAACCAAATTTCTGTTTTATGCACAGCTGTTTGAACATTTGCTGGATCACCTGTGAAACAAAATGAGGTCCATTATCAGATGATATTGTGTCAGGCATGCCAAATCTGGGAAAAACTTCTTTGCGCAAAAACCTGGCTGCTGCCTTGTGGTCGTTCCTAGCAGTGGGGCATGCTTCCACCCATCTGCTAAACCTACAAACAACCACCAGCATATACCTCTTTCCCTGAACCCGAGTTATCATGTCAACGTAGTCCATAATCAGATGGCGGAACGGACCGTCTGGCATGGGGATATGTGCTAAGGGTTGTGTAAACATTTTACGCACATTATACTTAGGACAATGTGGGCATAATGCCAGTTCTCTGTCTACCATAGGTGTCATATAAGGTGACCACCAGACTGCCTGTAACTTCTGAACAACTTGGGCTCGTGAACAATGATCAGGTCCATGCATTATTTTAATGGCGGTTGGTAACAAAGACAAAGGTAGTACAAAATGCCCTCGACAACTACGCCACAACCCATCATGGGGGTGTGATAAGCATGCCGCCCCCCTTTGCACCCACAGACGCTTTTCTGCTTCAAATACTCTATTTTGGGCTTCTATTAATGAGGCTAGATTAGTAATAGGTTCACATTCAGCTACATGAACCATTGGTCCTTGCACTGCAGGTCCTGCGGCTTCTTTGGCTGCTTCATCTGCCAAGTTGTTTCCTATGGCAATGGGTGTCTTTGCTGTCTGATGAGCCGCACATTTTACAATAGCTAACGCAGATGGAAGTTGCATAGCTTTTATTAATTCCACACAGCTTGCCCATGTGTTACTGGGGTCAGAGGTGAGACAGGGAATAAGTCCTCCCTTACCTTCATGAAGGTGTCCGTCTCCTGGAGACAATCATGGGGCTCACCTTCTGTGGGCAATACCATTCTTGTGGCTGGGTTGATTGTGGTACAGCGTTGTATTGTTAAGTCAGGTCCTGAAAGCAGAACCTCATAACCTGTTCGACGAGCTTGAGTTATCACAAAGCGCGGGCTTGTGAGCAGTGCATGTCATTGATGTGATGTATACAAAATAACAGGGTGGCCCATAGTAATAACTGAGGCCTTTTTATATGCGAAGGCTGCTGCTGCCAAGCCCTGATAACAGGGAGGCAGGCCTTCTTCGACATCATCTAATTTTGTGCTGTAATAAGAAATTGGCTGTTTACCTGTGGGGGTGTCTTGCATCAATACTGCACATGCATACCCTTGTCGCTCAGCCACATAGAGATGGAATGGTTTGCCATAATCTGGATTGGCCAGAGCAGGAGCAGTTTGGAGATCTTGTTTCAGCAGCTGGAACCCACCCTCTGCCTCATCTGTCCATTGTAATTGAGCCGACTGGTGTCCTTGACCTGCGGCTTTAATCAGTGCTCTCAGTGGAGCCGTTTTGATGGCATAATCACACACCCACGGTCTGCTGTAACCTGCCATGCCAAGGAAAGACAACATGTGACCAACAGTCTGAGGTTTGGGCAATTGAGTTATGGCTTCTAGTTGGGACGGTGCAATACACCTCTTGTCCCCACTGAGTTGCCTGCCGAGATACTCCACTGTTTGCTGGCAGAATTGCAATTTTTGTTTACTTACTTTGTGTCCTCCTTCTGCCAATGCAGTCAACACTGTAATGGAGTCTCTCTCACACTGCTCTTTAGAAGCAGAACAAATCAAAATGTCATCAACATACATCAACATTGTAGATGGTATGTCAAGGTGACTTAAATCATTCGCCAGTACACGATTGACAATTGATGGCGATTGTACGAAACCCTGTGGCAAACGTGAATAAGTATATTGTTGGCCTTTGTACGTAAATGCAAACAAATACTGGGAATCTGGATGGACCGGTGCACTGAAAAATGCTGAACACTGATCTATCACAGTGTTGGGATCTGGAGCTGTACCACCTTGCTCCAGCAGAGTGCGCCAAGGTTCTCCTGGAGCTGGAGTCTTCCAGCACACCTGTGACGCATCTACTCATCAGGAGACCTCCCCTTTATAACCAGCTGCCAGACCTTGCTTCAACGCCGCAGTGTTGACCTAGTTTGGTTAGCGACCTGAGCCTAGAACCTAGAACCTTTGCTGTCCCTTGAGTGAGATCTTGATCCTAATTCTTCCTTGTTTTTGCCTCACAGGAAACCTGTCTCTACCTGAGGCTCTGGATGAGCTTAACCTGCCGAGATAGCCCTCGTGAGCCAAACCTGAAGATTCCTTTGTGGACTCCCCTGCTGGTCTTGGCTAAGAGCCTGAAACTCAGATCAAGGTCTGCCTTCAAAGTCAGAAGCAAGACGCTGCAGCAACTCTTGGACTCTGCTGAACAAACAGTCTCTGGACCCAACAGTTCCTTCTCTCTCAAAGAGAAGCCCGGACACCCTCGAGGTATTCTGCTGAGTAAACAAGGACTCATAAAACTCATCACTCCGTTGTCTAATCAAACTATCATCTCTGCAGACTCCAGTGTTCCAGCCCTGACCAGTTCCAGTTTATGATCTTGTGTTTTGTGCAAACCAAAATAAACTCTGTTAAACCTTTTACCCAGCCTCCGTTGTGTTCTGCATATGGGCTTGAAGCTTTAGACCCATCATGACAGAACACTGCGGCCAAACACAAGGCCCAGCAGATCACCTCCGTCGGAGGCTTGAGGAGCAAGACGTTCAGATCCATGGACATGCGCAAACCCTCCGTGAGTTACATACCATGATTGAATACCACAACCAAATGCTTCAAACATATGCTAGCTACATGGGCAATGCTAACGCCACGTCAGCGGCACGTCTAGTTCCGGATCCACTTCCGCCTCCGAGGTCACCGGTCGGGATGTCATCTCCTGAATTCAGACCCAGTCTCCCTGAAAAATTCTCAGGTAACCAGAAGGATTGTAAGGGATTTTTGTTTCAATGTCGACTTATTTTTGAACACTCTCCTGGCAGTTTTTCAACTGATAGAAAAAAGATAACATTTATTTTGTCCCAACTCATTGGGCGAGCCCTAGAATGGGCGGAGGCAAGGTTCTCTTCTGAAGCCAGTTTCAGGTGTACTTTTTCTGATTTTGTCTCTGAATTTTCCCAGGTATTTAACCATGACTCTGATCAAACCATTGACTCCCGAGCTCTGCTAAATTTGAAACAGGGAAATTCCACAGTGGCGGAGTTTTCCATCGACTTCCGGGTCAAAGCCGCAGCCTCTGGATGGAACGAATGTGCACTTAAGAGTGCATATTTTAAGGCCCTAAATGACAATATCAAGGATGAACTAGCTACGCTCGACGAACCAGCTAGTTTAGAGGAATTGATCCGTTTAACCATTAGGTTGGACAACAGACTTCGAGCTAGAAGCAGCTCTAGACAAAAAAGTCTACATATTTCTGTGCCTGCTCCTGCATTAAATAATGCTTCTGTTTTTTCTGGATCCACAGAGCCTGTTTTCAAGCCAAAATCTAAGAATCAGACTTATTCTGTTCCTGTCCAAGTCTCCCACTCAGATGGAACGGGGGTCGAACCCATGCAGATTGGACACACAAGGCTAACCCTGAGGAAAGACAACGACGTTTCAGGGGCAATCTGTGTCTATATTGTGGTGAGACTGGTCATTTCATTGCTTCTTGCCCGGCTAAGTCAAAAGCCTGGGTCCGTCAGAGGAACTGAGGAGTCTGACGGGCCATTTGAAAACTTAAAAGTCTCCTTATCTGATGCTACCTGCCACTCTTTTTTTCTCTAACCAGAATCTCACCTTGTCTGTTTTCGTTGACTCTGGATGTGAGCGTAACCTTATTGACTCTAACCTGGTCCAGCAGTTACAAATTGAAACAGTTCCGTTATCCAAGCCTCTCAGTGTCTCAGCTATTGATGGAAAGAAACTCCATCAAGTTACTCATCAAACACAACCTCTAGAGCTGTTAATCTCCGGAAATCATCGTGAGACATTAACCTTTTTTGTTTTCCCTCTGCATGCTTGGTGCTTGGTTTTGAGTGGCTGGAGCGACATAACCCTCATATCAACTGGGCTGAACGCCACATTGAGTCTTGGTCTACTTCCTGCCATGAGACTTGTCTTCGTTCTGCAGCTCCCGCTGTGCAGTTCCCTAGAGGTAGGGGGGAGATGGACTCTCCTGACCTTACTTCTGTTCCTTCCGAGTATCATGATCTGGCTCCAGTCTTCAGCAAGGTCAGTGCTACGTCTCTTCCACCTCACAGACCATATGACTGTGCCATTGAGCTATTACCAGGTGCTCCCTTGCCCAGCAGTAGACTTTATAACATCTCCAAGCCTGAACGTGAGACCATGGAAAAATATATTAACGAGTCTCTAGCTGCTGGGATAATCCGTCCATCTTCTTCCCCTCTGGGTGCTGGTTTCTTTTTTGTGGGCAAGAAAGATGGTTCCCTATGACCCTGTATTGACTACAGAGGCCTTAACCAAATTACTGTCAAAAATAAATACCCACTTCCTTTACTAGCATCCGCATTTGAACCTGTTCAGGGGGCTACAGTCTTCACCAAGCTCGATTTAAGAAACGCTTATCTTTTCCGGATAAGAGAAGGTGACGAATGGAAAACAGCCTTTAAGACCCCTTTAGGTCAATTTGAGTATCTGGTCATGCCTTTTGGTCTCACAAACGCTCCTGCATGTTTTCAAGCACTTGTCAATGATGTCCTCAGAGATTTTCTGAATATTTTCGTGTTTGTTTACATTGACGACATTTTGATCTACTCCAAGAACCTTTCTGAGCATAAAAAACATGTCCGCTTGGTCCTTCAAAGACTGTTGGAAAATAAGCTTTTTGTTAAAGCTGAAAAATGTGAGTTTCACCAACCATCTGTCACCTTTTTAGGGTTTGTGCTCGAGGGCGGGCAGGTTAAGCCATCCGAAGACAAGATTAAGGCAGTTTTGGACTGGCCGACACCTGAGAACCGCAAACAGCTGCAGAGATTCCTTGGTTTTGCAAACTTCTACAGATGTTTCATCAGGAACTACAGTCAGACAGCTCTACCACCTACAACTCTAACCTCTGTTAAAAGAGCCTTTCAATAGACTCCGGAGGCGCAAAGAGCCTTTGAGAAATTAAAGACCCTGTTTTCCAGAGCTCCTATTTTGATCCAGCCAGATCCTGCTAAACAGTTTATCCTTGAAGTGGATGCCTCTGACTCTGGTGTTGGTGCAGTGTTGTCCCAACAACTCGACTCTGATCAAAGGATTCACCCCTGTGCCTTTTTCTCCCGTAGACTCTCACCAGCAGAACAAAACTACGATGTTGGGGACCGTGAACTTCTAGCAATCAAACTCTCCTTGGAGGAGTGGAGACACTGGCTCGAGGGGGCCGAGCATCCAGTTTTGGTGTGGACCGATCACAAGAACCTAGCTTATCTCCAGTCCGCCAAACAGGCTAACCCACGTCACTCCAGATGGTCTTTGTTTTTCTCCCGATTCAATCTCATAATCTCTTACAGACCCGGTTCCAAGAACATCAAACCCGATTCTCTCTCTCGTCTTTATTCTGCTGATCAACCTGTGACGCCTGAACCTGTTCTTCCTGCCTCCTGTACTTTTAGAGTGGTTTCCTGGGAGATCACGGATCTCATCAACTCTGCCCTAGCTTCTGAACCTGACCCAGGTAACGGTCCTCCTAACAAGACCTATGTCCCTTCTTCTGTCAGATCCCGTTTGATCCAGTGGATGCATACAGCCAAGTTTTCCGCTCACCCGGGAGTGAGCCGAACAATCGCCCTGATTTTTAGACGTTTCTGGTAGCCATCTTTCCACAAAGATGTAAAGGAGTACGTATTGGCATGTTCCATCTGTGCCAGAAACAAAGCCTCACACCAACCACCTTCTGGTCTGTTGCATCCCCTACCTGTTCCTGCTCGCCCCTGGTCTCACATCGCCATCGATTTTGTCACTGGTCTCCCAATCTCCCGAGGTATGTCCACCATTTTTACCATCGTCGACCGTTTCTCCAAGTCTTGTCATCTTATTCCCCTCAGAAAACTTCCCACGGCCTTCCAGACTGCACAGCTTCTGGTGAAGCATGTCTTCCGGCGCCATGGAATCCCTCAGGATATACTCTCTGACCGCGGTCCTCAGTTATTCTCCCAAGTCTGGAAGGCCTTCTGCTCGGCACTAAACTGTAAGTCGTCACTTACTTCTGGCTATCATCCACAGTCCAACGGGCAGACGGAGAGGATGAACCAACAGCTTGAGTCCACTCTCCGCTGCCTAACCTCAAACAACCCCACTGACTGGAGTCAGTACCTAACCTGGATCGAGTACGCCCACAACTCTCTCAAATCAGCTTCCACCGGTTTATCCCCATTCCAGGTTAGTCTCGGTTATTAGCCTTCACTTTTTCCTGCAGACGAGAGAGAGATCTCGGTCCATTCAATCAACCATCACATCCGTCGCTGTCAGAAGATCTGGAAGGACACCATCGCCACCCTCAACCGTTCTTCCTGGTCCACTAAACGTTTTGCAGACTCCAAGAGACGCCCAGCCCCCCAGTACTACATTGGCAAAGAGGTATGGCTCTCCACACGAGACATTCCCCTCAAGGGAATGTCTCGGAAACTGTCCCCGCGATTCATTGGCCCCTACAAGGTAGCCCAGATTATAAACCCTTCTGCCGTACGTCTACACCTTCCTCCGAGTCTCCTTATCCATCCTACGCTCCACGTCTCCCAGATCAAGCCTGTTGTCTCTAGCCCCCTGTGCCCTCCATCCGACTCCCCTCCACCCGCCCTGGACATCGATGGACATCCTGCCTTCACCGTCCGCCGGATCGTGGACTCCCGTCGGCGAAGTCGCGGTTGGCAGTACCTCGTCAATTGGGAGGGCTACGGTCCGGAGGATCACACATGGGTGCCTGGCTCTTACATCCTCGATCCTTCGCTGATCGAGGAGTACGAGAGCTCCCTCCCGTCGACGTCTTCTGGACCGCCAAGAGGTGGTCGTTGAGAGGGGGGTACTGTTGGGATCTGGAGCTGTACCACCTTCCTCCAGCAGAGTGCGCCGTGGTTCTCCAAGGGCTGGAGTCTTCCAGCACACCTGAGGCGCATCTCCTCATCAGAGACCTGCCCTATATAACAAGCTGCCAGACCTTGCTTCGACGCCGCAGTGTTGACCTAGTTTGGTTAGCGACCTGAGCCTAGAACCTAGAACCTTTGCTGTCCCTTGAGTGAGATCTTGATCCTAATTCTTCCTTGTTTTTGCCTCACAGGAAACCTGTCTCTACCTGAGGCTCTGGATGAGCTTAACCTGCCGAGATAGCCCTCATGAGCTAAACCTGAAGATTCCTTTGTGGACTCCCCTGCTGCTCTTGGCTAAGAGCCTGAAACTCAGATCAAGGTCTGCCTTCAAAGTCAGAAGCAAGACGCTGCAGCAACTCTTGGACTCTGCTGAACAAACAGTCTCTGGACCCAACAGTTCCTTCTCTTTCAAAGAGAAGCTCGGACACCCTTTTACCCAGCCTCCATTGTGTTCTGCATATGGGCTTGAAGCTTTAGACCCATCATGACACACAGTAAACCATTTTGTGCCTAGGGGTATATTACTCAGTAGTGTGTGGGGGTCTGGTACTACTGGTATTTCTTCTGCTACAATAGCATTAATTAGTCTTAGATCATAGACTAGTCTGTAGTCATTACTGTTGGGTTTTCTGATGGGAAAAATTGGTGTGTTACAGGGACTTACTGTTGGTTTAAGAACTCCTGCTGCTTCTAATCCTGTTATAATGGGCTGTATTCCTTCTACTGTTTCTCTTTTAAGTGGGTACTGTCTTTGGAAGGGTAATTTAGTGTTTAATTTGGTGGTAAATTTGATGGGGTCTGCTGATTTTACTAATCCTACATCTGTTTTACTTTTAGACCATACCTGCTCTGGGACTTTTTCTAATAATGATTCATGCTCGTGGGCCACTGCCATTTGTCTTTTCCCAGGAACTTTGATGTGTTCTGCTATTACTTCATCAGCTTGTGAATATGAGGTTTTGAAAAACAGTCCATCTTTTGACATGCTAATGCAGTCCCATGCTGTGTCAATCCATTCGGTGACTTGCTTGGCTTCTTGAACCATGGGTCCTAGGTCATGTGACTCATACTTGTCCGCAATCAGTAATGTGACATGTGGTGCTGAGTTGGTAACCTGGAACCATTCTGCTACATCTTTATCAGGAAATGTGACAACAGCTGCAGCTCCTTGTGGTCCAAACACTATGTCAGCTTATTGGATGACAGTTGTTTTGTTGTTAATTTCTTCATCCCAACTTTTCTCGTATTCTTCGTGTGTTTTGCCTTTGTCATAAAACATGGTACAGTGGAGAGGTAGAAAAGGTTCTTTAGATATGTCGTAGTGATTCATTATCAGGGGTCTGCATGTTTCCCTCTCCAGTTGGAGGAAGGAAGTTGGTGATGTGAGTTTTCAGCCAAAACACTTGGTCTTCTAGCTCATGACTTGTTGTCTGGGGGGTCATTTGTGGGCCTAGTGGCATCATGTAGGCATCATTCTTGTCTGTTGCTTCAAAAGAAATTCCATTAGGGGTACATTTAATTTTGGCATTGAGCTGGCATAGCACATCTCTACCCAGTAGATTAATTGGCGTGTCTTCTGAGTAAAGCAGTGGTGCATACACAGTCTTTTCACCTATGATCATGGGAACTGGCTCAGTCATGGGTATTATTTGGGTCTTCCCAGAGAAACCTACTGTTCAAATCTTTGATGCTGAGAGAGGCAGGCCAATTCCACTTTTCCCTATACAGGAGTAGGCCACTCCTGTATCAATCATGAAGCGATGATGGCTGTCATATATAGTGACATCAAAGGTGGGTTCTGTTTGTGGACGTTGGGTTAATACAGGTAGAATGGCCTCTCCATCAGGTTTCTCTGGGCACTCCTATAGCCAGTACGCCTCTTGTCCCGCTCCATAGGTGGCTGGTCCAGCAGTAGGGGGCTGAGGTCCCATCCATGGGTTAGTGGGGCAGTCTCTTTACATGTGTCCGACTTGTCCACATCCCCAGCATTGCAGTCTCGCTCGCTGTTGTCCCATGTCTGGAAGTGCCTGGGGCATCTGCTGGTATTGACCTTGAGGGGGCCTTCTTGGGGCTCCTTGAGGTCCCCTCCATCTTCCCCGCATGGGTGGCCCCCCTCGTCCCTTTCCGAACACTGCTTGTTGGGGGCCTCCTCCTTGGTTTAGATGCACATGAATAGGAGGGACTGGTTGAGGTTGGGTCTGCTGTGGCAGGGCTCTTCCCACAGGTGGCGCTGCTGGATATTGCATCTGCTGTGTGGGCGGAGGGATGACAGGAGACACTACTGGTGCTTGTACGACTGCCTCCCCTGTTGGTGCACCCTCAGTCGGGGGTGTGGCTGCCACAGTCAGTGCTGCCTGATGTCTGATGTTGGCTTTTCTTTTTCTTTCTTTGCTTTGGACAATTCCCCAATCTGCAGCTGGGTTAACCTGGTGGCCAGCATCTTGCTTTGGTCCTCAAAAGCCCGTTTTTCGGCCCGATGCATGTTTACATAGTGTATAACACGCTCAGAGAACAAAGGCCAGTCCATCTTCATGAGCCCCACAACTCCGTCCAGTTTGGCTTGTACTTCTTTGGGCATGGCCTCCCTGATGTAGGTTCTAAACAGAGGGCCAGATGTCTTCTGTTCATTCCCATCACTTCCAGTCTCTGTTTTCCATTTCTGTTGAAACCTGTGCAGAAACTGGGCTGGGCTCTCATCATCCTTTAGGCATTCTTGTCTCAGCTTAGTTGGATCACTGCAGGTGGGGTATTTGTTCCTCAAGGCTGCCCACACCTTAGGTCTTATGCGGCTGAATGGTATCTTGTCAAACTGGTGTGAGGTCATGACCCTTGGAAGCTGGGCTTCGTCAAACACCTCTCTGGCAGCTGAGTGTCCTGCTGTTTTGATTAGCAGCGCCTTGATGTCTCCAGCCGCCAGATTGATGCCTCCCGTGATTTCTTCCAGCTTTCCTATCCACCTGTCAGCACCATCTGCCAACGGGGTCAGTCTTCCAGCAAGTGTGATCATGTGTCATGATGGGTTTGAGGTACTTAGCCCACATGCAGAAAACAACGGAGGCTGGGTAAAAGGTTTAACAGAGTTTATTGAATGTGCAATAATACAAGTTAAGTACAGAATCTTGAACTGGTCCGGGCTGGTTCACTGAAGTCTGCAGAGATAATAGTTTGATTAGAAAGGCAGGCAGATGAGCATGAGTCCTTAGATAATTCAGAATTCTACCTTGACTGAATCCGGGCTTCTCTTTGAGAGAGGAGGAACCGTTGGGTCCAAAGACTGTTAGTTCAGCAGAGTACACGAGCAGCTGCAGCGTCTAGCTTCTTACTTTGAATGGCAGACCTGGATTAGAGTTTCAGCTCTTCACTAAGAGCAGCAGCAGAATCCACATAGGAATCTTCAGGTTTGGCTCACCAGGGCAAATTGGCAGGTTAAGCTCATCCAGAGCTTCAGGCTAGAGACAGGTTTCCTGAGAGACAAAAACAGAAGAGAGTTAGAATCAGATCTCTCTCTAGAGACAACTAAGATTCTTATCAGTTTCGAAGGCTCAGGTCGCTAACCAAACTAAGGTCAACACTGCGGCGTCGAAGCAAGGTCTGGCAGCTGGTTATAAAGGGGAGGTCTCCTGATGAGTAGATGCGTCACAGGTGTGCTGGAAGACTCCAGCTCCAGGAGACCCACGGTGCACTCTGCTGGAGGAAGGTGGTACAGCTCCAGATCTCAACAGTACCCCCCTCTCAACGACCGCCTCTTGGCGGTCCAGAAGATGTTGACGGGAGGGAGCTCTCATATTCCTCGATCACGGATGGATCGAGGATAAAAGAGCCAGGAACCCATGTGCGGTCCTCCGGACCGTAGCCCTCCCAATCGTCGACGTACTGCCAACCACGACCTCGCCGACGGGAGTCCACGATCCGGGGGACGGTGAAGGCAGGATGTCCATCGATGTCCAGGGCGGGTGGAGGGGAGTCGGATGGAGGGGACAGGGGGCTAGAAACAACAGGTTTTATCTGGGAGACACGGAACGTGGGATGGATGCGGAGACTCGGAGGAAGGTGTAAACGTACAGCATAGGGGTTGATGAACTGGGCAACCTTGTAAGGACCAATGAACCGGGGGGACAGCTTTCGAGACATACCGTTGAGGGGAATGTCTCGTGTAGAGAGCCATACCTCTTGGCCAATGGAGTAGTCAGGGGCCGGGCGTCTCTTGGAGTCAGCGAAGCGTTTAGTTGAGACAGAAGAACGGTTGAGGGTGGCGATGGTGTCCTTCCAGACCCTCTGACAACGACGGATGTGCTGATGAACTGAACGGACCGAAATCTCTCTCTAGTCTGCAGGGAAAAGTGGAGGCTGATAACCGAGAGATACCTGAAACGGGGAAAAACCAGTGGAAGCTGACTTGAGTGAGTTGTGGGCGTATTCGATCCAGTACAGGTACTGACTCCAGTCGGTGGGGTTGTTTGAGGTCAGGCAGCGGAGAATGGACTCTAGTTGCTGATTCATTCTCTCCGTCTGCCCGTTAGACTGTGGATGATAACCAGAGGTTAGAGAGGACTTACAGTTTAAAGCTGAACAGAAGGCTTTCCAGACTTGAGAAATGAACTGTGGGCCACGGTCAGAGAGAATTTCCTGTGGGATGCCATGGAGCTAGAAAACATGCTTCACCAGAAGCTGTGCCGTCTGGAAAGCCGTGGGAAGTTGTTTGAGGGGAATTAAATGACAAGACTTGGAGAAACGGTCGACTATGGTTAAAATGGTGGACATATCTCTGGAAATCCGGAGACCAGTGACAAAATCTACGGCAATATGAGACCAGGGACGGGTAGGAACAGGTAGAGGATGCAGAAGGTGGTTGGTGAGAGGTTTTGTTTCTGGCGCAGATGGGACATGCCAAAACATACTCTTTTACGTCCTTGTGTAAGGATGGCCACCAGAAACGTCTTGTAATCAGGGCTATTGTTCTGCTCACTCCAGGATTTAGCTGCATGCATCCACTGGATCAGGCGGGATCTGACAGAAGAAGGAACATAGGTTTTATTTTGAGGGCCTTTACCTGGGTCAGGTTCAGAGGCAAGGGCAGAGTTGATGAGATCAGTGATCTCCCAGGAAACCACTCCTACAGTACAGGAGGCAGGAAGAACAGGCTCGGGCGTCTCAGGTTGATCAGCAGAGTAAAGACGAGAGAGAGAATTGGGCTTGATGTTCTTGGAACCAGGTCTGTAAGAGATTATGAGATTGAATTGGGAGAAGAACAGTGACCATCTAGAATGACATGGGTTAGCTTGTTTGGCGGATTGGAGATAGGCCAGGTTTTTATGGTCTGTCCAGACCAAAACTGGATGTTCGGCCCCCTCGAGCCAGTGTCTCCACTCCTCCAAGGCGAGTTTGATGGCTAGAAGTTCACGATCTCCGACATCATAGTTTTGCTCCGCTGGTGAGAGTCTACGAGAAAAAAAGGCACAGGGGTGAATCTTTTGGTCTGAGTCAAGTTGCTGAGATAAAACAGCTCCAACACCGGAGTCTGAGGCATCCACCTCTAAGATAAATTGTTTAGAGGGATCTGGCTGGATCAGAATGGGAGCTCTAGAAAACAGGGTTTTTAATTTTTCAAAAGCTTTTTGAGCTTCAGGTGTCCATAGAAAAGTATTCTTTACTGAAGTCAGGGTTGTGAGAGGTAGAGCTGTTTGACTGTAATTCCTTATGAAGCGTCTGTAAAAGTTTGCAAAACCAAGGAACTTATGAAGCTGTTTGCGGTTTTCAGATTTCGGCCAGTCAAGAACTGCCTTTATCTTGTCTTCGGATGGCTTAACCTGCACGCCCTCGAGCACAAACCCTAAAAAAGTGACAGATGGTTGGTCAAATTCACATTTTTCTGCCTTCACAAAGAGTTTGTTTTCCAAAAGTCTCTGAAGGACCAGACGGACATGTTTCTTATGCTCAGATAGGTTCTTGTAGTAGATCAAAATGTCGTCAATGTACACAAACACGAATATATTCAAAAAATCTCTGAGGACATCATTGACTAGAGCTTGAAAACAGGCTGGAGCGTTTGTGAGACCAAAAGGCATGGCCAAGTACTCACATTGGCCTAAGGGGGTCTTAAAGGCTGTCTTCCATTCGTCTCCTTCTCTTATCCTAAGAAGGTGATAAGCATTTCTCAAATCGAGCTTGGTGAAGACTGTTGCACCCTGAACAGGTTCAAATGCTGATGCCAGTAATGGTAGTGGGTACTTATTTTTGACGTTTATCTGGTTAAGACCTCTGTAATCTATACAGGGTCGTAGGGAACCATCCTTTTTGCCCACAAAAAAGAAACCAGCACCAAGAGGAGAGGAAGATGGGCGGATTATCCCAGCAGCCAGAGACTCATTAATATATTTCTGTATGGTCTCACGTTCAGGCTTAGAGATGTTATAAAGTCAACTGCTGGGCATAGGAGCTCCTGGTAATAATTCAATGGCACAATCATATGGTCTGTGAGGTGGAAGAGACGTAGCACTGACCTTACTGAAGACTGGTGCCAGATCATGATACTCGGAAGGAACAGAAGTAAGGTCAGGAGAGTCCATCTCCCCCCTACCTCTAGGAAACTGAACAGCGGGAGCTGCAGAACGAAGACATATCTCGTGACAGGAGGTGGACCAAAGCTCAATGTGGCGTTCAGCCCAGTTGATATGGGGATTATGCCGTTCCAGCCACTCAAATCCAAGCACCAAGGGGGAGCATGCAGAAGGAAAAACAAAAAAGGTTAATGTCTCACGATGATTTCCGGAGATCAAAAGTTCTAGAGGTTGTGTTTGATGAGTGACTTGATGGAGTTTCTTTCCATCAATAGCGGATACTCTGAGAGGCTTGGATAACGGAACAGTTTCAATCTGTAATTGCTGGACAAGGTTAGAATCAATGAGGTTACTCTCACATCCGGAGTCAATGAAAGCAGACAGGGTGAGATTCTGGTTAGAAAAAAAGTGTAGCTGGTAACATCAGATGAGGAGCTTTTTCAGTTTTCAAATGGCCCGTCAGACTCCTCAGTTCCTCTGACGGGCCCTGGCTTTTGACTTAGCCGGGCAAGAAGCAATGAAATGGCCAGTCTCACCACAGTATAGACACAGATTGCCCCTGAATCGTCGTTGTCTTTCCTCAGGGGTTTGCCTTGTGTGTCCAATCTGCATGGTTCAACTTCTGCTACATCTGAGTGAGAGACTTGGACTGGAACAGAAAGAGTCTGGTTTTTAACCTTTGGCTTGGAAACGGGTTCTGTGGATCCAGAAAAAAAAAAAGCATTATTTAATGCAGGGGTTGACACAGAAAAATTCAGAGTTCTTTGTCTAGTGTTGTTTCTAGTTCGGAGCCTGTTATCCAATCTGATGGTTAAACGAATTAAATCCTCCAAACTATTTGGTTCGTCGATCGTGGCTAGTTCATCCTTGATGTTATCATTTAAGGCTTTAAAATAGGCACTCTTAAGTGCACATTCGTTCCATCCAGAGTCTGCGGCCTTGACCCGGAAGTCGATGGAAAACTCAGCCACTGTGGAATTTCCCTGTCTTTAATTCAGCAGGGCTCGGGATTCAATAGTTTTATCAGAGTCGTGGTTGGGAAAACTCTGAAATAAACTCGGAAAAAGTACAAGTGAAACTGGATTCAGAGGAGAACCTTGCCTCGTCCAGTGAGTTGAGAAAGAATGAATGATATTTTCTTTCTATCATTCGGAAAACTGCCAGGAGAATGTTCAAAAAGTAATCGACATTGGAACAAAAATCCCTTACAATCTTTTGGGTTACCTGAGAATCTTTCAGGCAGGCTGGGACGGAACTCAGGAAATGACGTCACTGCCGGTGACCTTGGAGGCGGAAGTGGATCCGGAACTGGACGTACCGCTGGCGTGGCGTTAGCATTACCCATGTAACTGGCATATGTTTGTAGCATCTGATTTTGGTGTTCAATTTTAGTATAAAGGGGAGGTCTCCTGATGAGCAGATGCGTCACAGGTGTGCTGGAAGACTCCAGCTCAAGGAGACCCACGGCGCACTCTGCTGGAGGAAGGTGGTACAGCTCCAGATCCCAACATCATGTCCATAAATGACCATGGCACATATCTGTCTTCATGTGGTCCTTTAGACAGAAAGGGAGCCATATATGTCTCACCTTGATCTTGTTCTGTCTTCTGCTGCCGTGCTTGGAACCTGGTCAGCATTGGGCGAGGGCCGCTTCTTACTATTTGCAGATCCACGTCACATTCTGCTGCGAGTGGCTTTTGTTCTTTTGCCACTGGCCTGCTTCTCTCCTTGAACCCCTCATAGAATGGGTTTGTTGACGGCAGTATGTCTGAGCCTCCATCCTGCGTTTCAATGTCCTCCCACTCAGTCACATCACTTTCTATTAAACCTTCCTCCTCACATCCAGTCTCTTCTCCCTCCTTTATTTTTGCTTTATTAATCAGGGTCACAGTCCGTAGACTTGGCTGGTCTGAGTAATCAGCACTGGCCGCTTCTTTTACGAGCTGCTCTTCTTCCATTCTTTTCAATTCCTCGATTTCTTTTCTTAATTTCTTTCTTTCCTCTTTTTGTCTTTTTATTGTCTCTCATTTCTTTTTGATATTTCTCTTGTGCTTTTTCTTTTTCCTGTTGTTCCCTGATTAGTAAAAAGTCTTTCTTCAGTTTCTCCAGCTCCTTGTCTATGTGTTCTGCCATTGATTCAGTTTCATCCATATATGTCAACTTGGTCCTGGGCTCTGAATGGCATATGGGGACCCTCTGATATGGTGTACGTCTGCGATGTCTTGGGGGTAGGGAACGGCTATAGTGTGATCTTCTCCTTACTTCTAAGGTTCTATCTGATTCTTCGTCTTCACTGCTATAGTCCTGCTCTTTCTGCTGCGTGCTACTCATTTCTTTTTCTGCTTCTTCCTCATCTTCTTCTAACACTAATTTAAGTTGTCCTGTAATTTTTCCCTTGCTACCTGGTTTCTCTATCATTACTGGGTACTGGCCTGCTACGCTGGGGCGATAAGGTGGTGGCTTATGATCAGTATAGTCAGGGGCTGTTGGACTCTTATGGTGTTCAACTTTAAAATATCGCAGGATGTCTCTCTGTTCAGCATGTTTCTGTTTTTTATGCAAATGCATTCGGTCTTGTTTCTTATCTTTATCCCTCAGTCTTTCTTCTACTTCATCACAGCATGAAGGATCAAAGCTGCCCTCTTTAGGCCAGCGATTTTTCCCTGATGTTATCTTATGCCATTCTGTCATGCATTTTTGAATTTTGTGCTTATTGGACGGGTGTGTCATTATTACCAGCTTGGCAAGCGTAAGCCCCTCACTCTGTTTGCTCACATTGGCTCCCATGGCAACCAGCAGTCACTCAACCCTTGGGGTCTGTGCTTATTCACCAACCTTTATAATCTTTAATTAATTTTAATTTAACTGGTTCTGCTCTCTCCAATACAGATCGTGTTTTATTTACTTTTTCCTTTTTGTCTAATTACTCTACTTCTTAATTTTTAGTTTTCTATAATTCAAGTTAGGATCTCTAAAAGAACAGATCTATCATATTATTTTGTACTTTCACTACGTATTGTTATCCTCTAATTTATTTTATGTATAATATAATTCATAATAATATATGTTTATACTATCTTTATCACATACCGCTTATAAGCTATTTTGTAATTTTATATTGGGACCTTGTTAATTTATTTTATTCTTTTAACTATGTATTTTGTTATTACCAATTCTGTTACTTTTATTTTACTCCTTTTAACTATATTTTATAATAATTGATTCTGTTAATTTATCATTATGCCTTTTAAGTCTTGTCTTATTCTTAATAATGAATTACTATTTTATTTATTATTCTTAGTCTTTATGCTACTTCTTATTTCTATCTCCTCGCTTACTCCCTTTTAATAGTTAACTCTTTCACACTTCACATAGACAAAGACACACAAGACAAATGATTATATATTTACAGTCCACTTCTACTTTTCTTCACTGACCAAAAACAATGTAAAAAGGGGACAACCCAGTGGTGCTGGAGGGAGTTGAGTTGACAGCATGCTCGACCCAAGGGAGTTGGCTGGCCCACTTAGTAGGATCAGCCTCACAGAGAATGCGGATCTTAGTTTCTACCTCTTGGTTGGCCCTCTCTGTCTGACCGTCTGTTTGGGGGTGAAAACCTCAAGACAGACTGACTGTGATCCCCAACAGAGAACAGAACTCTGTCGTGGAAAATGTCCTCCCAACGACTTAAAATTGGTGCTAAGTCTAATAAAATTCAGAGTCCTTAAAAAGCAGTAGAAAAGTCTTCAGACAATGATCAAAAATTAGGCAGAAGCAACTGAGTCCAGGTCCAACGTGGTTTATTGCAAAATACAAAGTAACCACATGAGCTGATCACTGGTGAGCAACTGACAAAATGTTGAAAATGGCCTTCTTTTATACACTCTAGGTGCTTGTGGGCTCCTCCCACAAGCCCCTCCTATTCTTACCTAATTTTAGGTACTTTTCCACAGGTAAGTCCAATTATTTTTATCTTACCGGGGGAAAACCCCCTTCAAAACATATTTTTTTATATATTTAATTAAAAGCCTTTGTTACAGGTCATGGTGACATTTCTTGCCATTAAATCAAAAACACATCATGGCCTTAATCATTAAAATGTCAAAACAAAGTTTTCATCCAGTGTGACTTATGAT
Organism: Cyprinodon diabolis; assembly: GCA_030533445.1. Taxonomy (NCBI): domain Eukaryota; kingdom Metazoa; phylum Chordata; class Actinopteri; order Cyprinodontiformes; family Cyprinodontidae; genus Cyprinodon; species Cyprinodon diabolis. The sequence continues at coordinate 3,143,766 of CM060069.1, read as the reverse complement.
CATAACATTTCTTTGAAAATGGTCAGCATAACCTTAAAACTCAACATCTTAGTAACACATCACATATATGTCGCTCAGTACCTGCTCCGTACCGCACAGTATCATTTTGGATATGACAACTCATACATCACAGTTGGTGCAGCTGGCCTGCACAACCTTGATATGTCCAAATAATTCATTTTTAATGAGTGTGACTTCATCATCAAAAGGCCTCATCTCTGTAGCCCTGCACCTTGGATTCAATCCAATACTTCTGTCTCCTGTCCATTACCTGCATCTTACTCGGCTCTCAAGACTTCAATGGCCCAGCTGCAGAGCCATACACACACTGCTCTCTTTCTATCGCTTTGGCCTTAATAACATAAATGTATTTATTGAGAAACAACTCTATATGCATTGTAAAACATTTAATTCCATTTTATTCTAATTATTGGTGCAGATTAATTCACTACAACTCTCTCCAGAAACAGGACACAAATTGAGAACCCCTGTCTGAAACAATATCTGTGGGGAGGCCATGAAGCCGAAAGACCTCACGGATAAGAACCTCCCCCATCTCCTTGGCAGAGGGAAGTTTGGGCAGAGGAACCAGATGAATCGTTTTAGAACACCTTTCTATGAAAGTGAGGATGACAGTGTTACCTTCTGAGCACGGTAACCCAGTAATGAAATCCATGGAAATGTGAGACCATGGCCGGGATGGGATGGGAACGGGTCGAAGCAAGCCAGAAGGAGGTCTTTTGGATGACTTGGACTGGTTGCAAATCGGACAGGCTGCCACAAACTCCCGCACGTCTGCAGACAGAGAAAGCCACCAAAACTGAGACCGGACAACACAGATGGTTTTGGACACACCAGGATGACAAAACAAACGGGATGCATGGCAGAAACTTAACACTCTCTGTCTGAGGGCATCTGGGACAAACAAATGGCCACTACGACATTCGGAGGGAGAAGGTTGGTTGTGGAGGGCCTGCCTGACCTCCTTCTCAAGTCGACCATAGTTACAGAGCACCTTACTGTTTCGGGCAAGACAAATTCCTCAGCACCAACTGAGCTCTCATCATCCGCCTCAAACATCCTGGACAAAGCTTCGGGCTTGACATTCTTAGACCCGGGTCTGTAACACAAAGATAAATTTAAACGGCCAAAGAACAGTGCCCACCTCGCCTGTCGGGGATTAAGTCTCTTAGCAGACTTAAGATACTCAAGATTTTTGTGGTTGGTCCAGACCAGGAAAGGAGTACTGGCTCCCTCCAGCCAGTGTCTCCACTCCTCCAGAGCCAGTTTGACTGCCAGCAATTCTCTGTCCCCGACATCATAGTTTTGTTCAGCAGCTGACAGCTTCTTAGAGAAGAAGGCACATGGGTGGATCCTCCCATCCCTGGCCTCCTGACTAAGAACTGCCCCTACCCCTGTACTAGAGGCATCCACCTCAACAATGAACTGCTTGTCCGGGTCAGGAGACACAAGAACAGGAGCAGAGGAGAAGGCGGCTTTAAGCCTAATGAAAGCCCGATCAGCCTGATCGGTCCAACAGCACCTAACCTTGGCAGAGGTGAGGGCATGGAGGGACGCAGCCACCTGACTGTAATTCCTAATGAACCTGCGGTAGAAGTTTGCAAAGCCTAGGAACCTTTGTAGTTGCTTCCTATCCTTGGGTACTGGCTAATCTGTAACTGCACGCACCTTTAAGGGGTCCATAGAGATCTGGTCAGGGGAGACTACAAAGCCCAGAAAAGAAATAGTGTCTATATGGAACTCGCACTTAACGCCTTAACGAATAACTGGTTCTGCAATAAGCGGAGCAGGACGGCTCTTACGTGCTGCCTATGGGAGTCCAAGTCCCGAGAGTAGATGATAATGTCATCGATGTAGACAAAAACAAAGTGACCTACCATGTCTCCGAGTACCTCATTTACGAGGTTCTGGAAAACCGCTGGTGCATTGGTGAGCCCGAAAGGCATCACCAGGTACTCATAGTGACCGGTGGGGGTGTTGAATGCGGTCTTCCATTCATCACCCTCCCGGATTCTAACCAAATGGTAACCGTTGCGGAGATCGAGCTTAGTAAAAATCTTAGCTCCCTGAATTTGATCAAATGCAGAGTTAATTAGTGGAATGGGGTAGCGATTCTTAACCGTTATGTCATTTAGCCCCCTATAGTCAATGCAAGGCCGAAGGGATCCGTCCTTCTTTCCCACAAAAAAGAACCCCGCGCCAGCAGGGGAGGAGGAGGGATGAATGATTCCTGCTCTGAGAGACTTGGAGATGTACTTCTCCATGGCCTTAGATTCAGGGGCAGACAAGGAGTATAACTTGCCCGTGGGAGGGGTGGTCCCAGGCAGTAAATCGATCCCACAATCGAAAGGTCTGTGGGGAGGTAGGGCTGTGGCCCTTCCCTTATTAAACACAGGTCATGATAATCCTCCGGAACATTGGAAAGGTCTGGAAAAAACTCAGAGTCCTCTGAAGAAACTGGAGCTTGAACAGAAAGAGGACCAACCTAACACCTCCACTCTCTGCCAATCTATATGAGGGTTATGCTTGGCTAACCAGGTAGAACCTAAGATAACAGGAACCTGAGGTGACTCGATAATAAGAAAAGACAATGTTTCAACATGATTACTGCCCACTACCAGTTCCACAGGCTCTGTTAGGAGAGAGGACTGACTAAGCTGGGGCCCATCTAAGGCTACTACCTTGTGGGAGTCCCGAGCAGGAAGCAGCTTGATGCCGAGTCGTCTGGCCAGGGCCCCATGCATGAACTCGGTATCAGCTCCTGAGTCCAAAAAGGCAGACAAACTATGGCTGCGAGAGCCAACAGACAGAGTCACAGGATTTGACTGTATGATCTGGTTGAACTGTAAAGTGCCTTGAGATGACGTGTTGTGAATTTGGCGCTATATAAATAAACTGAATTGAATTGAATTGAATTGAAGCATAAAGTCTGGAGAGGCAGATAGTCTGGCTCGGCTCAGCAGGATCCTCCCCACTCCTACTGAGCCTGTCCTTTTACTGGGCAGTGACTCAACCAATGGCCCTCTCCGCCACAGTAAAGACAGAGCCGAAACCTGAGACGACGATCCCTCTCCTCCCTGGAGAGCCGAGCGCGTCCCAGCTGCATGGGTTCCGGTCCAGGGGAACGAGGGGACTCTGAAGTTGATCTGTGAACCTCCCTGCCGGAAGAGGAGGTGAAGTGATGAACCGGTGGGCCCCGCTCTCTGCGTCGCTCCTGAAGGCGAAGGTCAATCCGGGTGGCGAGCTCCTCCAGCTCCTTTAGCGAGCGAGGATAATCACGGGTGGAGAGCTCGTCCTTAATCCTCTCGCCAAGCCCAGTGATGAAAACGTCCATCAAAGCTTCCTCAGTCGCAGTGTGTTAGCATCTAATCTGCACACCGATGAAACAGGTTGATTTGTTTTAGTTCAGTAAAAGTTTAGATTTGTTTGTGTATATGTTTCAAAAGAAATGATAAATTAAACCGCAAAAAAATAATCGCATAATCGTTCAGTCCTAATCTAATGTTGAAAGGTAGGTTGTTTCAAAGATTAGGAGCAGTGACACCGAATGCTGCTCCTATTCACTGTCAGTCTGGCCCAAGGAATGTGAAGAGCAATTTATTATTTGACTGAAGTGTTCTAGCACTGGAATGCTCATGAAGAAGGCCTCTAAAACTCTGCTAGTTAATGACTTGATATGTGATAATCACATTGACTTATGTTGCCTTACAGAAACCTGGCTGCAGCAAGAGGATTTTGTGAGCATAAATGAGGCAACTCCTTCAAGCTATTTAAATTTTCACATAGCCAGAAGTTCTGGGCGAGGAGGAGGTGTAGCAACAATCTTTCAACGGCAGTTAATACTTACAACTCTTTTGAACATTTAACCCTTAATTTCCCTCATCCAAATTGCAAAGCAAGAAACTCTCTTGTTTTTGTAACTTTGTATCGTCCACCAGGTCCTTACTCTGATTTTTTTTAGATGAGTTTTCAGAGTTCCTTTCTGATTTGGTATTAAATACTGACAGGGTCATCATAGTGGGAGATTTTAACATCCATGCTGACATTGAAGGCGATAGCTTAAGAGCAGCCTTTAATGCTATCTTAGACACTATTGTCTTTGTTCAAAATGTGAATAGTCCCACACATTCTCATCTTCATATTGTGGATCTTGTGCTGACATATGGCATAGAATGTGAAGAAATAACAGTATTTCCTCACAACCCTGTCCTCTCTGACCACTTTCTAATAACCTTCAGGATTACTTTAACGGAGTTCTCCTCCCCCAAAAGAAGGTTAAATTTTAGCAGATCATCATCAGATAGTGCAGTTCTACATTTTAAAGAATCTGTTTCACTTTCTCTCTCCTCTTTGTCACTGAGCAGTGCTTCAGAGAGAAAAGCTTAGTATATTCCCCTTAACAGTTTGATGATTTTGTTGATGGGGTTGCTAGTTCTCTGCTTACTGCCTTAGACAATGCAGCTCCTTTGAAAATGAAAACCATTAAAATAGAAAGCTCACTCCTCGGTTTAATGCAGAGCTGCACACTTTGAAGCAAAATGCTAGGAAACTGGAGAGAAAATATCGCTCAACAGGCCTACGAGAGTCTTACCTAGTCTGGAAAAATAGTTTGCTGCTGTATAAGAGGACCCTTTGTAAAGCAAGAGCAGTATATTTCTCCTAATTAATAGAGGAGAATAAGAATAATCCTAGATTTCTTTTTAATACAGTTGCCAAACTCACCCAGAGCCATAGCTTAGTTGAACCGTCCATTCCACCTGCTCTTAGCAGGAATTATCTTATGGGATTCTTTATAAATAAGATTGAACTCATTAAAAATAAGATCATTAGCACTCTTCTATCCACGATTGGTTTGTCTCTGGAGGGTGAGGAAGCATCTGAGCTAGTCATGGAATCTGAACCGGGTTTAGACTGCTTTGATCCAGTTGAATTTTCAGAGTTAGCAAAACTATTGTCTTCATCTAAGCCTTCAACTTGGATGTTACATCCAGTTCCAACCAGTTTATTTAGGGAGGTATTCCCTTTGATCCCCTCCTCCATTTTAGATGTGATTAATCTATCTCTGTTACAGGGATATGTACCAAAGGCTTTTAAGGTTGCTGGAATTAAACCTCTGCTTAAGAAACGTCTCTTGACCCAGATGACTTTGTCAATTGTAGACCTATATCCAATCTTCCTTTCTTATCTAAAATTCTTTAGAAAGTAGTTGCCAAACAAGTGTGCGATCACTTTCACCATAATGAACTTTTTGGAAGAGTTTCAGTCTGGCTTTAGAGCTCATCATAGCACTGAAACAGCTCTAGTAAAAGTCACTAATGATATTCTCATGGCCTCAGATAATGGACTTGTATCTGTGCTCGTCCTGTTGGATCTCAGTGCTGCATTTGATACAGTTGACCATAATATTCTTTTAGAAAGATTTGAATATTTTGTTGGAATTAAAGGTGCAGCACTAGACTGGTTTAAATCTTATCTAACTTATCGATTTCAGTTTCTTCATGTTAATGACAAATCTTCCTCATGCTCATAGGTTACCTGTGGAGTACCACAGGGATCAGTGCTAGGACCAATTCTCTTTACTATATGTATGTTCCCAATCGGTAGAATTATTAGACAGCATGGGATTAATTTCCACTGCTATGCTGATGATACCCAGCAATATCTGTCTATAATCCAGATGAAGCTAACCCATTACATACATTACAGACATGTCTGTAAACATAAAAACCTGGATGACTCTTAACTTTCTGCTTCTGAATGCAGACGAAACAGAAGTTATAGTCTTTGGACCAGAGTCTTTGAAAAAGAAGCTGATTAGTCAGTCACTTCATTTGGATGGGATTAAACTGATTTTAAATAAAGTAAAAAATCTTGGTGTTGTTTTTGATCAGGACCTGTCATTTAAATCCCATATGAAAGAGGTTTTTAGAATTCCCTTCTTTCATCTGAGAAATATTGCAAACATGAGAAATCTCCTGTCCAGGGATGATGAGTAGAATGGGAGGTAGATCTTTTAGTTATCAGGCTCCTCTCCTGTGGAACCAACTATAAGTTTGGAGTGAAGCAGACACCCTGTCTACTTTTAAGGCTAGGCTTAAAAACTCTTTTTCGATAAAGTTTATAGTTAGAGTGGCTCAGGTTATCCTAAGCTATATCCATAGTTATGCTGCTATAGGCTTAGACATCTGGAAGACATAGTGTTGAACTTTCCGGTTCATTACTCATCTTTCCAATGAACCACACTTCTTTTGTTAGATAGCTGTGTTCATTTTATTGCTAACCTTTCAGTTTATCCAGAAACAGTTTCTTCTCGCACACACAAGAACACGCTCTCATTGCCCCCCAGTGGACAGCAGCGGTACAACATGTACATAAACAGAAAGTGACAGGGTATAGAACCTGCAGGTGTACTTTACAATGTAAATTAGAGACATGAACACAAACATAAAATAACTCAGAGGAAAGATGATGAGGACATATTCTAACACCCTCCCTTGTTCTCATCTTCTTTACCTTCAAATATTTAATGTCCAAAAAACCATCCTTTAAATCTCAGAAATTTTGCTTTTGGTGTAGGTTTGGTTAAGATGTCAGCAAACATATTTTCAGAAGGGCAGTACACCACATTTATTCTTCCTTCTATCAGTGCATCACGTATAAAATGATACTTCACATCAATGTGCTTGGATTTCTGTCTGTTCACGGGATTCTTACACAATGCAATGGCTCCTTGGTTATCACCATGAATCATTGTACAGCTGTACTTTTTGTTATCTATACCATTTAAGAGTTGACTTAAGTATAGACTTTCTTGTGTAGCAGCTGTTAACCCAATGTACTCAGCCTCACAGGTGGAAAGTGTCACAGTTGGTTGTTTCTTGGATTTCCAAGAGATGGCTGGACCATTTGGTGTTAAACTGAAACAATAGCCTGTGGTGCTTCGTCTGTCCTCTACTGAGGATGCCCAGTCAGAGTCACTGTAGGCTATGAGGTTCAATCCTTCAATGTTTTTCTTTTAGATATCTCAAAACATGTTTTGCATTTACTAGATCCTCTGTCCTAGGTTTAGATAATGTCTGGGAAAGTTTGCTCACTATCCAACTGATGTCTGGTCTCGTGCATGTTATGGCATAAATTAGACTACCTACTATCCCCGGGATAGTTTGTTGGATTCATTATTTTTGTTTCATCGCTCTCACTATTTTGTTTCTGATCAAGTCTTGGTTCACATGGGGTGGATCTTGGCTTGCAGTCCAACATTCCATATTTTTCCAACATTTTTAGGATGTACTTCTTTTGACTAATTGTTATTTAATCTTCTTTTTCTTCAAAATGTATGCCTAGAAAATTTGATATTTTGCTTAAGTCCTTTCATGTTAAACTTTGATTTCATTGTTTCTTTAAAACTGTCCAAAACCTCAATGCTGCTAGCGGCAATGATCAAGTCATCCACCCAGATGATCACGATAACCGTGTCATTTTCTGTCTGTTTTCTGTAGACACAATGATCTACTGGGTTTCTTTCAAAATTGTTTTGTTCAAGATGATAATTCAGGAGTTTGTACCAATTTCTCCCCGATTGTTTTAATCCATACAGGAATTTCTTTAATTTATACACACATTTCTGTCCAGTTTCTGTTTGTTGTTCGAATCCTCAGGTTGTTCCAAGTAAATTTCTTCCTCAATTGGGGCATCCAAATAAGCAGTTTTGACATCCATCCAATGTACTTTAAGCTTGTTCTCAACTGCTATCTGCATTAATGCTCGAACTGATGTTATGTTAGCTGTTGGAGCAAAAATTTCCTGATAGTCTATTCCTTCTGTTTGGCTGTAGCCTTTTGCTACATACCTAGCTTTGAAAATCTTTTTTCCTTCATTTTCTTTGAGTGTGTATACCCACTTCCCTCCAACTGTATTCCTACCCTCTGGTAGAATGCTCAGTTCAAATGTTTCGTTTTCCTTAAGTGAGTCAATTTCGTCCCTCATTGTCTGTCTCCATCTGTCTGCCTGTGGTGACTTCTGAGCCTCACTGAATGTTTGTGGGATACCAAATACAGCCCTGTAGCAATGATCAACAGTTATTTTTGTAGCATCTTCAGCTTTAGAACCTAATTGGTAATCTTCAAGGTATTTGGGGGGTCGTTTCTCTCTTTTTGGATAACGATCAATTTGTTTTGTTTGAGTTTGATCGCCATCAATTTCACTCTCTATGAGATAATCTGTGAACTCTATATTTTGAGTTTCCTGAAGAGTGACTTCCTCTTTGTCACTCGGGCTGACATTTTGGGTAACATCCTGGGTTACAGGTGTTTCCTCGTGTCTATCTGTCTGTGTCGGGTATCTTTGATCCTTGATTCCCTAGGTCCCAAACTTCTGTCTGTGTCTGTTGGTCAACACCATTTTCTTTGATGAACTTTACAAGCCTGTGTCTGGAAACTTTTCTCATCTGTGGATGGTACACCAAATAAGCTGGGCTGTTCTTGCTGTATCATAAAACAGTCCCTTTTCTCCTCTTGAGTCTAGTTTCTTATGGTGGTGGTTGTATGAGTAACACTCTGACCCAAATACCCACACGTTTGAAAGATCAGGCTTTCTTCCTGTCATCAGGAAATATGGGGTGTTTTTGGTTCTGTTACTATAACATCTGTTTCGAATGTGGGCAGCACACTGAATAGCATACGGCCACAGTTCTTTAGGTAAGTCCTTTTCTGACAACATACACCTTTCCATTTCAAAGAGCGTTCTCCACTGTCTCTCTGCTTTTCCGTTTTGGTGTGGGGAGTATGGTGATGACGTTTCATGTCTAATACCTTTATCCCTGAGTAATGTTTGAAAATCATTACATGTGTACTCAGTACCATTGCCTGACCTAAAACACTTAACATCGACATAGGGTGCACAGTCAGCCAGAAACATCTTTGTTGCTTTAGTCACATCACTTTTGCTTTTCAGAAAGTAGACTGCAATAGATCCTGAGAAGTCATCAGTAAAGGAAATAGCATACCTGTGTCCTTCTAAACCTGTGGGATCAATAGGTCCTGACAGGTCAGTATGAACCATCTCTAGTGGCTTGCTCGTTTTAACATCTGGCTCTTTGTTTATGCTGTTTATAAATTTTCCTTCTGTACAAATTTTACATTCAATTTCACTTTTGTCAGTGACTTTCATTCCCTCTACCACGTTTTGTAATTTTATAACATCAGCCATGTTACAATGTCCTAATATTTCATGCCAAGTCTTCAAATCACACGCTAGCTTCCCTTTATCTCTGTTCATCATGTCATTAACATTTTCCTCTATGGATACTTTATTATTGCTTTTCGTCCTCAGGTAATATAGCTTCTCATGTCCTCAGGTAATATAGCTTCTCAATAGGGAACACAGTACCATCTTTATTCAGCAGTTCATTTTGCCCATCACTGAATGAAACACTGCCTCCATTAGCTGTGGCTGATATCACAGAAAATATACTCTGTGGGTAGGATGGGATTAATAAAGCATTTTTCAGAACAACTTTAACATACCTCCCCTTTGAGTCCAACAGTTCAATCTGTGCATCACCACGCTTCAGGGCAACATTGTTCATATTTTTTCCATCTGCCAGTTCCATGTAGTGTCTACTTGGGTCAAAAGTCTTGTCAATTCTTGTGAACAGCTCTTCATCAGTGATGATGTGTGATGTGGCTCCACAGTCCACCATGATTCCATTAAGCTTGATGTTGTCCGGTGGAAGATTCTGGCTGACTTTGAATACCATGGTCTGGTCCTCCTCATGGTTGTCTCTCAACTCTGAAGTCTGCTTAGCGTCATCTTTCTGTCTCGATCTTCTTCTGCATGTCTCGTCACTCTGTTGTACTTCTGTGGTAGCTGCACCATTTGGTACGGTCTTTTGTCGGCAGTCTCTCACCATGTGCCCACGCTGTCCACAGTTGTAACAGTTTACTGTTGTCATGTCCACTTTCATTACATTGTCTGACTTGGGTTTGCTTTCAAACTTTTCTGTTTCTTCATAGCTTCAAAGTCTGCTTTTAAACTGAGTGAATGTCAAATCTTCACTACTCTGTTTTGTATGAATAGCAAAGGTATTCTGTCCTGGCTGACAGATAGCGAACAAACGAGAGAGCCAGTAGCTGTGATTGAGGCTGCTTTACTGAATCTTCTCAGTTATTTTTTGTAAAACTGCAATACAAATAAGATATACAGTGTGTTACAATTTAGATTTAACAGTTCCCATTCTACTGAACCCACAGAATTGTAAAGAAAAATGCAGCACATTCAACAATACAACAAATAAGAAGCTCAAAAACGAACTGAAATTAGCATCCTGACTAGCCTCATGCTAGGGATTAGCTTCGCGATTAGCGTTAGCATTGTTAGCAGGGTTTAAACTTAAAAAAGAGCTCCCTCAAACAATCTAAAATAATACAGCTGGGTAAGAAACAACTACAAGAACCGACTATGCATATACTCACTGTTGGTTCCTCTCCAAGATTTAGACAACTTAACCTGTGGTGTAGCATGAAGTGCTGTATGTCTGAACACTGGAAAAGCCTGGTCATTAGAACTGCAGTAACATAAAAACACCGCAAGTGGGCTATTATTAAAAACTGACAGGAGCCAGAACAAAAGGGTCTATATGATTCTGGAAGTCCCTTTAGAATCATTGCTATTATTAGTCCATCACTAATTACCTCTTTTGCATTTCTCAGAGACGTTATTGCTTTTTCAGCACGTAAAACATAGTCTGTCACTGTTTCGCCGGGTTCTTTTGATAGGGACGTGAGCTCTGTGTAAAGAGTGATGATCCTGGTGTTGGGATATAGAGGCTTGTTCACTTTCTCCACCAGAGGGCACCTGAGATCTTCCTCCTGAGGGCATGAGCTCACTTCTACACACCTGTTTCCTGTCTGCTCATCAGGAGACCTATTTAAGGAGGAGGAGGCTGACACTTCCCTGCCAGAGTGTTTGCCAGTAATGGTTAGCAAAACCTGAGCCACCCTGCCTGATCTGTAACCCTGATTTTGAGAACCTGTCTGATCTTGTTTCTCAGATCCTGATTTTTCTGGAAACCTGGAGAAAGTATCTCGGTCTGGAATCTGCCTGCCTGCATTCTGTCTCAGTCTCTGCCTCAGCCCTCAGCCCTCTGCCTGCCGACTAGCCTCTGGACTCACAAGGTCCCCCCCCTACTGATCAGTATCCTCTCTGAGCAGGTATCAATCCCCGTCGTCTGAAATCTGCACGTTTCCTGGATCAACACTAACTGCTCTGTCCTCCTCAGTGGCTTCCCTCCCGTGACCAGTCAGAAGAATCCAGTTCCTGTGACCATTTAACTTGTAAAAATTGTAAATAAATCATTTTAACCTTTTCCCCGTTTCAAGAGTGTTTTCTGCATGTGGGTTAGATGCCTTGAACCCAACATGACACCTGGACTTACCCTGGCTGGCCTACTGGCCGCGTAATATCTGCAGAGCTTTCTTTCCATCATCGACGGCATCTCTCATCACCAAAGACAGGCTCTTATCATCAAGGACCTGGATTAGTTCCGCATAACATTCAGCTTTTTTCTCTCCGTCTGGGTCCACTGTAGATAGGATGGTGTCTTTTAAGCCCAGCGTTCTTAGATAAGCCAGGAACTTTACTTCCCAAAGTTCGTAGTTGTTTTCATCTCCGTTGAAAACTAGTCTGTCCCATCGTCCTCCCGTTCGGTGCCTGGGCCCATAACCTGTTGAACTTTCTGGTTCATTGCTTATCTGATCCACCTGTTTTCAGCTCCTATATATGCTGTGTGTTTTCCAGCTACCAGTGCCAGAATATTCAAGCTGTTTTGTGTAACTCTAGCATTCTGTTTGTTGTTCTGATTACCTGATTGTGACCTGTTTCTGTCCTGTGGATCCCGAGTTTTGCTTTGCCCTAGTCTGCTCTTTAATCTGCTCTGTTCTGATTCCTGTATTCAACGGGTTCACCAAACTTGGACTGTTCTTCTGACATCGGCTTGGATTCCCCTTCAGTACCTCATCAGCTCTCTGATCTTCTGGTCTGTGAAATTGGTTCTGTTTCGACTTCGGCTTTGGACATTCCCTTCAGGACTCTGTTGCCCCTCAGCCTCGGCCGGCTTCAGCTCCACCCAGAAACAGGTTAGTAACAATTTACTCTTAATTGTTATCAGTCCTTATTATTCACTGACCTGAGTTTCTGTTCCCACATAGGATCCGGTTTATCCAGCCCAGCTGACGAGCAGACATACTGGGAGTGTTCAATAAAGGCTTGTTTTGAACTATCCAGATCTGTCTGTTTTTGAATACTGGGTCCAAGGTTTTGAGCCCATTACACCAAAGCATACCTAGGCTCAACCATTTTGTCACGGGGTGGAGGCATCATCTAGGGGCAATTTGGTGATATTATCTTAGCCTTTGGTTCCAATTTTGTCAACCCCATTTTCATTTTTAAAAGTAAAAAATCAGAAGAATGGAATGGATTAGATATGTGGTATTAAAAGAAGTCATTGAGTATATCGCCAAACCACTTGCACACATTTGTAACCAGTCCTTGTAGTTAGGCAGGTCTCCAAAAAAGATGAAGATTGCTAAGGTTATTCCTATTTATAAGGCTGGGGACAAGCATAATTTTTTCTAATTTCCGGCCGATATCCCTTTTATTTAATTATATTTTATAATTTTACTGTTTAACATAATATTCTCTGTTAACAGCAGTATGGATTCAGACCTGATAAGTCCACTGCTCTGGCACTTGTTGATCTTGTGGAATATCTGATGCCATTGATAATAACCAAAACACTGTAGGAGTGTTCTTAGACCTGAAGTTTTTGATACTGTTAATCATGAATTATTGCTTTCTCAATTCAAATGTCTGGATCCGCAGTGAGTTTGGTTACCATTTGCATGTTTCCAAGCGATACAAGGCTTTGTCTATATAAGGCTCAAACTCACTGCGGATCCAGACATTTGAATTGAGAAAGCTTCCTGGAGAGGTGGAGAAACGTCTTCAAATCTTGGAAACCAAGTCCAGTGGATATTTTTTTGAATTTTTACGGAATGAAAAAGAAAACATATCTCTTGTATTCTTAGTTTTGCTTTACCTGATGTACTGTATTGAAGTGTGGGGAAACACCTATAAAACTAATTTAAACCTATTGTTCATAATTCAAAAGAGAGCTAATTGAATTGTAAATAAAGCAGCTTATAGAGAGCATACAAACCAACTTTTTGTACATTTAAAAACATTAAAATTTAAACATTTGGTTGACTTTAAGACCACTCAATTTATGTAAAAAGTTTAAAAAAAAATGTGTTGCCAGTACATATTCAGGGTCTGTTTTTGATCAGGGACAGTTTTTATGATCTCAGAGGGTATAAAATGTTCAGAAAACCAAAACAAGAACAAATTTAAAACAACATTTTATTTCTTTTGTTGGGGTTGATGTATGGAACAAATTAGATCTGGAGCTAAAAGATTATACAACATTAACAAGGTTTAAAAACATTTAAGAATAATGCAATAAAAATTATGAAATATGTGCATGCAATTAAGAGCATTAATATATTTGGTGTGTTAGGAAAAAAAAGTTACTTTGTAGAATAATAATTTTTCCAAAAATCATACGTTGGTATGTATTATAAAGGGTAGCCATCTATTTATTTTTTTCTTTGCTTTCTAGTCCAATGTAAATTGGCTTTGGAGGCTGGGCATTATAAGCTTCTTGCTTCTGCCAATACACTCTTTTTCAGACTGTTTTATTTATGTTATATGGACATATACTGTCTTTATATACTTGTCTACATACATGTCTGAAATAAACAAACTTGAACAAATATTTTATACCCCAGACAGACATTTAGACATTGAACAAACAACATACAGCATACAGACAGACAGACACATGCCGGCTTCTGACATGGTTTTGTTTATGTAATAATGTAATCCTGCTTATGTATTGGAACAGATACATCTATCTAGCGTTTGTGTGTGTCAGCGCACGCACACACAGGCTCATAGGACGAGCAGAGAGGAGGAAACGGAAGGGGGCTTTTGAAGAGGGAATATAGAAGCTTTTAAACGTTGCCGTACAAAATTTTAAACTTCTCTTATATCCACAGTTTATGCAACAACTTATTCTGTAATAATTAACAACTTATCGACCAAATTTGTTTAAACATTGGGCACAATTAAGCCTTTTTTAGTTAGAACAAACAATTGGACACCTATTTTTCAATACAGCTCAGCTATTAGTAAATGTGATGCAGTTACAATTAAAAGTGAAAGCAGACGTCTTTTGCAGATATAAAGTGAACACTTACTTTTGTTTAGTCTTTTATGTTTTTAGACTTATTTATCCAATTATTCTCACTTTTTATGTTTTGTTTCCTTATTTATTGACTCTTGTTACCTCCTTTTATTTAGACCTTTTATGTCTTTGGGGACACTTTGGAAAGGTTATTAAAGATCTCTACATTTTGTACTTTACACTGTTTTCAGCCTCATTGTTGTCATCTGTTTGTTCACACTCTTTACTTCTATCTTTCTTCATTTTGTCTTTAGTATGAACTTTAGTGCAATGACTGAAGTGGTACCAAACCTTAATCCCCTCTATTTGTGCTACTGTTGGAGTCGCCCATGTGACCTTATGTGGACCATCTCATCTCACGTCACTCCACTTGCACCGGAACAGCTTTCCAAACACCAGGTCCCCTGGCTCCACAGGTCTTTTCACCACAGTTTCTGGAGTGGACGGAGGCTTTTTCCTGCAAATAGATAGCTCTATGGATGGCAGTTAGTAGTTCAATATAACTTTTCATTTCTGTTTGCATTTGTTCAAGAGCAGAGGCCTGGAACGGCAGCCTCCATTGAGGCACAGGCATTGGTCTGCTAATAAGCATTTAATGCAGGGTTAAATGTGTACTTCTATGAACTTGCATGCGGTAGCTCATAAGCACTAGTGGCAAAGCGTCAAATATGAAGGTAGATTTGTTTCTTTATTATTCAATAAAAAAAAGGTTGCTTCAATCAAAAAATATGTTTTCAATTTAAAAAAAATCTTCACTTTAATAAAAAATAATTCAATCAAAGAAAAAAGTATTTGAATGCAAAATTATATTTGAGACTCAAAAAACTACATTTGAACAGTGACGTGCAGTCTTTCTTGTTTAAAGCAACTTTTTTAATTGAAGTAACATTGTTAAGATTGTTGTCCTAATGGGTTAACCCTAACCCTAATGGGCAGGACATTTGTGTCTTCATTATTCAATCAAGAAAGAAGTTGCTTCAAACAGACAACAGAATCAATAAAAAAGCAACTTCAATGAAAAGATAAACGTTTTCAATCATAGAAAGATAATTTTTATATGCAAATAAAACATTTGAGACTCAAAAAATTGTATTTGAACACTTTTTTTTTATTATTGAAGTGATCTATTTTGTGTTTAGGCCATACATGTGTAGGACATCGGTGTCTTAATCATTCAATTCCCCAAAAGTTGTTTCAATCAAAAAAAAAATTTTTAAATCAAAGAAAAAACTGAAAATGTGAAAGCTCTTTGCCTCCCTTCTGAAGTGTCCCCACCTTTGTGTACAATGCAACACCTACAGGGTCTTGTAGACACTCCAGATGCTTCTGCTGCACTTCCCACACGTGGAGCATGTTGTCATGGTTAACCAAACGCAGCCCTGTGGTGTCTGTCAGTTGAGTCCATTTTAAGAATTCTACCATAGGTAGAAGTGATGACTCCCTTCATCTCCTCAATGTGGCTGAGGATATCATTTGAGTGGGCGGTCTCAAACCACTGAGCAAGAGGAAGGGGCCTGAAGGGTGGTGGAAGAACAGCTGGAGAGTGGAGGAAAGTAGCCATCTTCATATGGCGCTCACAGTCGGAGAGGTAGCAGATGGTCTGTTGTGCCCACGCTTCACTGTGCGCTTCCTGTATAGCAGACTGGAGGTAGGAGGAACTGTTGCCAGTTGTCCTTTGCTTCAGAAACGCCATACATTTTCTGTCCAGAGCCAGCTGTGTAGTGAGGACAGCGGGGAACAAACTCCTGTGTGCCACATCAACCTGGGAGAGCATGTCCTGACTCCATGGGCAGACCGGCTGAGAGCACTTGCTGCAATGTGGATAGTCCCCTCCCACTAGGTAGTAGCGGCTATCCACATCAATCACCTCCCTCACCTTTCTGTAGATCCCAGAGCTGTTCATTTTCCGGGAACATTGTGGGCATTTTAAAGGAATCACCCACATCCTCATTGGTGCCCAGATGAACAGCCTCTGCCGGTAGTACCACCCAGGCTCAGGAGGAGATGGTTTGGGCTCCAGTGGGGGGTGAAACCAGCAGGCTTGGAATCTTTGTTTCAGCTGGCCTGTTCTTTCATAAAGGCCTTTGGAAATCCACACCTGTTCTGCTTCTTGTATCACTCTCCGAAATTGCTCAGGAAGAAAACCTTTCCAGTTGACTGCAGGTATTGCTTTTTTGTTGGTTGTGCTTTTGTAGCACTTGGTTAGTGGCTTTTGGCTTAACTTGGCATGCCATCAAATCCTACGCAATTCCTAATGATATTTGAGAGGAATACTGATGTCAAAAAGATCTCCAAATACTTCCTATCATACTGGCTTACACAAACATTTACTGTACTACAGAAATGAATTGACAAAACTTTGTAATCCTCTAAAGACTTCCTTCCTAGATTATCTTGGAATTTCACATAGTAACATGTTCTTTTTCCGTGGTTACATTGAAGATATGGATCTTTTACACTGCTCCGTTAGACATGTTTTGAGGTTTATCCAAGCCTTTGTAACCTCAAGGTTTGGCTTTTGTGGTTGTTGTGGCCGAGAGGTCAAGGCGATGGACTAGAAATCCTTTGGGTCCTCCCTGCGTAGGTTTGAGTCCTGCCAGCAACGACAGCTCCTTCCTCTAATGGCCGTTTTTGTTTAATCACTGACAACAGCAGTCATTGCAAGCTGCTCATCACATTTAGGAGAAAGAAAGCATCCTGTTATGCTATTCTCAGTCCACTGTCTCGGTAGAAAACATTTCTGCTATCACTTCCAGTATTGGGCCTAATTTCCTTGCTTTACTTTTTAAAAAACGTTTTTCAAAAGGGAACTGAAGTTGCAGTCAACCAACAGACTAGGACAAAGAGTACTATATTTTATGAGGACTGTGAAAAAGTAACCGATTTCCACAGTCTTTACTGCTAAGTATCTTTGACCTTGCTTTAAGTCTAAGATATTGTGTCTAAGACCTTTCAAACCACTGGTTGACTGAAATAAAAATGACAGTAGAAACTCTAAATGTTTCCTCACTTCATGGCTAACACAGAAATTATGTGTACTGTTGAAGTGTAAAGACAAAGACAATGGGACACCCTGTAGACTTCCCTTTTGGGCTTAACTTGAAATGCCACCAAATTCTACACAAACCCTAATGATATTTGAGAGAAATACTGATGTCAATAAGTTCTCTTTTAGGTTTATTCTTTATACATCATGTGCATTGTTACTTTATTAGCCAGACTAAAGAGAGTGGATGACCTTCCTTCACATTGTGGATGTCACTGTGTGTACGGATGTCATCTAATATGGACAGCCTTCGTGTCTTTAAAAATACACAGGATATGGGCACATCTTGGGGCCGGTCTGATAAAGGAGAGCTAGTATCGGTAATCCTTGGGCATGGATGGCGTGTCACTTTCTGATACGGACAGCAAAGCATCCACCTGATCCAACACATAGACTCATGAGGTATAAGAAGGAGAAGATGACCTTGTTCGGGGCTCAATCTTTGCCAGACACTTGCGGACGTGATTTTTTGAGCCCACAGCTGTGCAAGCTCCAAGCTTTTTCTCTGTCCTGTAACGACCTGATCTGGAATAAACTCTGTTACTTTTTTACTCCTGTTTTTATAGTCCTTTTTTCATGGTTTTACCCAGTTTGAGTTAAGAGTAGTAAGTAACTTGCTCCCAGGAAAAGAACCGGTGGGGAAGTCCCAAGGCGCAACTCCTTTTTAGGGGACATAACTTCCTCATTTAACATCTCCAAAAACTTCCTATGTTACTGGCTTACACAAACATTTACTGTACTACAGAAATGAATTGACGAAACCTTGTGATCCCCTAAAGGCTTACTTCCTAACTTATCTTGGAATTTCACAGAGTAATATGTTCTTTTCCAGTGGTTATGTTGAAGATATGGATCTTTTGCGCTGCTCCTTTTGAAGTGTTTTGAAGTTTACCCCAATTTTTGTGACCACATGGTTTGGTAAATGGGGTTGCTTTGGCCGAGAGGTTAAGGCGATGGACTAGAAATCCATTGGGGTCTCCCCGCGTAGGTTCGAGTCCTACCAGCAACGACAGCTCCTTCCTCTAATGGCTGTTTTTGGTTTACTCACTGACAACAGCAGTCATTGCAAGCTGCTCATCACATTTAGGAGAAAGAAAGCATCCTGTTATGCTATTCTCAGTCCACTGTCTCGGTAGAAAACATCTCTGCGATCACTTCCAGTATTGGGCCTAAGTTCCTTGCTTTACTTTCTAAAAAACGTTTTTCAAAAGGGAACTGAAGTTCCAGTCAACCAACAGACTAGGACAAAGAGTACTATATTTTATGAGGAATGTGAAAAAGTAACCGATTTCCACAGTCTTTACTGCTAAGTATCTTTGACCTTGCTTTAAGTCTAAGATATTGTGTCTAAGACCTTTCAAACCACTGGTTAACTGAAATAAAAATGACAGTAGAAACTCTAAATGTTTCCTCGCTTCATGGCTAACACAGAAATCATGTGTACTGTTGAAGTGTAATGACAAAGACAATGGGACACCCTGTAGACTTTCCTTTTGGCTTAACTTGGAATGCCACCAAATTCTACACAAATCCTAATGATATTTGAGAGAAATACTGATGTCAATAAGTTCTCTTTTAGGTTTATTCTTTATACATCATGTGCATTGTTACTTTATTAGCCAGACTAGAGAGAGTGGATGACCTTTGTCGTGGAATTGTCTTCCCAACGACTTAAAATTTAAGCTAAGTCTTGTAAAATTTCAAAGTTCTTAAAAAGCAGTTGAAAAGTCTTCAAACAATGATCAAAAATCAGGCAGAGGCAGCTGGGTCCAGGTCCAGAGTGGTTTATTGCAAAATACAGGTCAACCACCCGAGATGCACACCGGTAAACATCTGACTTACAAACAGAGACAGTCCCAGTTATATTCAATCGAGGAGCATTTTTTTAAAGCCTTTCTTTGATCTATCAAAGCCTTTTCTTTACACTTTCATCCAGTGTGACATATGTTTTCATAACATCTCATTAAAAAAGTCAGCATAACCTTGATGCTCAAAATTTCAGTAAAACATCACTTTATTGTCGACCATTGCCGTGCCGTATCGCTTTGTTTTATTTTGATATGACAACTCAATATATCACAATTTAGTACAGCTGGGCTGTGCAACCTTGAATATTCCATTCTCAATGCGTATGTCTTATAAACAGGCCTCACTTCTGCAACGTTGTAGCATCAAAAGCCTTGGACTCAGTCCAATACTTCTGTCTCCCATCCATTACCTGTCTTTTTCTCTCCTGCTCTTATCTCTCAAACTTCAAAGCTGCACCTGGCAGCTTCAAAGCTGCAAATGGCCTTGCACAGTGGTTTATTTGTATCCATGCTGCTGCACACAATTTGGACTCTTTGGCCTTTATAACATAAATGTATTTAGTGTGAAACATTTATCCATTATATTCTATTCATTGGTGCAGTATTTAATTCACTACATTTCCCCCCTGTGATCCTGAAAAGGATCACTAAGTGAATCTATAGGTGATTGTCAAAGTGAAATACTATAAATGTGAAGTTTCAAAAAGTAACTGATGTTTATATATTTTGCACACCAAACTAAAAGTGAGACTAAAACACAGTGAGTGATATAAGATGTTGTGATTACATGATAAAGTGATAAAATGTAAAAAAAAATGGAGAACGTCTTAAAACAAAGAGGGATCCCCCCCTTGGCTCACTTACAAGGACCTTTCCTCTTGCTTACTTTTTTTGTAGAAGGATTTTCAGTTGTTGTTTTTAAAGCAGCAATGATACGAGGTAGGGGAATTCCAATGCCTAAGCAGCTTCATCTCCGACTAGGTCACTGCATTCCCCCTCCACGAGGTGTCATTGCACACCCATAAATATACCAAATCAAACTCCATCATGCTTGGACTATGCCAGGCAAACTCATCATCTAATGGTCAATAGACCGTCATTACAACCAACATATGAGTAACCATGTGGCACTCTCCTGCACAGTACTTGTACTGTCACATATGTTATACATATACACAATTATTTTATTATTTATCTTTAGCATAGGTATTCATAATCATTAATAATCAGTAATGTCCTTTATATCCAGCATGGTGTTGTGTTTGAAATTAATAATAGTTCGGGGCTCCATGGGGGTTGGAAGGCATCATCCCCCATGGTCTTGCATCGGTATTTCCTGGGGCATGTGGCCCCGGCAGCTGCAGCAATGTAGTAGTGGTAGTAGTAGCCATGCGCCCTTGATCAGAGGTCAGCTGCAGCAGCTTCCCTTGCAGGGTGATTATGGTTTGCCGTGCCTCCTGAAGTTGACGTGTCAGCTCCTCACACTCTTGGGTCAACCGCTGCATCTTCCCTTTTTCCCTGGTTTTGTATATGCTGCGGCGAATCATTTCTTGCAACGTGGCGGCTACTTCTACTTGTGTGCCTACCGACGCATGTGTGGAGATTCTCCTTTTATTGTTGTACTCTAGCCATGCCTCTGTGGTTGGGGGATATGTTAGGCCATAATAAGCTTCCTCATAAGACTCCGCCATGTTCAATTAATCTGCATTTGGAGACATAGTGTAGCATATTTATATAATATTAGGAGGCATACAGCCCATAAAACTTCAGCATGCAAATTACTATATCTAAGTGAGTAAGTATATGAGTCGTTGTTATGCCTATTAATATACATATATACAATTTTGTTATTAAAGAAATGCACGTACCTGGTGGGGGTGGGAGGAGATCATGGTTATGTTCTATATGACCTGGTCCAGCTGTATTTCTACAATTGGGAACTGTCCAGTTACACTTACAATAAGTTTCGAGACCAGTCCCCGAATGAGGGGTATGACGCAACAAATAACTATCAATATTATCAATATTATTGCTCCATCCAAGCTTATTTAACCAATCCCAGAAGCCCTTCAACTGAGTGTTCCAATTGGACCGCAACACGTGTTCATCTCTCATGCGTTTCATTTCCTGAAGGACTCCTGTGAGGCTGCCGTTAACATCTGTATGCATAGGGATTAAAGTACAACAATCTTCCCCGATATAGTCACATATTCCTTGGTCCCCAGCCATGCGAGATTCCAGCACAAACCTATTTTGTAGAATCATTAGTGAAGTAGCATGCAATTGATCCCTTACTAGATCTACACCCTTTATTGTAAAATTTATAAACCTTTGTTGATTATACCATAAGAGATTCACCCATCTACTATTTCGGGCTATGTACTGCGCATTGGCAACTGATCCCCAGATTGGTACTGCCCCGACCCCTCTTCCACTTTCTATCCAATCACTCCCTATGGCAACCTGTTCTTCAGGTACCCCATATGGGACCTGATCCCAGGTGATATATACCTCATCTGATGTTTTCCACTCGTGTTTGCTGGGAATACTTCTTTTAGCACGACTGGTTATTTCGTTAGATGTTTCATTAATGCCTATTGGGTCATTTACTATTAACTTTAGTTGTCCTGTCAGCATTACTGGTGCACAGATCCCTTCCCACTGAGCGGGTAGTGTGGCCAACATCTGTGTCTCATTGTGACACATCCAAAAAATGTCACCTAAGGGGACAGATCCCTTCGCCAGACTCAGTAATGGGTACGTGGCCACAAATGCAGGTTGGAACTCATAGATGACGGCTCCCCCATCTGGTACTACTTGTTCACAACGTATGGTGGCCTTGAGACTTGTTTTACATATCTTAACGTGGCTAGTGATGTTCCCGTTTGCTGTCGGTGGGTACCATGGTTTTTTACTACATTCCACCACCTCGTCTGTTGTCCACATCAGGTTAGAGGAGCTATCTGTCACTTTTTCTATTTCTTTTCCTCGGGCTATACAAAACGGAAAAATCAGGTCAGCTGGTTTTTGTACTACTGGTGGGAGGGAGAATGTACTCATTACATCATTTATTGAGGAGTTCAGCGCTCTGGGGTATACTGTCCAATCTTTTGACCATGATTTCATACCTGCAGCCATATGCATGGCACAGTGAGCAAAGCACCTCACCGTTATTTCTGGGCAATCACCTATTTTACTTCCGGGTATAATCTGAAGGGCCGGTAATTTTTTAACATTATTGCAAGCTATACAATCATCTTTAGGACGCTTTTTGGCTTTGAACATTGTCTGGACAGAGTACTGAATCCATTGTTGGAACATATTGGTCTCCCAGTGTGCAGTTTTTAATTTGTCTAGATCTCTTTTCTGTCTTTTGTTCATTAGTTGTACCATGCTATGCGCTCTTTCTACTGTCATTACTTGTTTTGTTAGTGTGTTTTGGCATATGTTTGTTTTGCATCTTACCTCAATGATCACCATCCCATCCCCACGGCAGTCCATGCTTCGTGGAATTCCAAGCCAATGTTTCCCCATTGACTCGTTTCCTAAGATTTCTTCAGACATTACATAATCATATCCTTTGATTTGCACATGCATTAGTGATATGTCTTCCCCATCATTATTACTGATTACCCCTTGGTTAGTAGCTAGTGTTATCATTGCTAAGGCACATGTTTGTGTTTGACGCATTAAATGTGAGTGTGCATTGTTAGTATTAATCTTAATAAGATCCCCCCTTGTTAACCCACAAAGGGTTAACAAAACAAGAAAACTAGTCAGAGTCAGAAGAAGACGCATGCGAGAGATGCCCAGACGGCGATGGAGTGGACGGGACCGATTCGACCGACGGCCCACTCGCCGTGGAGGAGGAAGGGGAAAGGGAGGGGAGGAACAGGGAAGGTGCAGGTGAGGGATATGTGCTAAGGGTTGTGTGAACATTTTACGCACATTATACTTAAGACAGTGTGGGCATAAGGCCAGTTCTCTGTCTACCATAGGTGTCATATAAGGTGACCACCAGACTGCCTGTAGCTTTCGAATAACTTGGGCTCGTGAACAATGATCAGGTCCATGCATTATTTTAATGGCGGTTGGTAACAAAGACAAAGGTAGTACAAAATGCCCTCGAAAACTACGCCACAACCCATTGTGGGGGCGTGATAAGCGTGTCGCCCCCCTTTGCACCCACAGACGTTTTTCCACTTCAGACACTCTATTCTGGGCTTCTATTAACGAAGCTAGATTAGTAATAGGTTCACATTCAGCTACAAGAACCATCGGCCCCTGCACTGCAGGTCCTGTGGCTTCTTTGGCTGCTTCATCTGCCAAGTTGTTTCCTATTGCGATAGGTGTTTTTGCCGTATGATGAGCAGCACATTTTACAATAGCTAACACAGATGGGAGTTGCATAGCTTGTATTAATTCCACGACAGCTTGCCCATGGGTTACGGGGGTACCATCTGTTTGAACAAATCCTCGTTGTTTCCAGATGCTTGCGTTTATATCGCATACCCCGTAGCCATATGCACTGTCAGTATAGATGGTCACTCTTTTACCAGTAGCCAATTTACATGCAGCTGTTAATGCCTTTATCTCTGCCAACTGGGCAGAGCAAGGTTGGTCAAGGCTCACCGACTGCACCTTGGTATAGGTCCCGTCGGGGTCAAGCCTGACCACTCCATATCCAGCTTTGTTCCCTGTCTCGCCTCTGACGCATGATCCGTCTACAAAAAGCGTCAGATCAGATGGGATTGGATGATTGTACAAATCCTTCCTTACCTTCATGAAGGTGTCCATCTCCTGGAGACTATCATGGGCCTCACCTTCTGTGGGCAATACCATTCTTGTGGCTGGGTTGATTGTGGTACAGCGTTGTATTGTTAGGTCAGGTCCTGAAAGCAGAACTTCATAACCTGTTCGACGAGCTTGGGTTATCACAAAGCGTGGGCTTGTGAGCAGTGCATGTAATTGATGTGATGTATACAAAATAACAGGGTGGCCCATAGTAATAATTGAGGCTTTTTTATATGCGAAGGCTGCTGCCGCCAAGCCCTGGTAGCAGGGAGGCAGGCCTTCTTCGACATCATCTAATTTTGTGCTGTAATAAGAAATTGGCTGTTTACCTGTGGGGGTGTCTTGCATCAATACTGCACATGCATACCCTTGTCGCTCAGCCACATAGAGATGGAATGGTTTGCTGTAATCTGGATTGGCCAGAGCAGGAGCAGTTTGGAGATCTTGTTTCAGCAGCTGGAACGCACCCTCTGCTTTAATCAGTGCTCTTAGTGGAGCCGTTTTGATGGCAAAATCACAAACCCACGGTCTGCTGTAACCTGCCATGCCAAGGAAAGACAACATGTGACCAACAGTCCGAGGTTTGGGCAATTGAGTTATGGCTTCTAGTTGGGACGGTGCAATATACCTCTTGTCCCTACTGAGTTGCCTGCCGAGATACTCCACTGTTTGCTGGCAGAATTGCAACTTTTGTTTACTTACTTTGTGTCCTCCTTCTGCCAATGCAGTCAACACTGTAATGGAGTCTCTCTCACACTGCTCTTTAGAAGCAGAACAAATCAAAATGTCATCAACATAAATCAACATTGTAGATGGTATGTCAAGGTGATTTAAATCATTCGCCAGTACACGATTGAAAATTGATGGCGAGTGTACAAAACTCTGTGGTAAACGGGTATAAGTATATTGTTGGCCTTTGTACGTAAATGCAAACAAATACTGGGAATCTGGATGGACCGGTACACTGAAAAATGCTGAACACAGATCTATCACAGTAAACCATTTTGTGCCTGGGGGTATATTACTCAGTAGTGTGTGGGGGTCTGGTACTACTGGTATTTCTTCTGCTACAATAGCATTAATTAATCTTAGATCATGGACTAGTCTGTAGTCATTACTGTTGGGGTTTCTGATGGGAAAAATTGGTGTGTTACAGGGACTTGCTGTTGGTTTAAGAACTCCTGCTGTTTCTAATCCTGTAATGATAGGCTGTATTCCTTCTATTGCTTGTCTTTTCATTGGGTACTGTCTTTGGAAGGGTAATTTAACATTTAGTTTGATGGTGAATTTGATGGGTCTGCTGATTTTACTAATCCTACATCTGTTTTACTTTTAGACCATACCTACTCTGGAACTTGTTCTAATAATGGTTCATGCTCGTTGGCCACTGCCATTTGTCTTTTCCCAGGAACTCTAATGTGTTCTGCTATTACTTCATCAGCTTGTGAGAATGAGATTTTGAAGAACAGTCCATCTTTTGACATGCTAATGCAGTCCCATGCTGTGTCATCCCATTCAGTGACTTGCTTAGCTTCTTGAACCATGGGTCCTAGGTCATGTGACTCATACTTGTCTGCAATCAGTAATGTGACATGTGGTGCTGAGTTGGTAACCTGGAACCATTCTGCTACCTCTTTATCAGGAAATGTGACAACAGCTGCAGCTCCTTGTGGTCCAACCATTATGTCAGCGTATTGGATGACAGTTGTTTTGTTGTTAATTTCTTCATCCCAACTTTTCTCGTAGTCTTTGTGTGTTTTACCTTTGTCATAAAACATGGTACAATGGAGAGGGAGAAAAGGTTCTTTAGATATGTTGTAGTGATTCATTATCAGGGGTCTCCATGTTTCCCACTCCAGTTGGAGGAAGGAAGTTGGTGACATGAGTTTCAGCCAAAATACTTGGTCTTCTAGTTCACGACCTGTTGCCTGGGGGGTCATTTCTGGGCCTAGTGGCATCATGTAGGCTTCATTCTTGTCTGTTGCTTCATAAGAAATTCCATTAGGGGTACATTTGATTTTTGCATTGTGCTGGCACAGCACATCTCTACCCAGCAGATTAATTGGCGTATCCTCTGAGTAAAGCAGTGGTGCATACACAGTCTTTTCACCTATGATCATGGGAACTGGCTCAGTCATGGGTATTAGTTGGGTCTTCCCAGAGAAACCTACTATTTGAATCTTTGATGCTGAGAGAGGCAGGCCAATTCCACTTTTCCCTATACAGGAGTAGGCCGCTCCTGTATCAATCCTGAAGCGATGATGGCTGTCATATATAGTGACATCAATGGTGGGTTCTGTTTGTGGGCGTTGGGTTAATACAGGTAGAATGGCCTCTCCATCAGGTTTCTCTGGGCACCCTTATAGCCAGTACGCCTCTTGTCCTGCTCCATAGGTGGTTGGTCCAGCAGTAGGGGGCTGAGGTCCCATCCATGGGTTAGTGGGGCAGTCCCTTTGCATGTGTCCGACTTGTCCACATCCCTAGCATTGCAGTCTCGCTCGCTGTTGTCCCATGTCTGGACCAGCCTGGGGCATCTGCTGGTATTGACCTTCAGGGGGGCTTCTTGGGGCTCCTTGTGGTCCCCTCCATCTTCCTCGCATGGGTGGCCCCCGTCGTCCTCTTCCAAACACTGCTTGTTGGGGGCCTCCTCCTTGGTTTAGATGCACATGAATAGGAGGGACTGGTTGAGGTTGGGTCTGCTGTGGCAGGGCTCCTCCCACAGGTGGCGCTGCTGGATATTGCATCTGCTGTGTGGGCGGAGGGATGACAGGAGACACTACTGGTGCTTGTACGACTGCCTCCCCTGTTGGTGCACCCTCGGTCGGGGGTGTGGCTGCCACAGTCAATGCTGCTTGATGTTTGGGCTTTTCTTTTTCTTTCTTTGCTTTGGACAATTCCCCAATCTGCAGCTGGGTTAACTTGGTGGCCAGCATCTTGCTTTGGTCCTCAAAGGCCCGTTTTTCGGCCCTATGCATGTTTACATAGTGTATGACATGCTCAGAGAACAAAGGCCAGTCCATCTTCATGAGCCCCACAACTCCGTCCAGTTTGGCTTGTACTTTTTTGGGCATGGCCTCCCTGATGTAGGTTCTAAACAGAGGGCCAGATGTCTTCTGTTCATTCCCATCACTTCCAGTCTCTGTTTTCCATTTCTGTTGAAACCTGTGCAGAAACTGGGCTGGGCTCTCATCATCCTTCAGACATTCTTGTCTCAGCTTTGTTGGATCACTGCAGGTGGGGTATTTGTTCCTCAAGGCTGCCCACACCTTGGGTCTTATGCGGTTAAATGGTATCTTGTCATACTGGTGTGAGGTCATGACCCTTGGAAGCTGGGCTTCATCGAACATCTCTCTGGCTCCTGAGTGTCCTGCTGTTTTGATTAGCAGCGCCTTGATGTCTCCAGCTGCCAGATTGATGCCTCCAGTGATTTCTTCCAGCTTTTCTATCCACCTGTCAGCACCATCTGCCAACGGGGTCAGTCTTCCAGCAAGTGTGATCATGTCCATAAATGACCATGGCACATATCTGTCTTCATGAGGTCCTTTAGACAGCAAGGGAGCTATATAAGCCCCACCTTGACTTTGTTCTGTCTTCTGCTGTCGTATTTGGAACCTGGTTCGCATGGGGTGAGGGTCGCTTCTACTATTTTCAGGTCCACGTCATATTCAGCTGCGAGTGGCTTCTGTCCTTTTGCCACTGGCCTGCTTTTTTCCTTGGACCCCTCATAGAATGGATTTTTTGACGACAGTTTGTCCGGGCCTTTATCCTGCGTTTCAACATCCTCCCACTCTGCTGCATCACTTTCTGTTGAGCCTTCCTCCTCACATCCCCTCTTTCACTCCTGCTTTATTAATCAGGGTCACAGTCTGTGGACTTGGCTGGTCTGGGTAATCAGCATTGGCCGCTTCTTTTACAAGCTGCTCTTCCTCCATTTTCTTTAATTCTTCGATTTCTTTCCTTAGTCTCTTCTCTTCTTCCTTTTGCTTTTTTATTGTCTCTCTCGTATCCCTTTGATATTTCACTTGTACTTTTTCTTTCTCCTTTTCTTCTCTGCTGACAATTTGTGAAAATTCTTTCCTCAGTTCCTCCAGCTCCTTGTCTATTTGTTCTTTCATTGATTCGGTTTCTTCCATATAGGTCAACCTGATTCTTCTAACACTAATTTGAGCTGTCCTGTAATTTTTCCCTTGCTGCTCTGCTTCTCACATACAGGATATTGTCCTACGATAGTTGGGTGATAAGGTGGTGGTTTATGATCCGTATAGTTGGGAGCTGTCGGACTCTTATGGTTTTCAACTTTAAAATATCGCAGGATGTCTCTCTGTTCAGCATGTTTCCGTTTTTTATGCAAATGCATTCGGTCTCGTTTTTTATCTTTATCCCTCAATTTTTCTTCTACTTCATCACAGTATGATGGATCAAAACTGCCTTCTTTAGGCCAGCGATTTTTTCCAGATGTTATCTTATGCCATTCTGTCATGCATTTTTGAATTTTGCGCTTATTGGATGGTTGTGTCATTATTACCAGTTTGGCAGGCATCAGCCCCTCAGTCTGTTTGCTCACATTGGCTCCCATGGCAACCAACAGTCACTCAACCCTCGGGGCCTTGTGCTTATCCACCAACCTTTATAGTCCCTAATGTTTTAATTTAACTTATTCTGCTCTCTCCAATACAGATCTCTTTTTGTTTTAATTTTCCTACTTTTTAATTTTTATTAGATCTCTACAATTTAAGTTGGGATCTCTAATAGAACAAATTTATAATATTATTTTTGTACTTTTTACTAAGTATTCTGTTTGGTTACTCTATAATCTATTTTATGTATAACATAATTTTATATTCACCTATAACCTATTTCGTAATTTTAAATTTATTTTATTCTTTTAACTATGTATTTTATTGTTACCAATTCTGTTAATGTAAACCTTTCAAGTTTTATTATTATTGTTATTATTATTATTCGCCCCTTACTCCCCCTTAATAATTAACTCTTTCACGCTTCCTACAAAGACACATAGACAAATGATTATATATTTACAGTGCACTTTTACTTTTCCTCACTGTCTCCTACAGTGGCACACGTGTTTTCCCTGCTACCTGGACCCACTCAGATAACTGAAAATGGGTAGACGTCATCCGGTAGAGCGGTACTATTTCTCCGACTATCGCTTAGTCAGTAATATTCTGGCTATCCCTTAGCCTGGCTATCGCTTAGCCTCTCAATACCTAATACAACACAAGTTCACGGAGCACGCTGACTATCGCTTAGTCGCTAATACTCCCACTTAACACGCGTACTTTAATGTTCTGGATTTATGGCTTCCCTTTGCCAATCGTCCGCTCAGAACATCGCCTGTTAAGCTTAACTCAACTATACACAAAATAGTTCAAACACAGAACAGTTCAAATACAGAATAGTTCAAATATTAATCAATACTTAAACCATGCATTCACATATACATTCATACCATACATTCATACATACCTTGGACCTTTCCCCAGTTTAGTCTGCCTTTTGTATATTCTTATATAAGTACTTATTAAATTTGGAAAATCCTTATTAAATTTGGAATACTAGGTTCTTTTAGGAGAGCTTTGTTGGTGCCTGACACCCACAAGCAGTCGCTGGAGGCTGGTTCCCCACTAATTTAGAAAATTATAACAAATTGTGTCTCACCTGTAAGTTGGTGAATAATAGTGGGACCTTGGGGTTCCTGGCCTCCAACTGGTGCCTGCAGGTTATCCGGCACCTGGGCTTCCTCCTGGCTGGCTCGCCAAAATGTCGTGGAATTGTCTTCCCAACGACTTAAAATTTAAGCTAAGTCTTGTAAAAATTCAAAGTTCTTAAAAAGCAGTTGAAAAGTCTTCAAACAATGATCAAAAATCAGGCAGAGGCAGCTGGGTCCAGGTCCAGAGTGGTTTATTCCAAAATACAGGTCAACCACCCGAGATGCAAACCGGTAAACATCTGACTTACAAACAGAGACAGTCCCACTTATATTCACCCGAGGAGCATTTTTTTAAAGCTTTTCTTTGATCTATCAAAGCCTTTTCTTTACACTTTCATCCAGTGTGACTTATGTTTTCATAACATCTCATTAAAAAAGTCAGCATAACCTTGATGCTCAAAATTTCAGTAAAACATCACTTTTGTGTCGACCAGTACCGTGCCGTATCGTTTTGTTTAATTTTGATATGACAACTCAATATATCACAATTTAGTACAGCTGGGCTGTGCAACCTTGAATATTCCATTCTCAATGCGTATGTCTTATAAACAGGCCTCATTTCTGCAACCTTGTAGCATCAAAAGCCTTGGACTCAGTGCAATACTTCTGTCTCCCGTCCATTACCTGTCTTTTTCTCTCCTGCTCTTATCTCTCAAACTTCAAAGCTGCACTTGGCAGCTTCAAAGCTGCAAATGGCCTTGCACAGTGGTTTATTTTTATCCATGCTGCTGCACACACTTTGGACTCTTTGGCCTTTATAACATAAATGTATTTAGTGTGAAACATTTATCCATTATATTCTATTCATTGGTGCAGTATTTAATTCACTACCCTTCCTTCACATTGTGGATGTCACTGTGTGTACGGAGGTTAAGTCGATGGACAAGAAATCCATTGGGGTCTCCCCGCGTAGGTTCGAGTCCTGCCAGCAACGACAGCTCCTTCCTCTAATGGCTGTTTTTGTTTACTCACTGACAACAGCAGTCATCGCAAGCTCCTCATCACATTTAGGAGAAAGAAAGCATCCTGTTATGCTATTCTCAGTCCACTGTCTCGGTAGAAAACATTTCAGCGATCACTTCCAGTATTGGGCCTAATTTCCTTGCTTTACTTTTTAAAAAACGTTTTTCAAAAGGGAACTGAAGTTGCAGTCAACCAACAGACTAGGACAAAGAGTACTATATTTTATGAGGAATGTGAAAAAGTAACCGATTTCCACAGTCTTTACTGCTAAGTATCTTTGACCTTGCTTTAAGTCTAAGATATTGTGTCTAAGACCTTTCAAACCACTGGTTGACTGAAATAAAAATGACAGTAGAAACTCTAAATGTTTCCTCGCTTCATGGCTAACACAGAAATTATGTGTACTGTTGAAGTGTAATGACAAAGACAATGGGACACCCTGTAGACTTCCCTTTTGGCTTAACTTGGAATGCCACCAAATTCTACACAAATCCTAATGATATTTGAGAGAAATACTGATGTCAATAAGTTCTCTTTTAGGTTTATTCTTTATACATCATGTGCATTGTTACTTTATTAGCCAGACTAGAGAGAGTGGATGACCTTCCTTCACATTGTGGATGTCACTGTGTGTACGGATGTCATCTAATCAGGACAGCCTTTTCGGAGAAACAGCAAAGTGGGAATGCTTTCTTTTTTTGCTGAATGAAAAGAGAAAAATTAGTTAAAGACACTGTGAGCAGGAAAAGAAGCACGAATTAGCTGAAGAACATATGAAAATGTGAAAGGAAGTCATCAGAAGCTTCAAACTGCAGAAAACAATTGAATCATCTGAAGATTTTGTAGGGTAGAATCATAACAGTACCCCCCCCTCAAGGGCGGATTCCAGTCGCCCCAAAGAAAACAAAACAACTCGCCCATGGAGGGCGAAGGGCGAACCAGGGATGCCAGGAAGAGTCTCAGGTGACCGGCCATGGAACCGGCAGCAGAGCAGAGTCTCAGAAGCTGCAGGGGCCTTGGAGGAGGGCGTCACCTCCGCTTCAGCAGGAAGCATCGGGAGAAACACTGTCTCCGCTTCAGCAAGAAGCCCCGAGATGGACGCCGTCTCCGCTCCCGCTGCTCAGCAACAGGCTCAAACAGGTACGCCCACTACGGCTCCACATCCAGAGCAGAGGAAGCCGCCGACTGCGGCTCCGCATCCGGAACAGAGAAAGCCACCGACTTTGGCTCCACCTCAGGAACAGAGGGAACCACCGATTGTGGCTCCACCTCAGGAACAGAGGGAACCACCGATTGTGGCTCCACATCCGGAGTCTCTGGAAGACGTAGAGCAGGCTCAGGGGTCTCCAGACGGCACAGAGCGGGCTCAGTGGTCTCCAGACGGCACAGAGCGGGCTCAGGGGTCTCCAGACGGCACAGAGCGGGCTCAGGGGTCTCCAGACGGCACAGAGCGGGCTCAGGGGTCTCCAGATGGCACAGAGCGGGCTCTCCAGGAGCGCGTAGAAGGAGTCTGCTGGGCTAGTCTGTTGGTTGGATCAATCTGTCATGATGCAATGGTTTTACTAGCCCAGATGCAGAACTCACAGACAGAGAGGCAGGGAAAAGTCCCGTATTTTATTGGAACCGGTTGACAGACTTACAGGTTGGCAGATTCAGACAGGCATGGTGGCACAGGAAATACAACGATCCAGCTCAGAGGGGAGGTCACACTCAGCTTATATAGGAAGCTTCCTTAATCAGCAGAATGGAAAACGGCTGAGTCCAAGCTCCCCAGGCATGGATCCACGGCGCCCTCTGGTGGGCAAAGCCCCAGATCCTAACACTAAAGTGCAGAATAGAGGAAAATGCACTTTCTGAACACTGTGTGATTGAATAATTTTGTGCACTTTTTGGTTTCAGACTTTTTTCTGTAACAGGTGCAGCTGCTGAGAATGATTTTTGTTTTTTAACTGGTTTGGCTAGTGTCATTGTTATGTGTGCAAAGCAGACATGGGCAATGTGGAGTCAACAAGTCATCTCCATGTAATGTATTTAATCTACCCAGCCAATTAACCAGGTGAGTCCAATTGGCACAGGTTAATTCACGGTGAAGATTGGACTCACCTGCTTCAGTGGTTGGGTAGAACAAATACATGACATGGAGATGACTTGTTGACTCCACATTGCCCATGTCTAGTGCAAAGCATAGCCAAGGAAGGAACACTTAATTTTAATTTTGTAAGTTTTTTATCAAGCTTGCTTAATATTGTGTGCAGCATAAGACCTCAAAATGTTGTTTATTGTATTTATTTATCTATTTATTGTATTTTGTTTATTAATGAGAAAATTTCTGTTGAATTTTGGAGTCTTTGTTTTTATCCTTGTGGTATTGAAAATGACATCGAGTATCGAATGTTTTACTTAGTATCTGTATCGAGTTGACAACCCTAGTATTGTCCCAAAGAACACTTACCATGATGGTGTGAGTACGGTGCCTCAGAAGAAAGACCCGAACTGGGGTGATTCTTTGGTTCTTCTAACCTCGGAGATGGCTGACATGCTTGCTGGACCTCGTCTGAGTTGAGAGACGTAGAGTCAGCAGCGATAGATGATTTCAGCTGAACCTCCGCTAAGGGAGGTGCCTCAATGGTAGCAGAAGAAACCGCTTCCCCTTGGATCTCTGGACCATCTTCTGCTTTGCTGAGATGCAGCTCGCTGGTGACAGAGCTGTCATCTTCAGTTGGGAAAAATAATGGCCTCATAGTCGACCTGGATGGGGAGGTCAATCATGTCTTCCCATGAAAGTTTAGCTGGAGAGGTTTCATTTCCACAAACAAACTGTTTTTGCTGCATGGCTAACTTTCTATCAATCAGAATATCTACCTAAAAGTCGTGTGATATCTGAGAACGATTTCTGGCTTGTTTCGCTAAGGTTCGAACGTGCTTCTCAAAAGTGATCTGTCTCAATGAAGGTAGGGAACAGATAAGAACACTGGGTGGGTTTATGCTCAGATCCTTTCCAAAGTCTGTGATGTCATCAGCAGCCTCTTTGTGACATCACATGCCAGGTGTTATCGAACATTCTAATCCCAACTGCTGAACAGGGAATGCATTTTTTAAAATAGATTAGCTGTTTTTTAAACAATAACTTTCTTCTTTGTTCAGTTTGGGCTATTTTTGGTTTTCTTTTACTGATCAGATTAAAAGTTATTCAAAGAAAAATATATGCTTTGAAATGTAATTGTCCTAGAATTTTTTTAAAGATTTCTCATAGTTCTGTATTTCAGTTTTACAATCAAATACAGACATTTATAAACAGTATTTAACTAAAGTATTACTGTCTTCAAAGACCTCATTACTTACCTTATACCACCCAAGAAGATTCAACACATGCTGGTAGCGATGTTGCTAGGCAACATAAGGTGGATCAGGTATAGTTTCTGTATTACATTTACTACAACAGTAGCTTGCTAAGCCCAAAACCTCTGAACTTTTTGAATTTGGGTGAGACTGAGGCCAGTTTGTAATGATTCCTGAAGCAACCTGCACCAGAGTCCAATAGGAAGTGGACCAAGACCATTTCAGCAAGTAAGACTCCATCCAGTTATTTGGTCTGGACGAGATTTTGCTGGGCTTAAATCAGACTTGCACAAAAGAAACAAACAAACTCTGGTCGATTTAGCTTAATAGGGCTTATTAGTGCGTTTTATAAAGCTATGTGCCACAGAAAGTGCTTTTGAAGAAATCAGCTGATTATAACAGACTCGTTCCCTTCCTACCCACCAATAAAGAACATAGTCAACAACAACAACAACAAAAAAACAGACCATAAATAGATTTATGGAGGAAGAAGACAGAAGAGATCCTAAAACGGATTCCAAGGATAGCTATCATTTTTTCTATCTTGTTTGAGAAAATACTCAAGCATAATATCAAACATACAGTGGGGCAAAAAAGTATTTAGTCAGCCACCAATAGTGCAAGTTCTCCCACTTAAAAAGATGAGAGAGGCCGGTAATTTTCATCATAGATATACCTCAACTATGAGAGACAAAATGAGAAAAAAAATCTAGAAAATTACATTGTCTGATTTTTAAAGAATTTATTTGCAAAATATGGTGGAAAATAAGTATTTGGTCAATAACAAAAGTCCATCTCAATACTTTGTTATATACCCTTTGTTGGCAATGACAGAGATCAAACGTTTTCTGTAAGTCTTCACAAGGTTTTCACACACTGTTGCTGGTATTTTGGCCCATTCCTCCATGCAGATCTCCTCTGGAGCAGTGATGTTCTGGGGCTGTCGCTGGGCAACACAGACTTTCAACTCCCTCCAAAGATTTTCTATGGGGTTGAGATCTGGAGACTGGCTAGGCCACTCCAGGACCTTGAAATGCTTCTTACGAAGCCACTCCTTCGTTACCCAGGTGGTGTGTTTGGGATCATTGTCATGCTGAAAGACCCAGCCACGTTTCATCTTCAATGCCCTTGCTGATGGAAGGAGGTTTTCACTCAAAATTTGACGATACATGGCCCCATTCATTCTTTCCTTCACACGGATCAGTCGTCCTGGTCCCTTAGCAGAAAAACAGCCCCAAAGCATGATGTTTCCACCCCCATGCTTCACTGTAGGTATGGTGTTCTTTGGATGCAACTCAGCATTCTAGTAGTAGAGTAGAGTTTTTACCAAAAAGTTCTATTTTGGTTTAATCTGACCATATGATATTCTCCCAGTCATCGTCTGGATCATCCAAATGCTCTCTAGCAAACTTGAGACGGGCCTTGACATGTACTGGCTTAAGCAGGGGGACACGTCTGGCACTGCAGGATTTGAGTCCCTGGCGGCGTAGTGTGTTACTGATGGTAGCCTTTGTTACTTTGGTCCCAGCTCTCTGCAGGTCATTCACTAGGTCCCCCCGTGTGGTTCTGGGATTTTTACTCACCATTCTTGTGATCATTTTGACCCCACGGGGTGAGAACTTGCGTGGAGCCCCAGATCGAGGAAGATTATCAGTGGTCTTGTATGTTTTCCATTTTCTAATAATTGATCCCACAGTTGATTTCTTCACACCAAGCTGTTTGCCTATTGCAGATTCAGACTTCCCAGCCTGGTGCAGGTCTATAATTTTGTTTCGGGTGTCCTTTGACAGCTCTCTAGTTTTGGCCATGGTGGAGTTTAGAGTGTGACTGTTTGAGGTTGTGGACAGGTGTCTTTTATACTGATAACGGGTTCAAACAGGTGCCATTAATGAAGGTAACGAGTGGAGGACAGAGGAGCCTCTTACAGAAGAAGTTACAGGTCTGTGAGAGCCAGAAATCTTGCTTGTTTGTAACTGACCAAATACTTATTTTCCACCATATTTTGCAAATAAATTCTTTAAAAATCAGACAATGTGATTTTCTGGATTTTTTTTCCTCATTTTGTCTCTCATAGTTGAGGTATATCTATGATGAAAATTACAGGCCTCTCTCATCTTTTTAAGTGGGAGAACTTGCACTATTGGTGGCTGACTAAATACTTTTTTGCCCCACTGTAGATGATTTTTTTAAATGACAATGCACATAACAGAACATTCTAGAATAAGTGCGGAAACATCTTTTTAATATGTAGTCCCTCAGGTTATCCTAAAAGATTCAACAAATATAATAAAAATACATAGAATTGTAGGTTCTTTTATTTTTAGAATTATAATTGAAAGTTTATTTATTTCAATAATGCTCACTTTAGTACAGCTCAGTCCATAGATCTCTGATGGGTAACTTTTTCTTTCTATAGTTTCTTCTTGTGCAAATGCTACAAATCTGCCTCTCTGACAGTCAATCTCACACATCTGCGACTCAGCACCTGTGTCTTACCTTAATATGTTTCCTGTGATAATGCCCCTCTAGAAGTAGTGTAATCATTCTTCTATCTCCTATTAAGTGAGATCTCATTGTACGATGTATTTCTAATATGAACTGTTTCACATGAAACACATACTGTACATACTATTCTCACCAAACTGTGATAACTGTGATTAAATTCAGTGTAAACAAATGCCATATGTTGCCACCCCTCAAAAATTCCTGCCCCCCTCTCGCCACCCCATAAATATTTTTATCTAGATCCGCCCCTGCCTCAGAGACTCTAGCCCAGACAAGCCTCCAGCTGGTTTCAATTGGACGCAATCAGGGAGCAGTATTTAGAGAAGTGGATTCCCTGGAACGGACACCAGTCGGTTAAAATTCCACATAGTGGTAACCCACCTGCTAGCTCAGCCTATAACTGAACATTGTGCTAAGACTCAAGCTTACCTCCTTGTCCTCCTTCTCTCCTAGAGACTTTGCAGTCTCCAAGCCGGTTCTCCACTCAGTCCTCCTGGATACAGTTGGTATCCTTGGGCAACCATCACGAGCAAATATAATTTTTTGTTTTCCCACTAAGACCTCCCCAGTGGTCTTGGGCTACCCCCGGTAATAAAACACAACCCCCAAATAAACTGGCGTCTTTCTCGCATTCTTGGAGCCCTGAGTGCTCCCTGCTCAGCACTCCCTCCACAGAGTTCCATGTCCAATCCTCAGCTACCTCCAGCTGACCTCTCGAAAGTTCCATCTGATTATCATGATCTACAACGTGTCTTCAGTAAAGAACTAGCCCTCTCCTTGCTTCCTCATCGGCCATATGATTGTCTCATCAATCTTCTTTGTCGAAAAGAAAGACAAAACTCTCCGTCCGTGTATAGAATATCGGGAACTAAATCAGATCACCGTCAAGAACAAATACTCTCTTCCGCTCATATCAGCCTCTTTTGAACCCGTAAGCGGGTGTGTGTGTGTGTACGTGTGTATGCTACGGGGACTTGTCATCTTCAGTCTGGCGGCGTCTTTGCTGGGTTCAAACCCGAGGCAAAGCTCAGTAAGCGCTTAAAACGCCAGAGTTGTTGGAATGCGGAAGTGACGTCACCAACACGTGACTCGCTAAATGTTTGTCAGATTATTATTTTTTTATTTTATGTTTAAAAGTTTGGTGTAATTGTCCATGAATCTGTGTAAAGGAATTAAGTTGTAAAAATTATTTGTTTTTGTATATCAATTGTTTGTGGAGGTAATATATGGACAAAACTGATTAATGAGAAGAAATCAGAAATAAGAGAGCCTGAGGGGAGGGGCTTAAACTATTTAATGAGGGCTGTGGGAAGAAGAGCGGCCATTTCTGTTTTCTGTTTCTTTGTTACATTGCTGGTAACTGGAGGGAGGCTGAGGCCCAGAGTATCTTGTATATGTTTAGTTTCTTTTGCACCCTGTTTTGAGTTTTTGAGCACAATAAATAACCAAAACCGGTAACCCGACTGAGCCTGGGTTCTTGGAGGCCAAAGAACCCCGTCACAGTGACCAAAATCATCACTGTTACTGTTATTATATAGTAAATTAAATCATTACTGTTAAATTGTATTTATTGTCCAATTGTTTATTTGAATTCTTATTCTGGATTAGTTGGAGACATACACTAGGATATATCTGTCATGATTGGTTTAAGGCTAAACCCACATGCAGAACACAAACGGAGGCTGAGTTAAAGTTTAACAGAGTTTATTGAAAAAGGTTTTCACACAAAGACATGAAGTGGTTCAGGTACTGGTCCGGGTTGGGTTCACTGATGTCTGCAGAGACGGACAGTTTGATTAGCCAGGCAGTCAGATGATCAAATGAGTCTTTAGATAATTCAGAGTCTACTGTAGTGTATTATTTGTCATCAATGATTAGAATAAAACTAGAATTAAATGTTTTTAAATGATTAAAAGAGTTGTGTTTATGAATACATTTATGTAGGCCAAAGGGAGAAATGGAAAAGCAGTGTGTGTATGAGTCTGCACCTGGCCTTTTGAAGTTTGGATCCAAGCCGTTGTAGTGAAACAGGCACAATCATAAAAGTGAATTATTTGACATATCAAGGTTGCTTAGCCCAGCTGAACTCAGCTAAACCAACTGTGATGAACTGAGTTGTCATCTTCAAAACACACTGAGTAGTAATGGTCACAGAAAAAGTGATGTTTTACTAGGACTTGGAACATCAGGGTTATGCTGACCTGGTTTGAAGTAATATTATAATCATAGATCACATTAGAAGAAAGGCTTGGTTTTGACATATTATTAATTAAAATTGTTATATGTTTCTGATTTAAGTGCACCAAATGTCATCATGACCTGTAAGGCTGTTCTCAAAGAATTGTTATACTCATAAGTTACCTTGGATAAAAGCATGGTTTGAAAGATTAACAGTTAAAGAACTAATGTGTTTTTGATTTAATGACAATATATGTCATCATGATTTGCAAAGAAATGTCACTATAACCTGTAACAAAGACTGTTGATTAAATATATAAAAAATATGCTTTCAAAGGGATTTACCACCAGTAAGATAAAAGTAATTGGTTTTACCCGAAGAAAAAGTACCTAGAATAATGAAAAAAGGTGGGGGCCTGTAGGAGGAGCTAACAGGCCCCAAGAAGTGTATAAAAGAGGGCCATCTTTCATCATTTGTTCAGTTGCACGCCGGCGGTCAACTCGTGTGTGATTCTTTGTATGTTGCAATAAATTGCATTGGACCTGGACTTCAGCTGCTTCTGCCTGATTTTTGGATCATTGTTTGCTGACTTTTCTGCCTTTTGAGGACTTTGAATTTTTACAAAACTTAGCTTCAATTTTAAGTCGTTGAAGAGATTTTTCACCGACAAATTGGCGAGCCAGCCAGGAGGTGGCGCTGACGTCGGATGATCTGCAAGCACCAGCTGGAAGGCGTGGAAACCCAAGGGCCCAAACTTCACCATTAAAGGTGAGTTAATTCGTTATAATTTTCTAAATTAGTGGGGAACCAGCCACCGGCGACTGCTTGTGGGTGTCAGGCGTCATAAAGCTCACCCAAAAGAACCTAGTATTCCAAATTTAGTAATTATTGTCCAAATTTGATAAACATTTTTATGAGAATATACAAAGGCAGACTAAGCTGGGGAAGGGTCCAGGTATGTATGAGTATATGTGAATGCATGGCTTAAGTGTTATTAATGGTTTAAGTGTTATTAATGTTTGTATTATTCTGTATTTGAACTGTTTTGTGTTTGAATTATTTTGTGAATAAGTTAAGCTTAACACGTGATGTTCTGAACGGATGATTGGTAAAGGGACAGATTGGTCAAAGCATTTGACGTAGCTTGTGGAAGCCATACATCCGGGACATAAAAGTACGCGTGTTACGTGAGGGTATTGTTGACTAAGATAGTCAGCGTGCTCCATGAACCAGCTTGTATTGAATTGGGTATTGAAAGGCTAAGCGATAGCCAGAATTTGTGTTGTATTAAGTTTTGTGTTAAGGTATTAAGAGGCTAAGCGATAGCCAGGCTGAGGGATAGCCAGAGTATCATCGATTAAGCGATAATCGGAGAAATAGTACCGCTCTACCGGGAACGTTACCTATTTTCAGTTATCTGAGTGGGTCCGGAAAAGCCGGGAAACGCGTATGCCACTGTAGGGGACAGTGAGGAAAAGTAAAAGTGCACTGTAGATATATATATATATAATCATTTGCCTTGTGTGTCTTGGTTAATGTATCTTGTGTGTCTTTGTTAGTGTGAAGAGTGAAAGAGTTAAGTAACTAAAGGGGATAAGGGGTAAACAAAGATAATAATAGTAAAGATTATAATATTGATAAGATTTAAAGTATAATAATAAATTAATAGAAAATAATTATTACCAAGTATATTTAAAAAAGAATAACCTGAAAATTAATAAGGATTGGAAAACAGAATTGGTAACTGAAAAACACAGAATTAAGAGAATGAAATAAATTAACAAAGTCCCAAAATAAGATTGACAAAGGTTGTAAGCATTATAAGATAAAGGTATTATAAACATATATCATTACAAAGTATATATATATAAAATAAATTATAAGGTATTAATAATTAGTGAAAGTGCAAAATAATATTGTTAAATCTGTTCTTTTAAAGATCCTAACTCAAATGGTGGGGATCTAAAAAATTAAGAAAACACGATGTGTATTGGAAAGAGCAGAACCGGTTAAATAAAATTAATCAAAGACTATAAAGGATAGTGAATAAGCACAGACCCTAAAGGTTGAGTGACTGCTGATTGCCATGGGAGCTAATGTGAGCAAACAGACCGAGGGGTTAACTGGCCAAACTGGTAATAATGACACACCCCTCCAATAAGCGCAAAATTCAAAAATGCATGACAGAATGGCATAAGATGACATCTGGAAAAAATCGTTGGCCTAAAGAAGGCAGCTTTGATCCTTCATGCTGTGATGAGGTTGAAGAACGATTAAGAAATAAAGAAAAAAGGCGTGACCGAATGCACTTGCATAAAAGACAGAAACATGCTGAACAGAGAGATATCCTGCGATATTTTAAAGTTGAACATCAAAAGAGCCCAACAGCCCCTGAATACACTGATCATAAGCCACCACCCTATCGCCCTAGCATAGCAGGCCAGTACCCAGTAGTAGTAGAATCAGGTAGCAAGGGAAAGATTACAGGACAACTCAAATTAGTATTAGAAGAAGAAGAGGAAGAAACAGAAACAACAGAAAAAGAAATAAGCAACACACCACAGACAGAGTGTAACTACAGCAGTGAAGAAAACGATTGGGATAGAACCCCAGAAGTAAGGAGAAAAGCTCCCCATAGCCGTTCCCTACCCCCAGTACGTCGCAGGCATTCACCATATCAAAGAGGCCCCACATGCCACTCAGAGCCCAGGACCAAGTCATCTTTGGAAAAATCAGCAAAACACTCAGAGCCTGTGACCAAGCTAGTCTTGGAAGAACCGCCAGAACTGATGGAACAAATAAATAAGGAGGTGGAGGAGCTGACGGAAGCATATGTAAAACTCATAGAGAGGGAGGAAAAGTTGGAAAAAGAAGCACAAATGAGACAACTAAAGAATTTAAAAGAGAAATTGAAAAAATGGGACGAAGAATTAGAAAAACAGAAAAGAATGGAAACAGAGCAGCTTATACTACAGGCCCGAGATGACGCCCCAGATCGGGCAAGTCCACGGACTAAGGCCTTGATTGAAGAAGCCAAAATAAAAGAGGGAGAAGAGCGGGGAAGCAAGGAGGAAGTCCTAATAGAGAGTGAGGAGGCCGACTGGTCGCATGATGAAATGAAAGATGAAGGCTCAGACATGCCGCCGTCAACAAACCCATTCCATAAGGGGTTTAAGGAGAAAGGCAGACCAGCGACCAAAGGACGGAAGCCACTCACAGCTGAATGTTACGTGGACCTGCAAATAGAAAAAAGCGGCCCTCACTCAATGGTGACCAGGTACAAAGCACGACAGCAGAAGACAGAATCAGACCAATAAGGGGCCTATATGGCTCCCCTGCTGTCTAAAGGACCTCAAGAAGACAGATATGTGCCATGGTCATTTATGGACATGATCACACTTGCTGGAAGGCTGACCCCGTTGGCAGATGGTGCTGACAGATGGATAGAAAAGCTGGAAGAAATCACTGGAGGCATCAATCTGGCAGCTGGAGACATCAAGGCACTGCTGATCAAGACAGCAGGACACTCAGCAGCCAGAGAGGTGTTTGACGAAGCCAAGCTTCCAAGGGTCATGACCTCACACCAGTATGACAAGATACCATTCAACAAAATAAGACCTGAGGTGTGGGCAGCCTTGAGGAACAAATTCCCCACCTGCAGTGACCCAACTAAGCTGAGACAAGAATGCCTAAGGGATGATGAAAGCCCCCCCCAGTTTCTGCACAGGTTCCAACAGAAATGGAAAACAGAGACTGGAAGTGATGGGAGTGAACTGAAGACATCTGGCCCCCTGTTCAGAACCTACATCAGAGAGGCCATGCCCAAAGAAGTACAAGCCAAACTGGATGGAGTTGTGGGGCTCATGAAGATGGATTGGCCTCTGTTCTCTGAGCATGTTATCCACTATGTAAACATGCATCGGGCCGAAAAACGGGCCTTTGAGGACCAGAGCAAGATGCTGGCCACCAAGTTAACCCAGCTGCAGATCGGGGAATTGTCCAAGGCAAAGAAAGAAAAAGAAAAACCCAAACATCAAGCAGCATTGACTGTGGCAGCCACACCCTCAACTGAGGGTGCACCAACAGGGGAGGCAGTGGTACAAGCACCAGTAGTGTCTCCGGTCATCCCTCCACCCACACAGCAGATGCAATATCCAGCAGCGCCACCTGTGGGAGGAGCCCAGCCACAGCAGACCCAACCTCAACCAGTTCCTCCTATTCATGTGCATCTAAACCAAGGAGGAGGTCCCCAACAATTAACGTTTGGAAGGGGACGAGGGGGGCCACCCATGAGGGGAAGATGGAGGGGACCACAAGGAGCCCCAAGAAGGCCCCCTCAAGGCCAATACCAGCAGATGCCTCAGGCAGGTCCAGACATGGGACAACAGCGTGGGAGACTGCAATGCTGGGGATGTGGACAAGTTGGACACATGCAAAGAGACTGCCCCACCAACCCATGGATGGGACCTCAGCCCCCTACTGCTGGACCAGCCACCTATGGAACGGGACAAGACATATACTGGCTATAGGGGTGCCCAGAGAAACCTGATGGAGAGGCCATTCTACCTGTATTAACCCAAGGTCCACAAACAGAACCCACCATTGATGTCACTATATATGACAGCCATCATCGCTTCATGATTGATACAGGAGCGGCCTACTCCTGTATAGGGAAAAGTGGAATTTGCCTGCCTCTCTCAGCATCAAAGATTCGTACAGTAGGTTTCTCTGGGAAGACCCAAATAATACCCATGACTGAGCCAGTTCCCATGATCATAGGTGAAAAGACTGTGTGTGCACCACTGCTTTACTCAGAGGATACGCCCATAAATCTACTGGGTAGAGATGTGCTGTGCCAGCTCAATGCTAAAATCAAATGTACCCCTAATGGAATTTCTTTTGAAGCAATAGATGACAATGAAGCCTACATGATGCCACTGGGCCTACAAAAGACCCCACAGACAACAAGTCATGAGCCAGAAGACCAAGTATTTTGGCTGAAACTCACATCACCAACTTCCTTCCTCCAACTAGAGTGGGAAACATGGAGACCCCTGATAATGAATCACTACGAAAGCTCCAAAGAACCCTTTCTCCCTCTCCATTGTACCATGTTTTATGACAAAGGCAAAACACATGAAGACTACGAGAAAAGCTGGGATGAAGAAATTAACAACAAAACAACTGTCATCCAATATGCTGACATAGTGGTTGGACCACAAGGAGCTGCAGCTGTTGTCACATTTCCTGATAAAGATGTAGCAGAATGGTTCCAGGTTACCAACTCAACGCCACATGTCACGTTACTAATTGCAGACGAGTATGAGTCACATGACCTAGGACCCATGGTTCAAAAAGCCAAGCAAGTCACTGAATGGGTCAACACAGCATGGGACTGCATTAGATTATCCAAAGATGGACTGTTCTTTAAGATCTCATTCTCACAAGCTGATGAAGTTATAGCAGAACACATTAAAGTTCCTGGGAAAAGACAAATGGCAGTGGCAGCAGAACATGAATCCCTATTAGAACAGGTCCCAGAGCAAGTATGGTCTAAAAGTAAAACAGATGTAGGATTAGTGAAATCAGCAGACCCCATCAAATTCACCATCAAACCAAATGCTAAATTGCCCTTCCAAAGACAATACCCACTTAAAAGAGAAGCAGTAGAAGGAATACAGCCTATTATTACAGGATTAGAAACAGCAGGAGTTCTTACACCAACAGTAAGTCCCTGTAACACACCAATTTTTCCCATCAGAAAACCCAACAGTAATGACTATAG
This sequence comes from Cyprinodon diabolis, assembly GCA_030533445.1. Classification (NCBI taxonomy): domain Eukaryota; kingdom Metazoa; phylum Chordata; class Actinopteri; order Cyprinodontiformes; family Cyprinodontidae; genus Cyprinodon; species Cyprinodon diabolis. The sequence goes on along the minus strand of CM060069.1, from coordinate 3,099,293 downwards.
ATTAGTCCATGATTTAAGATTAATTAATGCTATTGTAGCAGAAGAGATACAAGTAGTACCAGACCCACACACATTACTGAGTAATATACCCCCAGGCACCAAATGGTTTACTGTGATAGATCTGTGTTCAGCATTTTTCAGTGTACCGGTCCATCCAGATTCTCAGTATTTGTTTGCATTCACCTACAAAGGCCAACAATACACCTATTCACGATTACCACAGGGTTTTGTACACTCACCATCAATTTTCAATCGAGTACTGGCAAATGACTTAAATCACCTAGACATACCATCTACAATGTTGATGTATGTTGATGACATTTTGATTTGTTCTGCTTCCAAAGAGCAGTGTGAAAGAGACTCCATTACAGTGTTGACTGCTTTGGCAGAAGGAGGATACAAAGTAAGTAAACAAAAATTGCAATTCTGCCAGCAAACAGTGGAGTATCTCGGCAGGCAACTCAGTGGGGACAAGAGGTGTATTGCACCGTCCCAACTGGAAGCCATAACTCAAATGCCCAAACCTCGGACTGTTGGTCACATGTTGTCTTTCCTTGGCATGGCAGGTTACAGCAGACCGTGGGTATGTGATTATGCCATCAAAACGGCTCCACTGAGAGCACTGGTTAAAGCCGCAGGTCAAGGACACCAGTCGACTCAATTGCAATGGACAGATGAGGCAGAGGGTGCGTTCCAGCTGCTGAAACAAGATCTCCAAACTGCTCCTGCTCTGGCCAATCCAGATTATGGCAAACCATTCCATCTATATGTGGCTGAGCGACAAGGGTATGCATGTGCAGTATTGATGCAAGACACCCCAACAGGTAAACAGCCAATTTCCTATTACAGCACAAAATTAGATGGTGTCGAAGAAGGTCTGCCTCCCTGCTACCAGGGCTTGGCAGCAGCAGCCTTCGCATACAAAAAGGCCTCAGTTATTACTATGGGCCACCCTATTATTTTGTACAGATCACATCAATTACATGCACTGCTCACCAGCCCACGCTTTGTGATAACTCAAGCTCGTCGAACAGGTTATGAAGTTCTGCTTTCACGACCTGATTTAACAATACAACGCTGTACCACCATTAATCCAGCCACAAGAATGGTATTGCCCACAGAAGGTGAGCCCCATGATTGTCTCCAGGAGACAGACACCTTCATGAAGGTAAGGGAGGACTTATACAATCATCCAATCCCATCTCATTTGACACTGTTCGTAGACGGATCATGTGTCAGAGGTGAGACAGGGAATAGAGCGGGATATGGAATAGTCCAACTTAACCCCGATGGGACCTTTACCAAAGTACAATCAATGAGCTTAGATCAACCTTGCTCTGCCCAATTGGCAGAGATAAAAGCATTAACAGCAGCATGTAAATTGGCTACTGGTAAAAGAGTGACAATCTATACTGACAGTGCATATGGATATGGGGTATGCCACATAAATGCTAGCATCTAGAAATAACGAGGGTTCGTTAGAACAGATGGCACCCCAGTGACACATGGGCAAGCTGTAGTAGAATTAATAAAAGCTATGCAACTTCCATCTGCGTTAGCCATTGTAAAATGTGCAGCCCATCAAACAGCAAAAACACCTATTGCCATAGGAAATAACTTAGCAGATGAGGCAGCTAAAGAAGCCACAGGATCAGCAGTGCAGGGACCAATGGTTCATGTAACTGAGTGTGAACCCATTACTAATCTAGCCTCATTAATAGAAGCCCAAAACAACGTCTCAGAAGCGGAAAAACGTCTGTGGGTACAAAGGGGGGCGGCTCGGTTAACACACCCCCACGCTGGGTTGTGGCGTAGTTCTCGAGGACATTTTGTACTACCATTGTCCTTATTGCCAACGGCGATTAAAATAATGCATGGACCTGATCATTGTTCACGAGCCCAAGTTGTTCAAAAGTTACAGGCAGTCTGGTGGTCACCTTATATGACACCTATGGTAGACAGAGAACTGGCCTTGTGCCCGCATTGTCCTAAATATAATGTGCGTAAAATGTTTACCCAGCCCTTAGCACATATTCCCATGCCAGACGGTCCGTTCCGCCATTTGATGATGGATTACGTTGACATGATAACTCGGGTTCAGGGAAAGAGGTATATGTTGGTGGTTGTCTGTAGGTTTAGCAGATGGGTGGAGGCATGCCCCACTGCTAAGAATGACCACAAAGCAGCAGCAAGATTTTTGTGTAAAGAAGTTTTTCCCAGATTTGGCATGCCTGATACCATATCATCTGACAATGGACCTCATTTTGTTTCACAGGTGATCCAGCAAATGTTCAAACTGTTGTGCATAACACAGAAGTTTGGTTGTGTGTATCATCCCCAGTCACAGGGATCCGTGGAACGTGCTAACGGAGTGCTGAAATCAAAGATTGCTAAAATAATAGCTGACAGCAACAACCGTTTGACTTGGGTTGATGCCTTGCCTGTTGCATTGATGGCAATGCGCTCTCAAACTAACCGAATAACCCATCTTACCCCCCATGAAATGCTTACAGGTCGACCAATGCCTCTCCCACAGGTTCGTGGACCGCTGCTGCAGGAGGTCTCCTTGGCACAGCTTGAACGTGAAATGGGGGACTATCTCAGGTCCTTAACCCGCATTCACAGGCTTATATTTCAACAGGTGAAAGCAGCTCACAGCCGAGACGAGACACACATTCCAGTGGACGTCAGGGACATTCAAGTTGGTGACAGTGTGTTCATACGAGTCTTTAGACGTCAGTGGAACGAGCCTCGTAGGGAAGGCCCTTTTAAAGTTGTACTTACCACTCCCACTGCCCTGAAAGTTGAAGGTAAGCCCTTCTGGTTTCATAAAAACCACTGCACCAGGCATCGGCCTCCAGACCCACCTGGCCTTGCTCCAGGACCGACGGGCTCTGCGCATGCTGACAGGGCAGCAACAAGTCTCCCTCCGCAGCACCCCTCCACTAGCTCACAGACTTTAGATGTTGCACCGGTGTCGGGCACTGATGCGTTCCCACTCCCCTCAACGTCCGGCGTCCAACGACGCTCGGCACGCTTGGCAGCCCGCCAATCACCAATGCCAGGGGACTCTGAGGATGACAGTATTCATTCTTATGCTTCCCATCCGCCTTCTGATTCTGGTGGCAATTATGATGATGATCCTGTTGCCACTGAGACTTCTTCTGGTTCTGACCCAGATCCATCCTTCGTTCAGGCACTGGACGAACTTCTTTCTTCTGACCCACCAGATGCTGGTGGCGTCCTGTCCCCTTCACATCCCTCACCTGTACCTTCCCCTTTCTTCCCCTCCCTTTCCCCTTCCTCCTCCGCGTCAAGTGGGCCGTCGCTCGACTCGGTCCCGCCCACCCCATCGCCGTCTGGGCATCTCTCGGATGCGCCTTCTCTCGACTCTGACTAATCTTCTTGTAGTGTTAACCCTTTGTGTGTTAACAAGGGGGGATCTGATTAAGGTTACTACTAACACTGTACACACTGAACACACACACTTAATGCGTCACACACAAACATGTGCACTAGCAATGATAACACTAGCTACTAACCAAGGGGTAATCAGTAATAATGATGGAAAAGATTTATCACTAATGCATGTGCAAATCAAAGGATATGATTATGTAATGTCTGAAGAAATTTTAGGGAAGTCAATGGGGAAACATTGGCTTGGAATTCCACGAAGCATGGACTGCCGTGGGGATGGGATGGTGATCATTGAGGTAAGATGCAGAACAAACATATGCCAAAACACACTAACAGGACAAGTAATGACAGTAAAAAGAGCGCATAGAGTGGTGCAACTAATAAACAGAAGACAGAAAAGAGATCTAGACAAATTAAAGACTGCACACTGGGAGACCAACATGTTCCAACAATGGATTCAGTACTCTGTCCAGACAATGTTCAAAGCCAAAAAGCGCCCTAAAGATGATTGTATAGCCTGCTATAATGTTAAAAAATTACCAGCCCTTCAGATTATTCCAGGAAGTAAAATAGGTGACTGTCCAGACGTAACGGAGTGCTTTGCTCACTGTGCCATGCAGATGGCCGGAGGTCTTTCATCATTGTCAGAAGACCACACAATATGCCCCAGAGCACTGAACTCCTCAATTAATGATGTGATGAGCACGTTCTCCCTTCCACCCGTAGTACGAAAACCAGCTGAACTGATCTTTCCATTTTGTATAGCCCGAGGGAAAGAATTAGAAGCGGTGACCAATAGAACCTCTAGACAAATGTGGACAACAGATAGACTGGTGACATGTAGTAATAGAACGTGGTACCCACCGACAAAAGATGGGAACCTCACCTACCACATTAAGTTTTGTAAAACAAGTCCCAATGCTACCATACGCTGTGAACAGGTAGTACCAGATGGGGGACATGTCATTTATGAGTTCCAACCTTCAAGTGTATCTCAGTACCGAATACTGAGCCTGGCAAAGGGATCCGTCCCTTTAGGTGACATTTTTTGGATGTGTCACAATGAGACACAGATGTTGGCCACATTACCCCCTCAGTGGGAAGGCATCTGTGCACCAGTAATGCTGACAGGACAACTAAAGTTAATAGTAAATAACCCAAAAGACAGTAATGTAACATCCAACGAAATAACCAACCGCACTAAGAGAAGTACTCCCGTTAAACACGAGTGGAAGACCTCAGATGAGGTATATATCTCCTGGGATCAGGTCCCATATGGGGTACCTGAAGAACAGGCGGCCATAGGGAGTGATTGGATAAAAAGCGGGAGAGGGGCTGGTTCAGTAGCAATCTATGGAACAATTGTTAATGCGCAGTATATAGCTCGCAATAGTAGATGGGTAAATCTCTTATGGTATAATCAACAAAGATTTATAAATTTTACAATAAAAGGTATGGATCTGGTAAAGGATCAATTGCATGCAACTTCACTAATGGTTCTACAACATAGGTTCGTGTTAGAGTCCCGCATGGCTGGGGACCAAGGAATATGTGATTATATAGGAGAAGATTGTTGTACTTTAATTCCCATGCACACAGATGGTAACGGTAGCCTCACAGGAGTCCTACAGGAAATGAAATGAATGAGGGATGAACATGTGCTGCAGTCCAATTGGAACACTCAGTTGAAGGGATTCTGGGATTGGTTTAATAAGCTTGGATGGGGAAAATATCTTAAGGCAGCAGGGATGATTCTAGGAGCAGTAATATTGATCATATTAGTAGTTATTTGTTGCATCATACCCCTTGTTCGGGGACTGGTCTCAAAGCTCGTTGTAAGCATAACTGGACAGTTCCCAATAGTAGAGATACAATTGGACCAAGTAATGTAGAACATAGCCATGATCTCCTCCCACCCCCACCAGGTACGTGCCTTTCTTTACTAATCCAAATGTATACTAAATTGCATAACAATGACTCACATACTTATTTACGTAGATATAGTAATTTGCATGCTGATTTATCCATAGACTTAGGAGATACTTTGCCTCATTTTGTATATCTAAATGTGCCCCATCATGTCTCTGAATGAAGATTAACTGACAATGGAGAGAACTCATGAGGAAAAAACTTATGAGGAAAGCTATTACCCCGAGGAATGGCAAGAGAAGAATAGAGAGAGATATTACACACAGGCGTCAGTAGGCACACACGTAGAAATAGCCGCAGGCTCCTATGTTCCCCCTAGGCAGCCAGAAGATCCGGCAGGGGGGCCAGGCACTGCACCTTCGGGCTGGCGACCACCATCACCTACGGGGAGGCCAATATCCAACCCAGAATCGCCTGAGGAACTACAGATCGACATCCAGACCGAACCAAGCAACATCCCAGCCAACTCGGAGGATGGGCGCCACCACGCCAAGCAACTTCTGGAGATACCATCCACATCAGGCGGGCCCTCTACCTACTGCAACCTGCCGGCTCATAATTACACGTACCCACGTGAGATCTTCGCAGGCATGGATATCAGCTCATCAGAATATATTCACCTCAGAGCTTTCTTTGCTCATCCCATGGATACCTATAGCTCAGTCAACGACCTAGCACCAGAAGTCGCCTCTATGACAACGGAGACGTATTCACAAATGATGAGGGGTATGGTGACAACACAATCTAAGGCTCCACTACAGGCACTCCGCCGCGCCTCATACAAATTCAGGGCGACAAAGAAAAAGCAGCGTGTCAACCAAGAAAATCAGGACCTGAAACGTCAACTTCGGGAGGCACGAACCACCATAATCACCCTGCAAGGAAAGTTGCTGCAGCTGACCGAGCGAGGGGCCACATGGAAGCCCTAAAAGTTACTGATCTCACCCCTGACACCACAATGCGTATAAAGGACAATGCTAATAATTGCTGATTATCAATACCTGTGTTAAAAATAATTGACAAAACAATTGTGTATAATACATGTGACAGTACACGTACTGTGCAGGAGAGTGCCACATGGTCACTCCTATGTTGGTTGTAATGACGGTCATTGACCATTAGATGACGTGCGCGCCCCTGCCTTAGTCCAGGCATGATGAGGCTTTTCTTGGTTATTTATGGGTGTCTTGACATATGGGTGTCTTGACACCTATGCAGAGGGGGATGCGATGACTTCGCAACACAAGATGCTGCTTGGGCATTGGATTTTTCCTCTGCTGAGAAAACAGAATTAGAAACTCATTCTACAAAAAAAGTAAGCAACGAGGAGCAGATCCTCTTAAGTGAGCCAAGAGGGGGATCCCTCTTAGTTTAAGATGTTCTTGATTTTTACATTTACTTTTTGCATTTTGTCATTTTACCTTGTACTCACACTTACAATTTTTATAACAGTCACTACAACTATATGGTTTGTGTTTAGTCACACTTTAGATTTGATGTGCACCACATATATATATCCATCAGTTACTTTTTGACACTTCCCTATAATGTTATTTTATGGATCATCACCTGCATCGTAACTTTGTGTTGATCCTTTTTAGGATCAAAGGGGGGAAATGTAGTGTATTATTTGTCATCAATGATTAGAATAAAACTAGAATTAAATGTTTTTAAATGATTAAAAGAGTTGTGTTTATGAATACATTTATGTAGGCCAAAGGGAGAAATGGAAAAGCAGTGTGTGTATGAGTCTGCACCTGGCCTTTTGAAGTTGGGATCCAAGCCGTTGTAGTGAAACAGGCACACTCATAAAAGTGAATTATTTGACATATCAAGGTTGCTTAGCCCAGCTGAACTCAGCTAAACCAACTGTGATGAATTGAGTTGTCATCTTCAAAACACACTGAGTAGTAATGGTCACAGAAAAAGTGATGTTTTACTAGGACTTGGAACATCAGGGTTATGCTGACCTGGTTTGAAGTAATATTATAATCATAGATCACATTAGAAGAAAGGCTTGGTTTTGACATATTATTAATTGAAATTGTTATATGTTTCTGATTTAAGTGCACCAAATGTCATCATGACCTGTAAGGCTGTTCTCAAAGAATTTTTATACTCATAAGTTACCTTGGATAAAAGCATGGTTTGAAAGATTAACAGTTAAAGAACTAATGTGTTTTTGATTTAATGACAATATATGTCATCATGATTTGCAAAAAAATGTCACTATAACCTGTAACAAAGACTGTTGATTAAATATATAAAAATATGCTTTCAAAGGGATTTACCACCAGTAAGATAAAAGTAATTGGTTTTACCCGAAGAAAAAGTACCAAGAATAATGAAAAAAGGTGGGGGCCTGTAGGAGGAGCTAACAGGCCACGAGAAGTGTATAAAAGAGGGCCATCTTTCATCATTTGTTCAGTTGCACGCCGGCGGTCAACTCGTGTGTGATTCTTTGTATGTTGCAATAAATTGCATTGGACCTGGACTTCAGCTGCTTCTGCCTGATTTTTGGATCATTGTTTGCTGACTTTTCTGCCTTTTGAGGACTTTGAATTTTTACAAAACTTAGCTTCAATTTTAAGTCGTTGAAGAGATTTTTCACCGACACTACCTTGAAGAAGTCCAGGCTTTGCTTGTGAGAGAGGGAACCGGTTGGGTCCAGAGACTGTTGGTTCAGCCGAGTGCACAAAGCAGCAGCAGCGTCTAGCTTCTGACTATGATTGGCAGACCTTGATCAGAGTTTCCAGCTCTTCTCTGAGAGCAGCAGGAGGAATCCAGATTGGAATCTTCAGGTTTGGCTCACCAGGGCTGGCGGGCAGGATAAGCTTATCCACAGCTTCAAACTTGAGACAGGTTTCCTGTGACAAAGACAGAGGCAGATTAGAATGAGGTTTCTCTCATGAGATAACAAAGATTCTTTCAGGTAACAGAGGCTCAGGTTCGCTAACCAAACTAGGTCAACACTGCGGCGTCGAAGGAAGGTCTGGTTGCTGCTTATGAAGGCAGGTCTCCTGATCGGTTGATGAACGTCAGGTGTGCTGGAGGGCTCCAGCCCAGGAGACCCACAACGCACTCTGCTGGAGAAAGGTGGTACATCTCCAGATCCCAACAGTACCCCCCTCTCAACGATCTCTTGGCGGTCCCGAGGAAGTGGACGGGAGGGAACTCTCATACTCCTCGATCAGGGACGGATGGAGGATGTATGAGCCAGGAACCCAGGTGCGGTCCTCCGGACCGTAGCCCTCCCAGTCGACGAGGTACTGCCATCCGCGACCTCGCCGACGGGAGTCCACGATCCGGCAAACTGTGTAGGCCGGATGGCCGTCGATGTCCAGGGCGGGTGGAGGGGAGTCGGATGGCGGGCACAAGGAGCTTGAGATGACAGGTTTTATCTGAGAAACATGAAACGTGGGGTGGATACGAAGGGACGGAGGCAGGTGCAGGCGGACAGCAGAGGGATTGATAATCTGAGCAATTTTATATGGACCAATGAACCGAGGTGAAAGCTTCCTAGACATGGCTTTGAGAGGAATGTCCCGTGTGGAAAGCCATACCTCCTGGCCCAGGGTATAGTCAGGTGCAGGGCGCCGTTTGGAATCAGATGGTGGCAGATGAGCGGTTGAGGGTGGCGATGGTGTCCCTCCAGACACGCTGACAACGGCGGATGTGGTGGTGGACTGATCTAACCGTGATCTCTCTCTCGTCTGCAGGGAAAAGTGGTGGCTGATAACCTATGGAGACTTGGAAAGGGGACAAACCGGTAGAAGCAGATCTCAGGGAATTGTGGGCGTATTCAATCCATGTCAGAAACTGACTCCAGTCAGTCGGATTGTTAGAGGTTAGGCAGCGGAGAGTGGACTCGAGTTGCTGGTTCATCCTCTCCGTCTGCCCATTAGTCTGAGGGTGATAACCAGAGGTGAGAGAGGACTTGCAATTCAGAGCAGAACAGAAGGCTTTCCAGACCTGTGAGATGAACTGTGGGCCACGATCGGAGAGGATCTCTTGGGGTATCCCATGGAGACGGAAAACATGCTTCACGAGAACTTGGGCAGTTTGGAACGCAGTGGGTAATTTCCTGAGAGGAATTAAATGACAGGCCTTGGAAAAACGGTCAACAATGGTTAGGATGGTGGAGACGGCCACCAAAAACATCTAGAGATGAGGGCTATGGTTCTGCTCACTCCAGGATGGGCCGAGAATTTTGCTGCATGCATCCAATGGATAAGGCGGGATCTGACGGAAGATGGAACATAAGTTTTGTTTGGAGGACCGTTACCTGGGTCAGGTTCAGAGGCCAGGGCAGAGTCGATGAGATCGGTGATCTCCCAGAAAACGACTCCAATCGTGCATGAGGCAGGGAGAACAGGTTCAGGTGTCTCAGGTTGATCAGTGGAGTACAGACGAGAGAGAGAGTCGGGCTTGACGTTCTTGGAACCAGGTCTGTAAGAAATGATAAGATTGAAGCGAGAGAAAAAGAGAGACCATCTGGAATGACGTGGGTTTGATCGTTTTATCGATTGAAGATAGGCCAGGTTTTTGTGGTCTGTCCACACCAATACTGGATGCTCGGCCCCCTCGAGCCAATGTCTCCACTCCTCCAGGGCGAGTTTGATGGCAAGAAGTTCTCGGTCTCCGACATCATAAGTTTGCTCTGCCGGAGAGAGTCTACGTGAAAAAAAGGCACAAGGGTGAATTTTCTGGTCAGAGTCAGACTGTTGAGATATAACTGCTCCAACACCGGAGTCAGGTGCGTCCACCTCCAGAACAAACTGTTTAGAGGGATCAGGTTGGATTAGGATGGGTGCCCTGGAAAACAGATTCTTCAATTTAATAAAGGCATTTTCGGCTTCAGATGTCCATTGGAATGTTTTCTTCACAGAAGTCAGAGCTGTGAGGGGTAGAGCTGTCTGACTATAATTTCTTATAAAACGCCTGTAGAAATTTGCAAACCCAAGAAACCTCTGGAGTTGCTTACGGTTTTCAGGTGTCGGCCAGTCCAAAACTGCCTTTATTTTGTCTTAGGATGGCTTCACCTGCCCGCCTTCGAGCACAAACCCTGGAAAGGTGACAGATGGTTGGTGAAATTCACATTTTTCAGCTTTCACAAAGAGTTTGTTTTCCAATAGTCTGAAGAACTAGTCGAACATGTTTCTTGTGGTCTGAGAGGTTCCTAGAGTAGATCAAAATGTCATCGATGTATACAAAAACAAAAACATTCAAAAAATCTCTGAGGACATCATTGACTAGAGCCTGGAAGCAAGCAGGAGCGTTAGTAAGACCAAAAGGCATTACCAGGTATTCGAACTGGCCTATGGGGGTCTTAAATGCTGTCTTCCATTCATCCCCTTCTCTTATTCTAAGGAGATGATAGGAGGTGGTACATCTCCAGATCCCAACAATATCAGCCCCACCAAAAATATTTTTCACCAGCTTCAATCTCTTTTCTTGGTTTTGTTTTTGAGGGTGGACAGGTGAAGACAGACCCAGCCAAGATCAAGGCAGTGATGGACTGGCCAACCCCTGAAACCAGAAAACAGCTCCAGCAGTTTCTAGGGTTTGCCAATTTCTACAGGAGGTTCATACAAAATTTCAGCGTCATAGCCGCTCCTCTCTCTGCCCTAACCTCCACCAAAAAAACCGTTCATCTGGACCCCTGAAGCTGAGAAAACCTTCTCTGACCTAAAGACCCCAATTCTCTAAGGCACCCATCCTTATCCATCCTGATCCCTCAGCTCAATTCATCATGGAGGTAGATGCATCAGATACTGGTGTTGGGGCTGTACTCTCCCAGCAGTCCCCAACATATAGTAAGCTCCTTCCATGCGCCTTCTTTTCAAAAAGATTCACTCCTTCTGAGAGAAATTATAATATTGGAGACAGAGAGCTCCTAGCCATCAAACTCTCACTTGAAGAGTGAAGGGACTGGCTCGAAGGCTCAGAACTCCCAGTGGTGGTTTGGACTGACCACAGATTTGCAAAAAAATGAATATTAATTCATGAGGATTTGACTCAGAGTGGCATCTTTTCTAGAGAGAGTGAAATAATAATAATAATCCTTTTTGACCAAATATAAAACAAGTATGTTTAAAGAGAGTAAAACCTAAAACCTACTTAATGGATTTAAATGTAGGATTGTAAAAACAAAAGACATCCTAACTTTTAGAATTATATCTGAATGTTGATAATGCTTTCTACTGGGATTGGGACATAAAAGGCGATTAGGAGTTTTCCCCTGAGAACCCAAAAGAACCCCCACAGGGTTAACTTTGAGGGAAGGCACCAGAGCACGCCATAAGATGTTCTGATTCTTAGGTCAGAGGTGACGAGGTCTTCAGAGAGAGAGAGAGGCTTTTATTTTGAAATTTGCTATTGGGTGCTTTTTTGAAAAGCCCTCTAGAGTTTAATTTTTAAAAAGTGGTTGAGTTTGGGTCATTATGTTGAGCCCTATGCTGCAAAAATAGTATAATAGTATTATGAACAGGCTTTTATTTTGTAAGGTCCCCGGAGAATTATTTTGAAAGTCTATCAGGGTTAGGTGTCAAGGGAAGGGTCATAGCCAGTAGTCATATAGTATCCAATTCCAAATGTTAAATCAGTGTTTTATCCCTTCCATTAGATTAATATGTGCTGTACAAAGTGGCAGAGGTAAAATCCCTTTGAAGCTCGGTTACCTTGACGACGCTTAACGAGCCTGTAAGTGACAGAGAGAAAAGCGCAGCACTATTGTTCCTTTGCTCTCAGGCTTTTTTGCATGTGAAAAACGGCTCCGAACAAACCAAGGCAAACCGTAAATGGTATCCAAAAAATTCTTTCAGTCTTAGCGACAGCTATCCCTTGTCTCTGATTGGGGTAACTTTCATGTCTGTAGCTCTTTCACAACCCTAATGGAAAGAGAAACAAAATGGTTTGTCCCACCTGCTCCTCTCATGCAGCTGAATGGTATTCAAAAAATCCTTTCACTGTGGGCGTTAGCCATCTCTCGGCTTCGATTGTGCCAACTTTCATGTTTCTACTTAAAATTATTTGGCCACAGTGACAATGTAAAAATGTGTTTTTTCTGAGTCTGAGGATTTTTCTCAGAATCAACTTTTTCCTATGCCCGAACAAGTCAGCTAAACAGCTAAACCATGAATGATATTGAAAAAAAAATCCTTAAATGTGAGTGCTAGAAGTGTCTGCAGATGGTGTATACCAAGTTTCATGTTTGTACATCAAACAGTTAAGAAATGGGAGCATTACAAAAATATGTCATTTTGGATTTTTGCCCGTGATTTTTGGAAAGTCTTTCATTGGATTTATGTTGGGGAAGTTGGACTTCTTTGTGGTTTGGGCCAAACTGTAGGAAAGCTACAAAAATGAGGATTACATTTCCTAAATCCTGAAAAAAATACCTACGTTTTGATGTAAAATTTATTTCAATTGAGTGAAAAATGAGTGAGAACAATTTGTTCGGAAAAACCAGAACAGCTCAAAAGCTAGAGCACGCATTCAAGCAGTTGAAGAATTCTGTCCATAGACTTCCATTAGGAAATTGAAAACCTGAACTTTTTAAATAAAATTTCAATAACAATTTTACAAAAAACTGTACAAGATATAAAAAAGCTGACTTAAAGCTACAGTGTGTAATTTTCAGCAACATCTAACGTCCAGACTGCAGACTGCAGCAACATGAACATCTCCCCCCCACAGCTTCTCCCCCCCAACAGTACGGCGAGCGTTACGGGACAAAATGTCTTCCACGACGTCCGCATCACCTACCTTCTCAAGTGATGAGGTTTGTTTACATAGATAATTTTACAGATAGTATTTCATTAGTCTGTGTAGGGTATAGATTTCATGTAGACTTAAGATAATAAATATACCCGTTACTTTTTCTACATCGTTGTGACGTTTTGGTGAGCTGCTTTGCATGGTGATATAAACAGACGAAGTAATTGTAGTCATTAGTTTAACAGCGAGATTGTGTTCGCTGGAAGAATATATATTCCCAGTTTACAGAGTCCAAGTCTTGTTTGTGGCACGGGGGTTACAAGGCGAGGAAGAGGGAGAGGAAGAGGGCGAGGAAGAGGGCAGAGAAGCCGTGGTGGGCGTGCAGCCAGGGCCAGGCGAGGGAGAGGTGCCAGCGGGGTGACTAGAGCAGAGGAGGAAAGGCTTGAAGATCTCCAAAGGAGCCGGAGAGAAGGAACCGAGGTATATATCCAGAAAATTATTTTACAGAAAATTACTGAATCATTACCTGTCAAACGTCAGGGACGTTGCTGAATAAGTATACTTGAGAGTAACATGTTATTGTAATGGGCGATCTCGCAATCGCTAGTTTGTTGGCTCTGCGCTGCCGTAGCGCAAAGATGTCTGCCTCCATGGCTGCGAGACCCGCTCCTATGTAATTATAAATAAAGAATTCTAAGGCAACGCAAATATTAAGGTTAAGAGGCTGAACTCGTAGATGATGATAAATAACATAGTTATGTATAATATATTACATTTCTGACTGTATATCCCTGTAATTATTACACACTGTAGCTTTAAACAGACATAGATGAATGTTCGGAGAACATTTTAAAAGTTGAATGGTGTTTCTAGCTTAAAGTATGATGAAGTAGTTAAAGGTCAAAGATGGTGAAGTTTAAGCTGAATTTTGCTGAAATCTAAGAATTCTACAATGGGACAAAAAAAAAAAACACAAACGAAAACTACAAAAAATATCTTTACCAAAATACATGACACCCTTCTCCTGAATAAGCTGAACGTTTTGATACCAGAATTGTTGAAATTGGTTGAAAACTGCTGGACTAGTTAGAGTCAGAAAAATAGAAAGAGCAAAACAATAAGTGATGCAATAGCATTCTCACTTATAAATAGCGGAAGCCAACAGCAGAAACATGACAGACATTTTATGAATTAAGAGCAAGCAGAAAAGCTTAATGTCTGTCCAGAAAGAGAGCAGAATCAAGCCAAAATTGAAAAAATAAGCTGAAATGTAATAAAATAGTAAAAACACTTAAATACATAGTAAAAAAAATTGAATCTGAAAAAACTTGAAAACTTGAATCTGGTTGAAGACAAAAATGAGTAGGTTAAGAATAAGAAGGAAAATATGGAGAGCCATTTCAGCCAAAATTAAATAAATAAATAAATAAATGAGTGAAATAAATAAAAAATGAGTAAAATAAATCAAAAAATGAAGAAAATGAGTGAAATAAATAAAAAATTTGTTAAATAAATAATTTAGCTTTTTCATTAAACCAATTTTTTATTTATTTATTTTTCATATTATCAATTTCCCAATTTTGTCATGATTGGTTTTAATTCAAACCCACATGCAGAACGCAACGGAGGCTGGGTAAAAGTTTAACAGAGTTTATTAAAGATTGTTAACACGAAAACATGAACAGGATCTGGAACTGGTCCGGATTGGGTTCACTGAGGTCTTGACGGAGTCCAGGCTTCTCTTGTGAGAGAGGGAACCGTTGGGTCCAGAGACTGTTGGTTCAGCAGAGTACACTAGCAGCTGCAGCGTCTAGCTTCTGACTTTGAATGGCAGACCTTGATCAGAGTTTCCAGCTCTTCACAGAGAGCAGCAGGGGATATCCAAATAGGAATCTTCAGGTTTGGCTCACCAGGGCTGGAAGGCAGGTTAAGCTCACCCAGAGCTTCAGGCTTGAGACAGGTTTCCTGTGAGCAAAGACAGAGGAGGGTTAGAATCAGTTTTCTCACTTAGAGACAACTTAGATTCTTTCAGGTAGCAGAGGCTCAGGTTGCTAACCAAACTAAGGTCAACACTGCGGCGTTGAAGGAAGGTCTGGCAGCTGCTTATGAAGGGAAGGTCACCTGATGAGTAGATGCGTCTCAGGTGTGCTGGAGGGCTCCAGCCCAGGAGACCCACGGCGCACTCTGCTGGAGGAAGGTGGTACATCCCCAGATCCCAACAGGTGGCCGGCCGTGGGGCCGGCAGCGGGGCAGAGTCTCAGGTGGCCGGCCGTGGGACCGAAGGCATGGCCGACATTCCGGGGGTCGGCTGCAGGGCCGGAGGCGTGGCAGAAGTTCTGGAGGTCTGCCGTTGGGACGGAGGCGAGGCCGATTCTCAGGGGGCCTGCCGTTGGGCCGGAGGCAAGGCAGATGTTCAGGAGGCCTGCTGTTGGGCCGGAGGCGAGGCAGATGCTCAGGAGGCCTGCCGCGAGGCCGGTGCTCTGAAGGTCGACTGCAGGCTCGAAGACGTGGCTGAAGTTTAGGTGGCCTGCAGTTGGACCGGAGACGAGACAGATGCTCAGGGGGCCGACCGCGGGGCAGAAGGCGAGGCTGACGCTCCGGAGGCCTATCGTGGGGCTGGAGACGAAGCAGCGTCTTAGGAGGACCACCGCGGGGCTGGAGACGAAGCAGCGTCTTCAACGCCAACGCCGGGCCAGAAGCATGGCAGAGGTTCTGGAGGCCGGCCGAGGGTCCGGCAACGGAGCAGAGTCTTAGATGGCCGGCTGCGGGGTCGGAGGCGAAACTGACGCTCTGCGGGTCTGCCGCGGGGCCGAAGGTGAAGCTGACGCTCCGGGGGGCGGCCGCGGGACCGGAGGCGAAACTGACGCTCTGGGGTTCTGCCGCGGGGCCAGAGGCGAAGCTGATGATCAAGAGGTCGACCGCGGGGCCGGAGGCGAAGCAGCTTCTCAGGAGGATGACGCCCCAATTTCAGTAGGTAGCCCCATGGGGTACCCCGTCCCCTCTTCAGCGGCTCTGGAACAGGCTCAGAGGAGACCGCCGACTGCGGCTCCTGGACTGGAACAGGCTCTGAGGAGACCGCCGACTGAGGCTCCGGATCAGGAACAGAGGAGCCCGCCGATTGTGGCTCCGGGTCAGGAACAGAGGAGCCTGCCGATTGCGGCTCCGAGTCAGGAACAGAGGAGACCACCGACTGTGGTTCAGGAACAGGCTCAGAGGAGACCGCCAGCTGCGGCTCCTGGACAGGAACAGAGGAGCCCGCCGCCTGCGGCTCCACCTCAGGAACAGGGGAGCCCGCCGATTGCGGCTCCACCTCAGGAACAGGGGAGACCACCGACTGTGGCTCCCAATCAGGAACAGGAGAGACCACCGACTGTGGCACCCAATCAGGAACTGAGGAGACTACCGACTGTGGCTCCCAATTAGGAACAGGGGAGACCACCGACTGTGGCTCCCAATCAGGAACTGAGGAGATCACCGACTGTGGCTCCCAATAAGGAACTGAGGAGACCACCGACTGTGGCTCCACATCAGGAACTGAGGAGACCACCGACTGTGGCTCCACATCAGGAAGTGAGGAGACCACCGACTGTGTCTCCATATCAGGAAAAGGGGGGACCACCGACTGCTGCTCCCAATCCAGCATGGGGAAAACCGCCCATGGCAGCAAAGGTTCAGTCTCTGAAGTGGCTTGTGATGCTTGTAGAGGGCTCCTTGCGGTGAATGGCGCCTGTAGAGAGGTCCTAGGAGGGGTAAAACCACATCCTTCGAATTCTGACATCTCTTTAAAGTTCTGCTCAGGGGTCTCTGGATGGCACAGAGCTAACTCAGGGGTCTCTAGACGGCACAGAGCTAACTCAGGGGTCTCTAGACGGCATGGAGTTGACTCAGAGGTTTCAAAACTGCACTGAGCTGACTCAGGGGTTTCAAAATGGCACGGAGCTGACTCAGGGGTTTCAAAATGGCACGGAGCTGACTCAGGGGTTTCAAAATGGCATGCAGCTGACTCAGGGGTTTCAAAATGGCATGGAGCTGACTCAGGAGTTTTGAAGTGGCACAGATCTGACTCGAGACGGCTCACGGCTGGCTCAGGGATCTTTAGACGGCTCAGAACCGGCTCAGGGGTCTCTAGACGGCTCAGAGCTGGTTCAGGGGTTTCTAGACGGCTCAGAGCTGGCTTACGGCGCCGCCGTCTCTTACGTCGGGGTTCATTAGGTGCTGGGTTAATAGGTTCAGAGAATAACTGTGGATAAAGGCTAACTGGTGTGCAATTGAGTTCAGGTGCTGGTTTAGCTGAAAAGCTAACAGACTTAGGAATTGGGCTAGATGGTATATGATGAAGTGACAAGAAGGGGAACAAATCGTCTCTATCCCCGTAGAAGAAGTTCCAGAGATCTGATTCTTGGATTACAGGAGCTCTGACTGTTCGGGTATTGACTTGGGGTTTGACTTTAAGCTTCTTAACGGATGGTGCTAGCTGGCGGTCATGTAACTGATTGCTGAACTGGACAGAACTGTGCGGTAGTGGACTGAACAGGGCTGTACAGAGCTG
Source organism: Cyprinodon diabolis (assembly GCA_030533445.1). Taxonomy (NCBI): domain Eukaryota; kingdom Metazoa; phylum Chordata; class Actinopteri; order Cyprinodontiformes; family Cyprinodontidae; genus Cyprinodon; species Cyprinodon diabolis. The sequence goes on along the minus strand of CM060069.1, from coordinate 3,081,679 downwards.
TACTGGACTGGACTGAACTGGACTGGACTAAGCTGGGTTGAACTGGTTTCCTAGACCTGGGTTTGAGCCTGTGTTCATGGTATAAGGCTGTGTGAATGAGCTCTTCCAGGGTTGCAGATTTATCTAAAGTGGCTAGTTTGTTCCCAATTTCTTTATTTAATGCCTTTATGTAGATGGATTTAAGCATGGCATCACTCCAACCGGAAGCGGCGGCTCTGACCCGGAAGTCTTCTGAAAAATGTTCAACGGATCTATTACCTTGTTTAATGTTAGACAAAACATGAGACTCGACAGATTTACTGGAAAAGACAAGAGTGAATTCGTTAAGAAACTCTTCAAATGTACAGGTGATAGCTGATTCAGAAGGAAAACGGGCTTCTTTCCATTCACAGGCTTTACCAGATAAAAGTGAGAGAATAAAAGCTATTTTTTTCTCATCGTCAGGGAAACTGGACGGATTTAGTTCAAAAAACAATTTGCACTGCCAAAGAAAACTTTTACATTCACTAGATTCGCCAGAAAATAGTGAAGGACGGAAATCAGGAAATGACGGAGCAGATTCTGACCTTAGAAGCGGATCTGAAACCGGAAGTGACGGACGGAATTCCGGAAGAGACGATACGGGCTCCGGAACCGGAAGTTGAACTGGCGCCATCTTGTGATTCCCACGAAGCCTGAGGGATCTTGAAACGTGTGTTTTCTTTAAATCAAAACGGGATTTTAACTCACGGAGGGTTTGTGTCTGTCCTTGGATCAGGTGGCTTGTTCTTAAAGCTTCCTCCGGAGGTGATCTGCTGGGTCTTGTTAATGGCCGCAGTGTTCTGTCATGATTGGTTTTAATTCAAACCCACATGCAGAACACAACGGAGGCTGGGTAAAAGTTTAACAGAGTTTATTAAAGATTGTTAACACGAAAACATGAACAGGATCTGGAACTGGTCCGGGTTGGGTTCACTGAAGTCTTGACGGAGTCCAGGCTTCTCTTGTGAGAGAGGGAACCGTTGGGTCCAGAGACTGTTGGTTCAGCAGAGTACACAAGCAGCTGCAGCGTCTAGCTTCTGACTTTGAATGGCAGACCTTGATCAGAGTTTCCAGCTCTTCACAGATAGCAGCAGGGGATATCCAAATAGGAATCTTCAGGTTTGGCTCACCAGGGCTGGAAGGCAGGTTAAGCTCACCCAGAGCTTCAGGCTTGAGACAGGTTTCCTGTGAGCAAAGACAGAGGAGGGTTAGAATCAGTTTTCTCACTTAGAGACAACTTAGATTCTTTCAGGTAGTAGAGGCTCAGGTTGCTAACCAAACTAAGGTCAACACTGCGGCGTTGAAGGAAGGTCTGGCAGCTGCTTATGAAGGGAAGGTCTCCTGATGAGTAGATGCATCTCAGGTGTGCTGGAGGGCTCCAGCCCAGGAGACCCTCGGCGCACTCTGCTGGAGGAAGGTGGTACATCCCCAGATCCCAACAGTACCCCAGTCCCTAAAAGAAAATAAAAAACAGAAGAGGATCCTCGGCGCCCTCTCGTGGGCAAGCCTCAGGATCCCAACAAATTTCTCTTTTTCATTTATCTATTTGTCATTTATCCCTTTATCCATTTACCCATTTTTCATTAATCTAATTTTCATTTAACAACTTTTCAATTTCCCCTTTTCAATATTTGTCATTTATCCCTTTATCCATTTACCCATTTTTCATTAATCTAATTTTCATTTAACCACTTTTCAATTTCCCTTTTTCATTAAGCCAATTTTTTTATTTATTTATTTTTCAGATTATCTATTTCTCAATTTCTGTTTTATCTATTTTTCATTTGTCCATTTTTCATTTATCCCTTTATTTATTTACCCATTTTTCATTAATCTATTTTTTAATTTAACCATTTTTCAATTTCCTTTTTCCATTAACCCGATTTTCTATTTCCCAGTTTCATTAATCAATTTCTCATATATCCCTTTTTTATTTACCAATTTTTCTTTTATCTATTTTTCATTTACCATTTGTTTGAAAAAATTTTAATTTTCCAATTTTCCAATTTCCCTTATTCATTAAGTATTTCCTTATTTTTTTAATTTATCACATTCTATTTTCCCCTCTTTGCTTCTGCTTTAATATGATAATGAGGGGCGGTGTCTTCAGGCTACAATGGCAGCCTATTGGTTGGTTAGATGCAACTGCAGCACTCAGTTCCTGTGGACTGTGTGGAAGCTGCCGATCGAATTGATGAACTAGAACGCTGTAAGTTTAATATCCGACGTGTTTTATGGTCCTTTGAGTTTTGTTTAACTTTTACTTTTGAAAAAACAGCTTCAACTTCGACTGCTACTAAACAGCCACTCGCAGTCACAGAAAACCGGAGGACTACCGGTACTCGTAAGTTATCAAGCTTTATACATATTTTTTGTTTAATTTAGGTCTCTACAATAAACTATCAAGTAGCTTCCGTTTTTGGTTTTAAGGAAAAAAAAACGAACTGCCTGAAGGTACACGGACCTTCAATTGACTGTTGATTAATGTTTGGGTTTGCAAGTTAATGTACAGAGAGTCACACAAAGCAAAAGAGTGCTGCACTGCACAACTTATATACTATGGTTAATCTATTTCCAAAGCTTTATATCCTAATCCACTTTTGTAAAAATTAACAGCACAACAGGAACCAAGGCCAGGAAGAGCCAGTCGCACTTCTTTAGGCCGACATCCAGTTGATGGTAAGTTAATTTTGCTAACAAGATATGATATGATATATATTACTTGATATTCCTAGGGTAAAAGATTGATTAATGGATTAAAATACAACATGAGGTGTTGTGTTGCTGGCATTTAGTTACTGTGTTTTTCCTTTTTAACAGCTGAAGTTTCAAGGCTCTTTGCGCCTTACACTAGGCAGTCAGGTGGTGCTATGGGCTGGTCAAGGCAACCAAGGCGCGCCAGCAACCAGCCAACCACCAGTTCCGCTGGTCCACAGACTCACACAGCTACATAGAGACACACATTTTTTGCCCTTGCCCACAAAAACAGTTCAATGACTCCCACAAGGACTGAGAAGGCATGCCTTCAAAGGGCAGGGCTGGGGGAGAGACGTTTGTGCTTTCGAGGTATGTCATTAGATAGATATGTGTGTGTACGTGTGTATGCAGGTAAAGCACACACACATATATGTATGTAAATTCCCTTCTCACCCTCCGCGGGTGGTCTCTTTCATCCTCTTAGCTCGGGTCCTCTACCAGGGGCCTGGGAGCTTGAGGGTTCTGCGCAGTATCTTGGCTGTGCCTAGAACTGCACATTTCTGGACTGAGATGTCTGATGTTGTTCCTGGGATCTGTTTTAGCCACTGCTCTGGTTTTATATGTTACATTGTTTGTAAATGTTTGCTTCTAAGACTTTGTATTTTCTGGCTCTTTTGTTTTTCAGGAAATGGACATAGCCCCCAAAACTTTACTGAATTTATATATTCCAATTATCCAAAGTTCACACAAGCAGGCAGTTTTGAATTGATGAGGACTTGTGGCATCACCAGGACTCGACAGTTGTCAGTTCTGCCATGCCCAAATGAGGGCTACACAGCCCAATATCTGAAAGATTCTGCTTCGCTTATTAACTATGCCACATTATACATCTGCCCTGTTCAGTGTAACCTCAGCATTAAACAGGTATTGTAAGAGTTATCCACTTTGTTCTGATTTTGTACGTAGTGTAGCTGTCCTGTTGCTGTTTCAGTTGGGGTGCTGTTGCGTATGCTTTGCATATTTGTTTTTTAATTCTTCTAAAAATTATAGAAGGATTTAGAGAAAAGTACAGCAAATTGTAATTCTTTTTTTATTTACAGGAAACGATTAGCAGACCATCTGACCTGGGACCCTTAACTCCATGTCTATTTTGTCGAGAGGAATTTCCATTGTCCCAGCTCAGAGACCACAATAGGACATGTGAAAGGTACTGAAAGTTGTCTGTATGGAATTTATCTATGTCAGCAAAATACTTTTGTTTGCCCAACAGTTCTTAATAATTATCTACTGTGGTCACATGTTGCTTTCACAACTGTTTGTATGTCCTACTTTAACGGTGGAGAGCTTGATAAGATTATTTTTTCCAAAACATTGTAACTTGTTTTTTAATTGAACATTTAATCGACTGAACATGATACTGCACAAACAACAAAGTGTTTTTCATAAAATTATTACATGGCTTAACCTGCCAATGGCTTCTGCCAGGTGGGTTACTAGAATCTGAAAGAAAAGGATGTGATTCTTTTCACATGTAAGCCTTTCAAATGCAGCTTTCTGTATTTATATTATTTGTTCCATTTCCTCAAGTTCATTTTATAGCAAGATAAATGTTTATTGACTCAACTATTTGTACGAGTAAAACATAATTGTAACAAAACCTGAAAATGTAACTGTTCAATACAAAAGAAATAGGACAGGGGCATTTATGTCTACTTTGGTTATCAAACAAGTGTCAGCTGTTCATGGCCATATGGCCATGTGTGTTTTATGACTATTAATGACTTACTGACAATATAATGATTCCTCTTTAGTGAGTTACAGGGTGACAGGGCCCAAAACAGGGAAAGGGAAAGAGGGTCAGGGCCTCTACCTCAACATCAACTACACATGATCCAGGAATAGATGTGAATGAGGGTATTGTTTCTCTGCTTAGTCGAACTATGGAATTTTTTTGTTCTTTTGAAGCGTTCAAATTCCTTTGATGTTGTTTTTTTCCTGTTTGGTTAAGTTGTCATTTTTCATTCTTTATCAGTAGCAACATCGATTGTACCTGTTCCTGGAGTCCCACCTACAGAGGTCACTACTGATTGTAAGTTTTTTGTTAGAGTACTTTACCTAAAATTGTAGTAGTATATTGCTGTACGTTTGAGATCCCTCATGCTGCATTTTAGTAATGTTGTTTAACAAATAACATTACAAACCTTCTGCTTTGAAATACAATCATCAAAGATTTAAATATGTCTTCAATTCGGCAGGGACATTGAATGTATATGTAAAACATAATTATTCAGTTAGCATTATGTAATTCATTTGTCCATTTTTTTAAGCTTGGGTTACACAAAAAGCAGCCAAGCTTTTCACACAGATGGCACTTGACGGCAAAAAAGACCTTGATCCCCTCACATTCACCCTCAATCTCATGGACTCTGAAGAAGAGAGACATAAATCCATAATCTCACTGTACAAGCGGCCCAGGGTGGATTGGGCAAGACCCTTAACATGCAGATTGATAGGTGAATAAATACATTATTCCTTAAATTACAAAATGTGAAACTTTTTGAAAGTTTTACATGTGTAGGTTACTGTGCATTTTTTAACAAAACTATTGTAGCGTATCTGTTGATAAAATCCCATTTTTGTACTGTAATAGGTGACTGCTATTGGTGATGGCGTTACAAGGCATGTGCTGGCCACTGTGATGGGAGCTGTGCAGCACGGCTTCCTGCTTGATGAAAAAAAAGGTACCTCACACTATATTTTCCTTGGATAAAGTAGAATGTCTGTTTGCTATTCTACAGTTTTTCCTTTAAAGGGAGAATACTTCTACTTGAGGGAGAGAGTGACCACCTTATTCCCTCTACAAGTAAGGAGCTGCTGGAGAGTGACATTTTTGCAATTGCTGGAAGGATGATTGGTCATTCTTTCTTGAATGGGGGACCATGTTTGACTGGCTTAAGTTCAGCAATCATCCATGTGCTTTTAGGCGGCAGTGAAGACATGGCAACCATATCGTTGTCAGACTGTGTGGATACCGATGTTCGTGATGTCTTGGCTCTGGTATGCCTTAACCTACTTTTAAATAATTTAATTTTGCTTATCAGTTGTGGAAATATATTATTATTATTTCCAAGTAAAACTATTCATGAATTGATTACCTATATTTCATATCTAACTTTGTGTTTTTGTTTTTTTCTTATTTTATTCAACAGCTTGAAGGAACAAAAGACCTATCACAAGAAGAAAAATCCAAGATTCTGTCTGTGACACTACCCTGGGACCTACCAGGTGTCACAATGAGCAACAGGTGGTGGTTGAGGGAGAAAATACTTCTTCATGCTGTAAGCCATTTATGATTATGGTCTTGATCATTTAGCCTACTCCAAAAGAATCCATAGCATGTATTTTCATTTATAAAGTTCAAATTATAGTAACTACCACAAACCTAGTCAGCAGTGGAATCAAAAGGATTCCAAAATGTGTTTAACAAAAATGATAGATGGATATATACAGTACCAGTATAATGAAAATTAAGTATTTTGACCACATAATCATACTAACATGTTTGGATAAAATCTAGAACACCCAAGTCATTCTGTCTCATGTAACAGGTTCTTGAACGGACAAAACAGCAGGTTAAACAAATCCGACGAGGCCTGAAAGATGCAGGTATCTGGGAATTTTTTAGCTCCAGGCCAGACGCAGCTGAAGTCCTATTCCCAAGGGCCTGCGATGCAGAGATTACACCAAAAGTAATGCTATATCAACAACTATCTTATTGCTCTTTTTTTCAAACAAGACATGTGCCACCATTTTTATCTGTAAAAATTGGACTGGTTTTAAAAATTTCGTAGGACAGCTGTACCACTGTCAAACAATGTAATTTAAGAAGGTAATTAATGGAATATGTCTTGTAGATGATTCTGGACAACATCACCTGGCCAAGAGAGGAGGACATTGATGAGGACATCATCAGCCTGGAGGAACACTGTAGCATAATGTCCTTCCTCCGAAAATGTATTGATGAAGGTTTGTTCCCTTTATTGTGGATTAATGCTCTCTTTTACAGTGTACTACTACTGAAAACACCAAATTCATCCAAATACTGCCACACAATTATGCGTTTTTGAAAACAATGTAGGAAAAAGAGATGGATGTTTTAAAGACAAATATCAGGATCCAGGACATCACGTGCAAATACTTGCTTGTATTCCTCTTGCATGTACCACTGTATCTATGCACCCAGGGTATTGAGACAATTTGTGGAGCTGTGCATGTGTGTGTGAATATTCCAAAAAATGACTTTCAAATTCTGAGATGACTGACTTATAATTTTGCACTTGTACACAATGTCATGTTTTTTCAAAATCAAATCAAATCCAATTTTATTTGTATACCACATTTCATCAGCTAGGCATTTCAAAGTGCTTTACATAATTAAAAATAAAAACAGCATGTGACATTGAATAAACAGTGACAAAGAGAACAATTGGTAGTTGGACATATGGATGTACGGAAGATTACATGTATTTTTTCAAATGTGTATTTACTGTAGGTAGTCCTGAAGTCCTGAAGGCATTGCTCATATTCTGGACTGGTTGGGGTGTTGTATCTTCAAACCTGGAGGTGGAAATCATCGACTGTGTCCTACCACAGTCATCAACTTGCTTTTTAACTCTCAAGCTTTCACGAAATTCAACAAATTATGAAGAGTTTCATCGTGATCTGCTGGCTAGCTTGTCCTCCTCATACTCTGGATTTGGTCAAATTTGAGTATTTCAAAAGTTCATGTGTAGTTACTGTTCACACACAAAAAAAGACATTTATAATCTATTTTATGTGTAGGAGTTCAAAATATACATAGATTTAGATATATTCCTGTTACAAATGTTAATTATGCACTTTTATTAAGGAAAACTCAGCACCAACATAATTGTTGTTGAGTTCAATTGACAAGGAAGGTTTTTCATTTTGACGGCATGTTGTTTGATCAAGACATCAGGTTCCTACATCTTTGGATTGACCGCTAACAAAAAAGCTAGCTGAACATAAATACACATCCAACATGACCTGTTAACATTAACATTTGTGCTGTTTATGTCTCAGTAAGACTGAGAAAGAAAAAGAGGACATAAAATATACATAAAATGGTAATCTGAAATTAAACAGATCAAGGATGGGGGAAAAATTGGTAGTAGAAGCAATATTACATTCTCTCTCTCTATATATATATATATATATATAGATATATATATATATAGATCTATATATATAGCTATATATCTATATATATAGATCTATATATATATAGATATATATCTATATATATATCTATATAGATATATATCTATATCTGATATATATATATATCAGTGCTAAAGCTGCATTATGCAACTCATTACAATTTCTAACATATTTGAAAATGTTTTACTGTCATGACAGTGTAATACAATGTATATATAAGGAATGAGGTCCTCTGCCTTTACCAATTGCTACCTAAAAACAAACAATTAAAAGGAGATGGATATTAAATTTATCCCAATCAGGTGATGCTCCCAATTCATGGTCACCATGGATTGGGATTGCCACTATTGCAAAGTTTCCCTGGAACTAAGGTATTCTGTCATTCACACATTTATCAGAACATTTCTTGATTGACAGCAATGATACTATTCAGATGAATGGGTTTTTAAGTGGTGCATTTCTGCAAAAGGCAATATTTGGTCAGGGAGGAGATTGATGTATTCACAGATTGTCTGACATTGTGGTATTTGCACAAAGTACAAAGCATTTTACGTAATTCAGCTTTAAAATGTAATGGGGGGATGGGAACCCGGATTGTGACTGAGGACGTGGCCCCAAAGCCAACTGGTAGACCACTCAAACATCAAGTGGCCTAGGGTCTCCCAATTGACAATACCGAGGTAGATCTGGCTTAAACTGATGAAACAGTTGTATTATACAGAATATATTTTATTTATACATTATTTAGCAATATTAAAAATAGACTATTATTCTAATTTAAAACCCAATAAAGCACAGGAACCAAGGACGATACTAGAATAAATCTGAGAGCTAACCAAAAACAACTGCAAACCAAATTAGTAGAAACATAAATTAATGACAAAATAATGTTGGACAACTAAAACAAATCCCACATTTCATCAACCCAGTCCTGTAAGGCTTTGCCCAATCAGCTAGTTCATAAGACAAAAAAAAGAATTATGAAATGTTGTTCTGTAGTGCTTGTGCTACAACTCCATCTCTAGAAGACAGCCTTTTAGCCAATTAATGGAGAACATCTAAACTACTAAACAAATGTCCTTTGGTGAGAGAATATTAAAACAACAGCAGCAGTCTTAATAAGCCACACAACGGGTACATTCCGACGCTGCAGTGAAAAGCCACTGAAATGCATCCAGCAGCACCAATATCCACAATCAAGATCTTGGTGCTGCAGCCGATGAGCACGGCGCCAGCTCTCATCTGACTGAAATCCCAACTGCACACAACGGACCTGATAGACACTTAGATTGGTGTGTACATCCGCTGCCTATACACACTAATGAGCAGGGGTGACAGTAGTTTTAAATTCTTGGGGGTAATATGACAAAGAAATTAATAAATTATATATATATATATATATATATATACACACACCACAGTGGTGCCTGTGGTTATCGGGGCCCTCGGGGCAGTCACCCCCAAACTGGAGCAGTGGCTAAAAAAGATCCCAGGAACCACATCAGAAATCTCAGTCCAGAAATGTGCAGTTCTAGGTACAGCCAAGATACTGGAGGAGAACCTCAAGCTCCCAGGCCTCTGGTAGAGGACCCGAGCTCGGAGGATGAAAGAGACCACCCGCGGAGGGTGAAAAGGGAATATAATATAACTGCTTCTTTGTGTGGAGTTTCTGTGTTGATGAAATTTTTGTGAAGCAATAAAAGCTGATAGCTCTTGAATTGCTGCAATGTTGACACCTTGAGATGCCATGAGATCTAAATACTGAACATCATGGCATGCTGTGATCCCAGTTTTCCATATCTGGCTAATAAACTGGTTTTATTGATCCTGTGTCCAGACAGAGGGATAATCAGTAGCCCAGCATTATGACTTGTTTGTTCTGAAGATCATCCAGCTTCCACTTCTCTTCCTAATATGGCGCCTCCTCACCCTGACTCTCATACTGACAGGAGGAACCACAGAGCTCTGTTAGGTTAAAGCTCATCTTCTGAAGTTGGGATATTTTTCCTCCAAAAGTTTACAGAGGAATCACCTCAACTCAAATCAGTTGTTGTACTGGATTTTATTTCACTGTAATTTGTGAATGTTAGAGCCTCATTTTCAACAGTGGAGCTATAAAGGTTGAAAAAGGTTATTTTTGAGAAAATCTCATCAACATCAATATTTCCACTAAATAAGAAGCAAAAAAAAAATAGATAGAGGAAAAGTCTCTCATACTCTGAGCTCAAAGCGAGATGCCACAGAGCAATACAACTATTATTTTTAAATTAGACAATTTAATTTCACATAATTATCGTGGTAGAAGGCATTTGTTTGTTACTTAATGAAACATATTTACCGTGTTTGATGTTTGTTGTAAATGACGTAAAGTCATAAAGAACGACAAAATTAGTCCAAGCTTGTCGTTTATTGAACGTTCAGAAACTACAGCTGCTGTGATGAACCACAGCAAAGGTAAACAACCTGAACAGGTGATTAATTCAAAACCACTCTCACCTTTATTTCTCTGTCGTTTAAGCACAACCGTTGCCATGGCAACCTCCTGCTCCTTTTCCGGAGCACCGATAACGTTAAAAACGTAACATTCAGCCCGTGACGATATCAGTTTTTCAGGCTTGATATTTATTTTGCGATTATTAATAAGCCTCCCTGAACACAGCGGTGGTTGATTAGTTAATTTTAAACTCCTGCTCTGCTGGTTATGTTGGTAATGGAACCGAAACATTAATTACTGAGATTATTATTTTTGTTGTGTCATTAATTTGAACATGTTTTGATTTTTTTTTTTGTTGTTGTTCTTTAATAAAGTTTTGAACGTTTTGATAAGGAGTCAGAGGAGGACGTGGTCTCAGCGTCCTTGCGTCGTTCAGTTTGTCACCTAATGCGGAGATCGACTCAAAACCTTCCAAGATCACTGATGTATTGCACCGCTGCTCTAGCAAAGCAGGAACAGTTGAGAAACAATATAAAATCGGGGAGGGAAGCCATTTATTAAAGCTACAGTGTGTAATAATTACAGGGATATACAGTCAGAAATGTAATATATTATACATAACTATGTTATTTATCATTATTTATCATTATGTTATTTACTATCTGTAAAATTATCTATGTAAACAAACCTCATCACTTGAGAAGGTAGGTGATGCGGACGTCGTGGAAGACATTTTGTCCCATAACGCTCGCCGTACTGTTGGAGGGGGGGAAGCGGTGGGGGGGAGATGTGCATGTTGCTGCGGTCTGCAGTCTGGACGTTAGATGTTGCTGAAAATTACACACTGTAGCTTTAAGTAGTGTTTTGAATTGTTCTTGAAAAACCAATCAGTCACGGCTGATTGGTGGGTGAACTCACGGCTGCACAGTGAACCCATTGATATTTTTTTTTAACAGCTGACAGCCGATCACCTCTCTTGCAGGTACTGCGTACCCCCGCTAAATCTTTTAGGGGTACGCCTACCGTATCCTCCTACTTTAACCCCTGCTAATGAGCCCGACAAGGTTGTCAAAGTGAAGTGAAGGTGGGGAAACAGGGAGTAGATGTATTCAAGTGTTCAAAAACAGGTGTGAATTTACAGTCACATTATATAAACGTTTCCCAAGTAAAACCACAGTTACAAAAGCACAAATTTATTGTGTTTCGGATGAATTTGTCATATTTCAAAACTTTGTAGAAAATCTGTACACTTGAAAATTATGCAATTTTTAATGGCATATAGAAAATATTGTTTGTACATAAACAATGTTTCTGTCAAAGAAAGCAATGTCATTTTTATTTTATTTCAACAATTTTACAAGGTGAAATACAGTACATGTAGTTGCAAAGTCAATATAATTGTCATATGAAAAGTCATATATTCCTTTTTGAAAATAATTTTTGGTGAGGAAAGAAATACTGCCTCTGGCAAATACCACAAACAACTATATTTGCACAAATTTAAACTATAATTTATGACTGTATTAATTAGGTCTGCACCAATACACTGGAACTGACTTCCTTAAGTTTGGGATACTGGTATTGACCGAAACCTCCATGTGACATACATGTTATCTACAGGTGTCATCTAAGTTAGCAAAAATCAAATACTATCCATCTTTAGCTCTGCTGTGAAAGGTTTGACTGAGAAAACGGTCAACCAGGTAATGTTTGCATTTTAAAAGTTAATATTCAATTCCTGCATCATACTGAGCCACTTTCTCATTATATTTAGCAACAATCAGAATACGAATTTTTTTTCCCAAAGATCTTAATCAGAAGATAATTATTTTTCTTTTCTTAAAGATTGTCATTTGTAGATCATCCAGAATTGCCACCAGTACACCTTTTACAATGAAATTCACAATGGCAAAATTTCTAAAGATTAAGACTGAGTCAAGATTATGGGAGCAACAAAGCTGTCATTGCCTGAACAGTTTCAATATAAACTCCCAGCGCCTGTGTGAGAGGAACATCGGTGTTTGGCAATGCCGCAAGGTCTTCTGCGTTTAATGGCCGCATAAGTTGGACCTCAGGAATACTGACGTTAGAAGTGGATGGGATACAGTGGGCACTGGTTGGAAATGGACGGTTTCCTGCGTGATTCTTGTGTGAATCACGATGTATTTCCTGAGGCCAGTTTTTTTATTTAAAAAAGAACTGCAATGTACCCAGACAACCACCAGGCGGCACTTGGGAACTTTTTTTTTCCTCCTTAATCCAGGCTGTTAAGATGCTGTCTTTAAAGCAGGTTTATTGGGGATCTTGGTGTGATATTGTGCTATTTTATGATGTTTTTCATAAAAATAAAATTAATGAATTAATTTAACATAGTGACTGCATTATCTTATTTCATGAAAATTGTTGCATACTGTATGGGCGCAGTTATAGATACACCCTGCGATCTTATCTGAGAACTGTTTAGTTCTATTTATCTGCATCTCTATTATTTAACTAAAAATTATTATAATTAATCTTTTGGCAAAACAAATAACTGAATCAATAAAGGTCCGTGGATCATCCGTCCATTCGGGAGGGAGGGGGGTTTATGCAACGTCATTCCATCACCGGTATCTCGGTATCCAATCAGCTCACTGACTTGCGCGTTGATCAAAGCCATCTCTGACAACAGCATTGAAACACCACTATTTATCAAGACGGTCTGGCTGCAGTACCGCAGCTGTCAGACCAGTTCCGCTGCAGGCGCCTGTCACAGGCCACCTCCACCGTAGGGCCGGAAATAAACAAATTTAGCCACGCCCACCTCCCCCCAACCGACATCACCTTCTAGACGAAGAAGAAGGTTGTTGAACATGCGAGACTCCGCAACAATGGTAAGTTAATTTCTTACTTTTACCGCGAAGCAAAAGATGTCTGGCTTTCATATGCTTATCAGCAATGTATCGCTGTAGCGTTATATGTAAAGCACGTGCGGTTACTGAATGTTACAGTCAGTGATGGGCAGTAGCGCCGCTACATGTAGCGAAGCTATTAGTTTAACTACATTTTCCAGTAGCTTGACCATAGCGTCGCTGCTTTATTTACCAAGTAACTTTCAAGTTACGTTATTGTTTTTATCAAGTAGCGACTTAGCGTCCACAAACGCTACATAATCCAGGGCATAACTAAGTAATGAAACCAGGTTTTCTATTTTTGAAACAACAATCGGAGTTATTTGCTGGACATTCACGCATGAGACTCTATTCTGCCTCTCCTGTCTGTGTCTACGAAACATGCGCACTGTAGTGGAACTCAAAGAATGACACCCGCAGAGACACAGCCACACACACAGGGTGGAGGAGGACACAGGAGCAGAGCGCCTTATCTTCAGAGATTTTGAAACTTGTTGAATCCTCTGATAAAAAGTACGTGTTCAGATGTTTTAAGGCTTATTTGCACACATAAGATTTTTTAGGTATGGAGGAACAGCTCTACCATGTATAAAAATAAATACATAAAGAAATACATGCTCAATAAATAAATTAACATTCAATTAATAACCCCCCAAAATACAACGAATAAATATGTAGGTAGAAATTAAATTATACAGTGAGACATAAATGTATATATATATATATATCTCTTAATTAGCTTCTTTATTTTTTCACCTTTTTTGTAAACAGTTTCATTTGTTCCTTGAATTGACTGTTTAATTGAGGTCTGAAGAAGTTTTCTCTAAGGGAGACCCTAAAGAAATAAGATGCCTTTTGTAAGGTTTTGTATTCCCTAGAGATGTCCATTGAATGCAAACTCATAGCCATGTCTCCATGTGTAGAACACTACACAGTACCTTTAATTTGGTTCTAATAACAGCCGATTGTTTATTTTTTTTTGTCTACTAGTAAATACTTTAGTTTTTTTATTATGCTGATCATAAAACAATTTTTACACTGTGTTATGTCATTGGCTGATCTTTAATAAATATTTTAACAAAGAAGGTGAAAAAATAAAGAAGCTAATTAAGAGATATATATACATTTATGTCTCACTGTATAATTTAACTTCTACCTACATATTTATTCATTGTATTTTGGGGGGTAATTAATTGAATGCTTATTTATTTATTGAGCATGTATTTATTTATGTATTTATTTTTATATATGGGAGAGCTGTTCCTCAATACCTAAAAAAATCGTATCTCTGCAAATAAGCCTTAAAACATATATATAAATATATGTAAACATCCTGTCTGGTAAATTAGGCCATGAAAATACAATATCTAAGTTTGGCTACTGCTCTCTAATTGTTGGGATCTGGAGCTGTACCACCTGTCTCCAGCAGAGTTCACTGTGGATCCTCCTGAGCTGAGCCTTCGACACACCTGAAACCCATCTCATCATCAGGAGGATCCTCCACCATATAAGCAGCCCTCAGACCTCGCATCAACGCCGCAGTGTTTATCCAGTTTGGTTAGCACCTGAGCCTAACTTCCTCTGTGAAATCTTTGTTGCCTCTAGTCTCCTAGCTGGAAACTAATTACCTTTGTCTCTGCCTACAGGAAACCTGTTTTTGTCCTGTAAGCTCTGGATGAGCTTAACCTGTCGAGCCTGCCCTCAGAGCAAAACCTGAAGAACCTTCTCTGGATTTTCCCATGCTGCTCTGGACTAAGAGCTGGAAAACCAAGGTCTGTCCTATCGTTAGATGCAAGACGCTGAAGCGGAAACTGAACTCTGCTGAATCAAACAGTCTCTAGAACCAACAGTGCCTCTCTCAAAGCCAAACCCGGATTCTTCAAGGTAGATCTCTGAAGATAACATTTCCACATTCACCAGCTACGTGGCTAACTGAACTGTCTCCTTTCCAGTTACCTGTGAACCAGATCCCCAGAAGTGAACCAGTACCTGACTCTTTCATTGTTCCATTGTTCAATAAACATTGTTAACTTTTACTCCAGTTTCCGTCTCTGTGGTGTTCTGCATATTGGGTCTTCCTGAACCAATCATGACAGAACACTGCGGCCAAACACAAGGCCCAGCAGACCAACTTCATCGTCGGTTGGAGGAACAAGATGCCCAAATTCAGGGACAGACCCAAACACTACGTGAGTTACACAGAATGGTTCTGTACCAGGATCAAATCATTCAAGGCTTCGCTAACAAATTAAACAGCGCTAACGCCACGCCGCCAGCACAACCATTTCCGGGTCCAGTCCTTCCTCCGAGGTCACCAGCGGTGACGTCATCGTCAGATTTCCGACCAAGCCTCCCTGAAAAGTTTTCAGGTAACATTAGTGACTGTAAAGGATTTTTATTTCAATGTCGATTAATCTTCAAAAATTCCCCTGGCAGTTTTCCCACCGATTATAAAAAGATATCGTTTATTTTGTCTCAATTGACCGGAAGAGCCCTGGAATGGGCACAGGCTAGGTTTTCTTCCGACGAAAGCCTTAGCTGCCAGTACTCCGACTTTATCTCTGAGTTTTCACAAGTCTTCAACCAGGAAACAGATCAAACTGTTGATTCTCGAGCTCTTTTGAAACTAAGACAAGGAAATTCTTCTGTAGCTGAATTCTCCATTAACTTCCGGGTTAAAGCCGCAGCTTCCGGTTGGAACCAATGTGCTCTTAAGACAGCATTTTTTGAGGCTCTCAATGAAAACATAAAGGATGAGCTTGCTACCCTTGACGAACCCGCCACTCTTGAGGAATTAATTCGCCTGACAATCAGGCTGGATAATAGGATTCGAGCCAGAAATAGCTCTAAACCAAGGAATCATGGTCCTTTAAGTTCTGTTTCTGCCTCTAACATTGCACCTGCCTTCTCCTCTTCCACAGAACCTTTTTCTAAGCCAAGAACTAAGATCCAATCTCTCCCGTTGCCAGTTCAGGCCTCTCATGCGGTTGAAGTGGAGGCCGAACCCATGCAGGTTGGACATACGAGGCTAACTCCAGAGGAAAGGTTAAGGCGTGTCAGGAGCAAGCTGTGCATCTACTGTGGTGAGAGTGGCCATTTCATTGCCTCATGCCCAGCTAAATCAAAGGCCGGGGCCCGTCAGAGGATCTGAGGAGTCTGACGGGCCAGACTAGTTAGTTTTTAGTTATTTCTAAAAAATCTCCTCGCCTATTACTTCCAGCCACGCTGATTTTTGCTGACCAAAACCTCACTTTATCTGCATTCATTGATTCAGGCTGTGAAAGGAACCTGATTGACTCCAATTTAGTTGAACAACTACAGATTGAAACTGTTCCTCTAACCCAGCCTCTCTGTGTCTCTGCGATTGATGGAAAGAAGCTTCACCAAGTGACTCACCAGACACAACCCCTCGAACTGTTGGTTTCAGGTAACCATCGAGAAACCATATCTTTCTTTGTTTTTCCCTCTGCATGTTCTCTGTTGGTTTTGGGATTTGAGTGGCTGGAACGACATAACCCCCACATAAACTGGACCGATCGTCATATTGAGTCTTGGTCGACCTCATGCCATGAGACGTGCCTTCGTTCAGCGGCCCCCGCTGTAAGATCTCCTAGAGGGGGGGGGGAGATGGACTCTCCTGACCTTACTTCTGTTCCTCCTGAGTACCATGATCTAGCCCCTGTCTTCAGTAAGGTCAGTGCTACGTCCCTTCCACCTCACAGACCATACGACTGTGCTACCGAGCTTTTACCAGGAGCTCCTCTACCCGGCAGTAGACTTTATAATATCTCCAAACCCGAACGGGAGACAATGGAGAAATACATAAATGAGTCACTAGCTGCTGGAATAATCCGCCCCTCTTCATCTCCTTTAGGAGCAGGTTTCTTTTTTGTGGGTAAGAAGGATGGATCTCTCAGACCATGTATTGACTACAGAGGTTTGAACCAAATTACTGTTAAGAATAAGTACCCACTTCCTCTACTCGCTTCTGCCTTCGAACCAGTTCAAGGGGCCACTGTCTTTACTAAGCTCGACTTAAGGAACGCCTATCACCTTCTCAGAATCAGAGATGGCGATGAATGGAAGACTGCCTTTAAGACCCTGTCGTCTATTATTGTCTTCTTGACGACTTAAAATTGAAGCTAAGTTTTGTAAAATTCAAAGTTCTTAAAAAGCAGAAAAAGTCTCAAACAAAGATCCAAAAATTCAGGCAGAGGCAGCTGAGTCCAGGTCCAGAGTCTTTATTGCCAAAAACAGCACATTCACACTGAGCTGGTCACCGGTGAGCATCAGCTAACAACTGGTGAAAACAGCTCCCTTTTATACATTTCTTTTCAATGGGAAACCCCCTTCAGAACATATTTTTTATATATTTAAACAACAGTCTTTGGTAAAGGTCACATTATCATTTATCTGCATATCACGATGACATTCGTAGCCACATCACATTCTTGTGAGAGCAGTCTCTCAGGCCATGAGGACATCTGGTGCACTTAAATCAGAAACTTATGACAGTTCAATCGCAAACATGTTGAAACTAATCCTTTCCCTACTTCAAGCCATGTCAGTCTGGCCTAGTGTTCCCCCTTTGTGTCCCTAGTCAAAGCATCACCCTTTCTGGGACCAGTACTGCACAGTGTGCCTTGAAAATAACAACTCTATTTATCACAAGTTGTATGGCCAAATTTTGCTGAGCTGGGCAACCTTGACATGTCAAATATTTCATTTTTATGAGGGTGCTTTCCTATCACTAAGGGGCCTCGACCCCTGCGTTTTCCTGCAGCTAGAGCCAGGTGCAACAATTACACACACTCATTGCTCTGTTTTTCTCCTCTTGGCCTTGAATGGCTCTTATAACAGTATTTGTGAAAACAACTTTAAACTTATAAAACATTAACTTTATTTTATTCTTATGATTAGTGCAGATTAATACACAACATTCCCCCCTTTGATCCTAAAAGGATCAACTAAGTGATTATGCAGGTGATGACTAATCTAAAACACCTTAAATGTGAACTCACACAAGTGACAAAAGTTTATATATATATATATATTGTGCACACCAAACCAAACGTGAGATTAAACACACACCATATAGTTGAAGTGAGTAATATAAAACATGGTGGAGAATGTGTAAATGTTAAACTGATAGAATGCAGAAAACGGAATATACAAAAACAAAGAGGGATCCCCCTCTTGGCTCCCTTAAGAGGACCCGTCCTCGTTGCTTACTTTTTTTTTTTTAGCAAGATTTTCTAATTCTGTTTTCTCAGCAGAGGCAAATACCAATGCCCAAGCAGCATCTTGTGTTACGAGGTCACTGCATTTATCCCCTACATAGGTGGTCTTTCACACCCATAAATACACACACACAAACAAAAAGCTTCATCAGGCCCGGACTATGCCAGGCAAACACATCTTCTAGTGGTCAAAGGACCGTCATTACAACCAACATAGGAGTAACCATGTGGCACTCTCCTGCACAGTACTTGTACTGTCACATAAAGTATACAATTCTACCAATATTTTTAACATAGCTATGCATAATCATCAATAATCAGCATTGTCCTTATATCCAGTATGGCGTTGAAGTTGATTTTAATAATAATAATGGCCTCCATAATTCTGTCCATAATTCTGCCCTCCGTTCGGGCCCCCCTGGGTATACGGAGCCATACGCTGCAGATCAGCGGTCAGCTGCATCACCTGCTCTTGTAGGTTGATAATGGTCTGCTGTGCATCCCGAAGTTGCTGCCTCAGTTCCAGATTGTCTCGGGTCAACTGCCGATTCCCAGCCTTTACTTTGCGTTTGTACATGGTGCGGCGCATCCGTTCAAAGGACCGACGTGGCTCGGGGTGCACCAGACCCTTCATGAATTGGGCATAAACTGCTGTGGTCATAGAGGTGATTTCAGGCTTGAGGTCATTGTTGGTGTCGTACGACTCCAGCGGAGGAGCCAAGAACTTTGCAACATGATGAGCTTCGGCAAGATCAAGCTTTATGTCATCTGCTACGATCATGAACATAGCCAGTACGCCTGTAAGGGGTGGTGGCGGATAATTACATTGGCGGGGTGACGGCGGTCGTCGATCCTTGGGATTCTCAGGACTGGCAGGGGTGCTGGTTGGGCCGAAATCGATACTGAGGTTCCCCGGTGATGACGAGATGGACAGTGGCTTCCCAGTAGGTGATGGTGGTTGATCATCAGGCTGCCTTCTGGGTGTCATCATTGGTTGATCCTCAGGCTGCCTGCTGGGTGTCATCATAGGTTTGCTCCAAACCGAAGGTGCACTGCTTGGCCCCTCTGCAGGATCTAGTAGGTGCCTGGGAGGAAGATATGGGCATCCTACCCCTAGTGACGGGCCTAACGACGCCAGTGCAGCTCGTAAATTCATTTGGTTTTCTTCATATTCATCATAACTAGCCTCTGCCATGTTCAATAATCTACCTGTGGGGACATAGTATGGCAAATTTAGGCATCATCTGAAGGCATAATATCTCTTATATCTATGGATTATTCATCATGCAAGTTGCTATGTCTACGTGAGTAAGTATATAAGTCCTTGTAATACAAAATATTTACATATATACACTGTTGTTATTAAAGAAATGCACGTACCTGGTGAGGGTGGAAGGTGATCATGGTTATGTTTTATATCGCTTGGTCCAATTGTATCTCTACAACTGGGAACTGACCAGTTACACTTACAACAAGTCTTGAGACCAGTCCCCGAACAAGGGGTATGATGCAACACATAACTATCAATATAATCAATATTACTGCCCCTAGAATCATTCCTGCTGCCTCAAGATATTTTCCCCTTCCAAGCTTGTGAAACCAATTAGACTGCAGCACATGTTCATCCCTCATTCGTTTCATTTCCTGTAGGACTCCTGTGAGGCTACCATTTACATCTGTGTGCATGGGGATTAAAGTACAACAATCTTCCCCTATATAATCACATATTCTTTGGTCTCCAGCCATGCGGGATTCTAGCACGAACCTATGTTGTAGAACCATTAGTGAAGTTGCATGCAATTGTTCCTTTACCAAATCCAGGCCCTTTATTGTAAAGTTTATAAATCTTTGTTGATTATACCATAAGAGATTTACCCACCTGCTATTGCGAGCTATATACTGTGCATTAACAATTGATCCGTAGATTGGTACTGAACCAGCCCCTCTTCCGCTTTTTATCCAATCACTCCCTATGGCAACCTGTTCTTCAGGTACTCCACATGGGATCTGATCCCATGTGATATATACCTCATCTGATGTTTTCCACTCGTGTTTAGCGGGGGTACTTCTCTTAACGCGATTGGTTATTTCGTTAGATGTTACATTGATACCTATTGGGTCATTTGCTATTAACTTTAGTTGTCCTGTCAGCATTACTGGTGCACAGATGCCTTCCCACTGTGGGGGTAATGTGGCCAACATTTGTGTCTCATTATGGCACATCCAAAAAATGTCACCTAAGGGGACAGATCCCCTTGCCAGGCTCAGTATTCGATACTGAGATACACTTGAAGGTTGGAACTCATAGATGACATGTCCCCCATCTGGTACTACTTGTTCACAGCGTATGGTGGCATTGGGACTCGTTTGACAAAACTTAATGTGGTAGGTGAGGTTCCCTTCTGCTGTTGGTGGGTACCATGTCCTATTACTACATGTAACCAGTCTATCCGTTGTCCACATCTGTCTAGAGGATCTATTAGTCACTGTTTCCAGTTCTTTCCCTCGGGCTATACAAAACGGAAAAATCAGTTCAGCCGTTTTTTGTACTACTGGTGGAAGGGAGAAAGTGCTCATTACATCATTTATTGAGGAGTTCAGCGCTCTGGGGCATATTGTGTGGTCTTTTGATAATGATGCAAGACCTCCGGCCATCTGCATGGCACAATGAGCAAAGCACTCCGTTACATCTGGGCAGTCGCCTATTTTACTTCCAGGAATAATCTGAAGGGCTGGTAATTTTTTAGCATTATAGCAGGCTATACAATCATCTTTAGGGCGCTTTTTGGCTTTGAACATTGCCTGGACAGAGTACTGAATCCATTGTTGGAACATATTGGTTTCCCAGTGTGCAGTCTTTAATTTGTCTAGATCTCTTTTCTGCCTTTTGTTTACCAATTTTACCATTCTATGCGCTTTCCCTACCGTCATTACCTGCTCTGTTAATGTGTTTTGGCATATGTTCATTTTGCATCTTACCTCAATGATCACCATCCCATCCTCACGGCAGTCCATGCTTTGTGGAACTCCAAGCCAATGTTTCCCCATTGAGTTACCTAAAATTTCTTCAGACATTACATAATCATATCCTTTGATTTGCACATGCATTAGTGATAAATTTTCTCCATCATTATTATTGATTACCCCTTGGTTAGTAGCTAGTGTTACCATTGCTAGTGCACATGTTTGTGTGTGACACATTAACTGTGTGTGTGAACTGTTAGTATTAATTTTCATAAGATCCCCCCTTGTTAGCCCACAAAGGGTTAACACAACAAGAAAGTTAATCAAAGTCTGAAGAAGGCGCATACGGGAGATGCCCAGACGGCGATGGGGTGGGCGGGACCGAGTGGATCGGCGGCCCACTTGGTTCGGAGGAGGAAGGGGAAAGGGAGGGGAAGAAAGGGGAAGGTGCAGGTGAGGGATATGAAGGGGACAGGACTCCACCAACATCTGGTAGGTCAGAAGAAAGAAGTTCGTCCAGTGCCTAAGCGACGGATGGATCTGGGTGAGACCCAGAAGAAGTCTCAGCGGCAGAAGGATCATCATCATTGCCACCAGAATCAGAAGGTGGATGGGAAGCATAAGAATGAACACTGTCATCCTCAGAGTCCCCTGACCCTGGCGATTGGCGAGCTGCCAAGCGGGCCGAACATCTTTGGACGCCTGACGTTGAGGGGAGTGGGGATGCATCAGTGCCCGACACCGGTGCAACATCTAAAGTTTGTGAGCTAGTGGAGGGGTGCTGCGGAGGGAGACTTGTTGCTGCCCTGTCAGCATGCGCAGAGCCCGTCGGTCCTGGATCGAGTCCAGGTGGGTCTGGAGGCCGATGCCTGGTGCAGTGGTTTTTGTGAAACCAGAAGGGCTTACCTTCGACTTTCAGGATAGTGGGAGTGGTAAGCACAACTTTGAAAGGGCCTTCCCTACGAGGCTCGTTCCACTGACGTCTAAAGAATTGTATGAACACACTGTCACCAACTTGAACGTCCCTGACGTCCACTGGAATGTGTGTCTCGTCTCGGCTGTGAGCTGCTGTCACCTGTTGAAATATAAGCCTGTGAATGCGGGTTAAGGACCTGAGATAGTCCCCCATTTCACGCTCAAGCTGTGCTAGGGAAATCTCCGCCAGCTGGGGTCCTCGAACCTGTGGGAGAGGCATTGGTCGACCTGTAAGCATTTCATGAGGAGTAAGATGGGTTATGCGGTTAGTTTGAGAACGCATTGCCATTAATGCAACAGGCAAGGCGTCCACCCAAGTCAAACGGTTGTTGCTGTCAGCTATTATCTTAGCAATCTTCGATTTCAGGATCCCGTTAGCTCGTTCCACGGATCCCTGTGACTGGGGATGATACACACAACCAAACTTTTGTTTTATGCACAACAGTTTAAACATTTGCTGGATCACCTGTGAAACAAAATGTGGTCCGTTATCAGATGATATTGTGTCAGGCATGCCAAATCTGGGAAAAACTTCTTTACACAAAAACCGTGCTGCTGCTTTGTGGTCATTATGAGCAGTGGGACATGCTTCTACCCATCTGCTAAACCTACAAACAACCACCAACATGTACCTCTTTCCCTGAACCCGAGTTATCATGTCTACGTAATCCATCATCAGATGGCGGAACGGACCGTCTGGCATAGGGATATGTGCTAAGGGTTGAGTAAACATTTTACGCACATTGTACTTAGGGCAATGTGGACATAAGGCCAGTTCTCTGTCTACCATAGGTGTCATATAAGGTGACCACCAAACTGCCTGTAACTTTTGAACAACTTGGGCTCGTGAACAATGATCAGGTCCATGCATTATTTTAATGGCTGTCGGTAATAAGGACAAAGGTAGTACAAAATGTCCTCGAGAACTACGCCACAATCCAACGTGGGGGTGTGTTAACCGAGCCGCCCCCCTTTGTACCCATAGGCGTTTCTCTGCTTCAGATACGTTATTTTGGGCTTCTATTAAGGAGGCCAAATTAGTAATGGGTTCGCACTCAGCTACGTGGACCATTGGTCCCTGCACTGCTGAACCTGTGGCTTCTTTAGCTGCCTCATCTGCTAAGTTATTTCCCATGGCAATAGGTGTTTTTGCTGTCTGATGAGCTGCACATTTTACAATAGCTAACGCAGATGGAAGTTGCATAGCTTTTATTAACTCTACTACTGCTTGCCCATGTGTCACTGGGGTGCCATCTGTTCTAACAAAACCTCGTTGTTTCCAGATGCTAGCGTTTATATGGCATACCCCGTACCCATAAGCACTGTCAGTATAGATTGTCACTCTTTTACCAGTAGCCAATTTACATGCAGCTGTTAATGCTTTTATCTCTGCCAATTGGGCAGAGCAAGGTTGATCTAGGCTCATTGATTCTACCCTGGTAAAGGTCCCATCGGGGTTAAGTTGGACTATTCCATATCCAGCTCTATTCCCTGTTTCAACTCTGACGCATGATCCGTCTACGAACAGAGTCAGATCAGATGGGATTGGAGGATTGTATAAGTCCTCCCTTACCTTCATGAAGGTGTCAGTCTCCTGGAGACAATCATGGGGCTCACCTTCAGTGGGCAATACCATTCTTGTGGCTGGGTTAATGGTGGTACAACGTTGTATTGTTAAATCAGGTCCTGAAAGCAGAACTTCATAACCTGTTCGACGAGCTTGGGTTATCACAAAGCGTGGACTGGTGAGCAGTGCATGTAATTGATGTGATGTGTACAGAATAACAGAGTGGCCCATAGTAATAACTGAGGCCTTTTTGTAGGCGAAGGCTGCTGCTGCCAAACCCTGGTAGCAGGGAGGCAGACCTTCTTCGACACCATCTAATTTTGTGCTGTAATAAGAAATTGGCTGTTTACCTGTTGGGGTGTCTTGCATCAATACTGCACATGCATACCCTTGTCGCTCAGCCACATAGAGATGGAATGGTTTGCCATAATCTGGATTGGCCAGAGCAGGAGCAGTTTGGAGATCTTGTTTCAGCAGCTGGAACGCAGCCTCTGCCTCATCTGTCCATTGTAATTGAGCCAACTGGTGTCCTTGACCTGCGGCTTTAATCATTGCTCTCAGTGGAGCCGTTTTGATGGCATAATCACACACCCACGGTCTGCTGTAACCTGCCATGCCAAGGAAAGACAACATGTGACCAACAGTCTGAGGTTTGGGCATTTGGGTTATGGCTTCCAGTTGGGACGGTGCAATACACCTCTTGTCCCCACTAAGTTGCCTTCCGAGATACTCCACTGTTTGCTGGCAGAATTGCAATTTTTGTTTACTTACTTTGTGTCCTCCTTCTGCCAAAGCAGTCAACACTGTAATGGAGTCACTCTCACACTGCTCTTTAGAAACAGAACAAATCAGAATATCATCAACATACATCAACATTGTAGATGGTATGTCAAGGTGATTTAAGTCATTTGCCAGTACACGATTGAAAATTGATGGTGAGTGTACGAAACCCTGTGGTAATCGCGAATATGTATATTGTTGGCCTTTGTACGTAAATGCAAACAAATACTGGGAATCTGGATGGACCGGTACACTGAAAAATGCTGAACACAGATCAATCACAGTAAACCATTTGGTACCTGGGGGTATATTACTCAGCAGTGTGTGTGGGTCGGGCACTACTGGTATCTCTTCTGCTACAATAGCATTAATCAATCTTAGATCATGGACTAATCTATAGTCATTACTGTTGGGCTTTCTAATGGGAAAAATTGGGGTGTTACAGGGGCTTATTGTTGGTTTAAGAACTCCTGCTGTTTCTAATCCTGTCATGATAGGCTGTATTCCTTCTACTGCCTCTCGTTTAAGTGGGTACTGTCTTTGGAAGGGCAATTTAGCATTTGGTTTAATGGTGAATTTAATAGGGTCTGCTGATTTCACTAATCCTACATCTGTCTTACTTTTAGACCATACCTGCTCTGGGACTTGTTCTAATAGGGATTCATGTTCTGCCGCCACTGCCATTTGTCTTTTCCCAGGAACTTTAATGTGTTCTGCAATTACTTCATCAGCTTGTGAATATGAGATCTTGAAAAACAGTCCATCTTTTGACATGCTAATGCAGTCCCATGCTGTAGCAATCCATTCGGTGACTTGCTTGGCTTCTTGAACCATGGGTCCTAGATCATGTGACTCATACTCGTCTGCAATCAGTAATGTGACATGTGGTGCTGAGTTGGTTACCTGGAACCATTCTGCTACATCTTTATCAGGAAATGTGACAACAGCTGCAGCTCCTTGTGGTCCAACCACTATGTCAGCATACTGGATGACAGTTGTTTTGTTGTTTATGTCTTCATCCCAGCTTTTCTCGTAGTCTTCATGTGTTTTGCCTTTGTCATAAAACATGGTACAATGGAGAGGAAGAAAAGGTTCTTTAGGTTTCTCGTAGTGATTCATTATCAGGGGTCTCCATGTTTCCCACTCCAGTTGGAGGAACGAGGTTGGTGATGTGAGTTTCAGCCAAAATACTTGGTCTTCTGGCTCATGACTTGTTATCTGGGGGGTTGTTTGCAGGCCCAGTGGCATCATGTAGGCTTCATTCTTGTCTGTTGCTTCAAAAGAAATTCCATTAGGGGTACATTTAATTTTTGCATTGTGCTGGCACAGCACATCTCTACCCAGCAGATTTATGGGCGTATCTTCTGAGAAAAGTAGTGGTGCATACACAGTCTTTTCACCTATGATCATGGGAACTGGCCTAGTCATGGGTATTATTTGGGTCTTCCCAGAGAAACCTACTGTTCGAATCTTTGATGCTGAGAGAGGCAGGCCAATTCCACTTTTTCCTATACAGGAGTAGGCCGCTCCTGTATCAATCATGAAGCGATGATGGCTGTCATATATTGTGACATCAAAGGTGGGTTCTGTTTGTGGACGTTGGGTTAATACAGGTAGAATGGCCTCTCCATCAGGTTTCTCTGGGCACCCCTATAGCCAGTACATGTCTTGTCCCGTTCCATAGATGGCTGGTCCAGCAGTAGGGGGCTGGGGTCCCATCCATGGGTTAGTGGGGCAGTCTCTTTGCATGTGTCCAATTTGTCCACATCCCCAGCATTGCATTCTCACTCGCTGTTGTCCCATGTCTGGACCTGCTTGTGGCATCTGCTGGTATTGGCCTTGAGGGGGCCTTCTTGGGGCTCCTTGTGGGCCCCTCCATCTTCCCCGCATGGGTGGCCCCCCTCGTCCCCTTCCGAACGTTGCTTGTTGGGGACCTCCTCCTTGGTTTAGATGCACATGAATAGGAGGGACTGGTTGGGGTTTGGTCTGCTGTGGCAGGGCTCCTCCCACGAGTGTCGCTGCTGGATACTGCATCTGCTGTGTGGGTGGAGGAATAACAGGAGACACTACTGGTGCTTGTACCACTGCCTCCCCTGTTTGTGCTCCCTCGGTTGGGGGTGTGGCCACCACAGTCAGTGCAGCTTGATGCTTGGGCTTCTCTTTCTCTTTCTTTGCTTTGGACAATTCCCCAATCTGCAGTTGGGTTAACTTGGTGGCCAGCATCTTGCTTTGGTCCTCAAAGGCCCGTTTCTCGGCCCGATGCATGTTTACATAGTGAATAACATGCTCAGAGAACAGAGGCCAGTCCATCTTCATGAGCCCCACAACTCCGTCCAGTTTGGCTTGCACTTCTTTGGGCATGGCCTCCCTGATGTAGGTTCTGAACAGGGGGCCAGATGTTTTCAGTTCATTCCCATCACTTCCAGTCTCTGTTTTCCATTTCTGTTGGAACCTGTGCAGAAACTGGGCGGGGCTTTCATCATCCTTTAGGCATTCTTGTCTCAGCTTAGTTGGATCACTGCAGGTGGGGTATTTGTTCCTTAAGGCTGCCCATTCCTTGGGTCTTATTTGGTTGAATGGTATCTTGTCATACTGGTGTGAGGTCATGACCCTTGGAAGCTGGGCTTCGTCAAACACTTCTCTGGCTGCTGAGTGTCCTGCTGTTTTAATTAGCAGCGCCTTGATGTCTCCAGCTGCCAGATTGATGCCTCCAGTGATTTCTTCCAGCTTTTCTATCCATCTGTCAGCACCATCTGCCAATGGGGTCAGCCTTCCAGCAAGTGTTATCATGTCCATAAATGACCATGGCACGTATCTGTCTTCATGAGGTCCTTTAGACAGCAGGGGAGCCATATAGGCCCCTTCTTGATCTGGTTCTGTCTTCTGCTGTCGTGCTTTGTACCTGGTCACCATTGAGTGAGGGCCGTTTTTTTCTATTTGCAGGTCCACGTCACATTCAGCTGTGAGTGGCTTCCGTCCTTTGGTCGCTGGCCTGCCTTTCTCCTTAAGCCCCTTATGGAATGGGTTTGTTGACGGCAGCATGTCTGAGCCCTCATCTTCCATTTCATCATGTGACCAGTCAGCTCCATCACTCTCTATCAGGGCTTCCTCCTCACTTCCCCTCTCTTCTCCCTCTCTTATTTTTGTTTCTTCAATCAAGGCCTTAGTCCGTGGACTTGCCCGATCTGGGGCGTCATCTCGGGCCTGTAGTATAAGCTGCTCTGTTTCCATTTTTTTATGTTTTTCTAATTCTTCGTCCCGTTTTTTCAATGTCTCTTTTAAATTCTTTAGTTGTCTCATTTGTGCTTCTTTTTCCAACTTTTTCTCCCTCTCTATGAGTTTTACATATGTTTCCGTCAGCTCCTCCACCTCCTTGTTTATTTGTTCCATCAGTTCTGCAGGTTCTTCCAAGACTAACTTGGTCACAGGCTCTGAGTGTTTTGCTGATTTTTTCAAAGATGACTTGGTCCTGGGCTCTGAGTGGCATGTGGGGCCTTTCTGATATGGTGAATGCCTGCGACGTACTGGGGGTAGGGAACGGCTATGGGGAGCTTTCCTCCTTACTTCTGGGGTTTTATCCCATCCGTCATAGTCACCGCTGTAATCATACTCTCCCTGCCGTGTGCTACTCATTTCTTTTTCTGTTTCTTCCTCTTCTTCTTCTAAAACTAATTTAAGTTGTCCTGTAATCTTTCCCTTGCTACCTGACTTTATCACAACTGGGTACTGACCTGCTGCGCTAGGGTGATAAGGTGGTGGCTTATGATCAATGTACTCAGGGGCTGTTGGGCTCTTTTGGTGTTCTACTTTGAAATATTGCAGGATATCTCTCTGTTCAGCATGCCTCTGTTTTTTATGCAAAAGCATTCGGTCCCGTTTTTTATCTTTATCTCTCAATCTTTCTTCAACTTCCTCACAGCATGAAGGATCAAAGCTGCCTTCTTTAGGCCAACGATTTTTTCCAGATGTCATCTTATGCCATTTGGTCATGCATTTTTGAATTTTGCGTTTATTGGATGGGTGTGTGCTTATTACCAATTTGGCTGGCGTCAGCCCGTCAGACTGTTGTTTGCTCATATTGGTTCCCATGGCTACTAGCAGTCACTCAACCGTCAGGTCCGTGCTTATTCACCAGTCTTTGTAATCCTCAGTTAATTTTTATCTTAACTGGTTCTGCTCTCTTCAATACAGATCGTGTTTATTTGTCTTTTAGTTTCTTTCTAGTTAATTTACTTCCTAAATTTAGATCTCTTAAATTTTGAGATAAAATCTTTAATAAAACAAATTTGTAATTTTATTTTGCACTTTCACTAATTTTATACCTTATATATTTTACTTTATGTAGACTATAGTTTGTATATAATATAATAATGTAATAATATATACTTATAATATCTTTATCTTATAAAGCTTACAATTTTTCCAATCTTATTTAGGAATTTTGTTAATTTAATTCATTCTCATAACTCTTATGTTTTTTTTTTTTCTTTTTTTTTTCCTTCAGTTATCAATTTTGTTTTCCAATCCTTATTAATTTTCAGGTTATTCTTTTTAACTATATTCTGTACTAATTACTTCTATTAATTTATTATTATATCTTTAAGCTTTATCAATATTATAATCTTTATTTATTAATATCACCCACCCCTTACTTCCCCTCAGTTACTCAACTCTTTCACTCGACACACTAACAAAGACACACAAGACAAATGATTATATATATATTTACAGTGCACTTCTTCCTTTTCCTCACTGTTTCCTACAGTGGCATATACGTTTTTCCCTGCTGCCCCGGCTGCACCCAGATAACTGGAAATGCATAGACGTCCTCCGGATGGTCGAGCGGTACTATTCTCCGATTATCGCTTAATCGGTAATATTCTGGCTATCCCTTAGCCTGGCTATCGCTTAGCCTCTCAATACCTTTATTCCAATACCTTAATACTACTTAAGCCGTCTCGTGGAGCACGCTGACTACCTTAGTCACCGATACCCTCACGTAACACGCGCACACTATTGGTTCCGGATTTATGGCTTCCACAGACTATGTCAAAACGCTTTGACCAATCTGTCCCTTTACCAATCATCCGCTCAGAACAACACGTGTTAAGCTTAACTTATTTACAAGATAATTCAAACATAGAACAGTTTAACACAAACATTAATAACACCTAAAACATAAATTCATACATATACATTCATATGTACCTGGACCCTTCCTCAGCTTAATCTGCCTTTATATATTCTTATATAAATTCTTATCAAATTTGGAAATTACTTTATTAAATTTGGAAAACTAGGTTCTTTTAGAAGAGCTTTGTGACGCCTGACACCCACAAGCAGTCGCCGGAGGCTGGTTCCCCACTAATTTAGAATATTACAACAAATTAGCTCACCTTTAACCGGTGAATTTCTGGGCCCGTTTGGGGGTTCCACGCCGTCCAGCTGGTGCCTGCAGATCGTCCGACGTCCCCTTTTTGCTTTTCTCCTGGCTGGCTCGCCAATCTGTCGTCTATTATTGTCTTCTTGACGACTTAAAATTGAAGCTAAGTTTTGTAAAATTCAAAGTTCTTAAAAAGCAGAAAAAGTCTCAAACAAAGATCCAAAAATTCAGGCAGAGGCAGCTGAGTCCAGGTCCAGGGTCTTTATTGCCAAAAACAGCACATTCACACTGAGCTGGTCACCGGTGAGCATCAGCTAACAACTGGTGAAAACAGCTCCCTTTTATACATTTCTTATCAATGGAAAACCCCCTTCAGAACATATTTTTTATATATTTAAACGACAGTCTTTGGTAAAGGTCACATTATCATTTATCTGCATATCACGATGACATTCGTAGCCACATCACATTCTTGTGAGAGCAGTCTCTCAGGCCATGAGGACATCTGGTGCACTTAAATCAGAAACTTATGACAGTTCAATCACAAACATGTTGAAACTAATCCTTTCCCTACTTCAAGCCATGTCAGTCTGGCCTAGTGTTCCCCCTTGTGTCCCAGTCAAAGCATCACCCTTTCTGGGACCAGTACTGCACAGTGTGCCTTGAAAATAACAACTCTATTTATCACAAGTTGTATGGCCAAATTTTGCTGAGCTGGGCAACCTTGACATTTCAAATATTTCATTTTTATGAGGGTGCTTTCCTATCACTAAGGGGCGTCAACCCTGCGTTTTCCTGCAGATTCCATTCCACTAGAGCCAGGTGCAACAATTACACACACTCATTGCTCTGTTTTTCTCCTCTTGGCCTTGAATGGCTCTTATAACAGTATTTGTGAAAACAACTTTAAACTTATAAAACATTAACTTTATTTTATTCTTATGATTAGTGCAGATTAATACACAACAGACTAGAGGTGTGGATGGGTCGGGGGTTGGTGGGAGTGGCGGCGGTGGGGGGGAAAGGTCTCTGGGGGGCTGGTGGTTGGAAGTGTGTGGATAGTTGAGGGCAGGGAGGGGACCAGTGTGAGGGGAGTCAAACCGGGTGAAGAAGCTGTTTAACTCATCTGCAAACTTGGTGTAGGCACAATGCTCTCCACACAGAAGGTCATGTAGTCAGTGATGCATTCAGTCAGGCTGTTGATGTCCTCACCATTGGAACATGCTCCAGTCTGTGGTGCTGAAACAATCCCTCAGCTCCTCAGTGGCGTCATCCGACCAAACTTTCACTGACT
This sequence comes from Cyprinodon diabolis, assembly GCA_030533445.1. Classification (NCBI taxonomy): domain Eukaryota; kingdom Metazoa; phylum Chordata; class Actinopteri; order Cyprinodontiformes; family Cyprinodontidae; genus Cyprinodon; species Cyprinodon diabolis. Next base: position 3,050,192 of record CM060069.1, on the reverse strand, counting down.
GTGCAATTGTCCTTCTCACCAGTGGAATGTAATGGGGGGCAGGTAGACAAGGTTGTGATCTGAACGACCCAGCGGGAGGAGGGGGGCAGAGGTGTATGCATCCTTAACATTTGCATAAAAAAGGTCCAGCCTTTTATTGTTCCTGGTTGTTTTTATTGTTCCTGGGGCCGGTCACCGTTACTGATCACATAATAATAATTATTATTATTATTATCATAAACACTATCGGTTACATTATGGGGAAAAAGGAACACATGAATTCACCTTAATTTAAACAAAAACTTGTTTTTAATAACTAATAAGAAAACAGGCATTGTGAAAATTATACTGCTATTGATAATACTACCTTTAACAGACTGATAACATATGAAGGCTCTGAAGAGGCAAAATAATGCAAAGAGCCAAAATAAAACCTCTCAACATTTCCAAAAAACTTCAAGTATAAAACTTAACATTCAAAGGCAAAAACAAGTTCCATTACAATAAACAATCCAGAGTTACTGAATGAAAACTTCCTGATAGCATGGCGTCTAGCTGATTACTGCTAGCTCTGATTGGCTGTTTCTGACTGAGTGGAGAAATTATGCAGAACAGGGAGGGCACCAATTATTTTTTCAGAGATTATCTCACTCATGTTAGGGCAGCGAAAGTTTTAATATGTATGTAAAATGTATTTTTTTTAAGTTAGATGCTGCAGCTTTAAGCAGAGGTTCGGTGTGAGAGTCACTACCAGGTGGAGCAGAAGCGAAGCTCCGTCTGTGAAATATTACTACCTGTAGCGTAGCGGCGGTTCAACAGCGAGAGCAGAACCAGCGTCTTACATCGCAGCTCAAAGACTTAAATAATTTTGCGGGTTATTTGTTTAGTTTTCTGACCGTCATGCTAATCTGGGTTAGTGTTTGTAGCTGAGAGAGAGACAGAGATACTGACAAAGACTTTAAGGATTTAAACCTTAACAGGTATAGGACACTAAATTAACAAAGAAGGATATAACACAACATAAGACTTAAATGAAAGAAGCCAAATTTTCACCTAATTAGCTTGTGATTCCCATCTATGTGCCACAGACTGTTGGGAGCGGGAACACTGTACTGACGGCGCCTTGCAGTCTGGATGGATAATCGTCTCATCAAGATGGCCTCTGGATCAAGTCGATGCATTGATGCCCTTAATCAATGCCCTTTTTGAAATATGTAATGATTATAATGAATTGAACATTGCCAAAATTATTAAAAGCAGAACAACAAAATGTTTTATGGATGGCTATAAAGAGAATAATAGATGTAGCTTTTTGAATCAACAGCAACAACATTGTTGGATTAATTGTACAAGTTATTCTACTTTAATCATATTACTTTAATCATATTATACTTATACATTTATACTTACACATTTTGTTATCCCTGTCTTTTTTATATTACACAGTGTTGAAATGTTTTACTTACTTGCTGTATTACTAATGTTTGCTATTAGTCTGTCCAGGAGAATGCTGAAGGTCAGCCGGGTCAAGGCTGAGAACACGGGGAGCTGTACACACTAGCACCAGATAAGGAGTGGAAGCTCTCCTTATCTTATGATGTTGTATGATGTTATACATAAATTCTGATACCGACTGTTTTTTCCCCCCTCCCTTTTAGCAGTCGGAACCACATTGTAATCAGGGCGTTCCTTAATAAAAAGCTTGGAGAGCAGAGACTGCTCCAGAGTGGGTTGGAGATTGTAACTGAATGCAGTTTCTGATCCCCTCTCCTTGCAAGTGAATTATACTCAATTCTCTGTGTCTTTCTTTTGTGCAGGTTGAATAAGGTGTTTGGTGTTTAAACCTAACAAACATCTACTAATTTCACAAATTATTAATAATAATTAAATAACTTTATTTAATTGAGGTATACCCTAACACAACAATTCTTACTTTGAATATTTATGCCCCTGGATCGGACATGGCCCAGCATGATTTTGTAGCCAGCATTTGGATGAAGACGCTTGATTTCCATTACCAAAGTGTCCAAATCTTCATCATTAATTGTCGAGTAAAGGTCTGATTTTATGTTAAAGAAGCATTTACTTAATATTGCACATTTTAAATTGTAAAAAAAAAAAAATAATACATGCAAGAAATTACAACTTGGTTGATATGTTAAGGACTTCAACATTTACAAATATAATATGAAATCAATTATATTTGGATAGCACTAAATCATAACCAGTTGTGTTCAAATAACAAACCATGGTCAAAGCAAGGTATACAATCAGGTTAAATAGTCTTACATACAAGTGTTTGGTATGATGAAGCAATCACCACTTAGTAAAACCAACCAGTTGAACCTAAGTAAGCAGAGGAACAGAATCCACCATTGTGAGCAAATGCAAGGGATTCCCATTTGATTGTTTCATTGCTACAAGTGTCCTACACTGTCAAGCTGACTTTATTCTTGATTTATACTCCACATAACAAAAAGCCATTCGCAAAGATGACTTCCATTGGTTTCAGCTGTTAGGTTGTCAATATTATGCTCTAAATATTAACTGTACGGATGATGTATAAAATAAAAAGGCATGCAGAGCTTTGTTTATTATTCCCACCACTTACCACAACTAGATAACAAGGTCAGGAATAAGTGTTAAGAAAAACTAATGTGGCTATGGTAGCTGTGGCAACTCATGAAATGACGGTTAAACAGGACGGAATTTACGTGTAGTTGTTTAACTTACCTTAAATTCTCTTGGGCTAATCTCCTCTGGATTGTCCTAGAGGAGACACCACACCAATCTGACATTTGTCGGGTTGGGAGACCAGCCATGGCAAAGGTGGTGAGTATTTCCCCAGGAACATCCAAAAGTGGACGTCCTGCCCTCATGCTTGAAGATCGGACATCTTTAAGAAGCACAATATACTATTTTACCCTAGGAATATCAAGGAATATATATCATATCATATCTTGTCAGCAAAATTAACTTACCATCAACTGGATGTCGGCCCAAAGAAGTGCGACTGGCTGTTCCTGGCCTTGGTTCCTGTTGTGCTGTTAATTTTTACAAAATTGGATTAGGATATAAAGCTTTGGAAATAGATTAACCATAGTATATCAGTTGTGCAGTGCAGCACTCTTTTGCTTTGTGTGACTCTCTGTACATTAACTTGCAAACCCAAACATTAATCAACAATCAATTGAAGGTCCGTGTACCTTCAGGCAGTTCGTTTTTTCCCCCCTCAAAACCAAAAACAGAAGCTACTTCCGTTTTTTGTTTAGAAATCAAAAACGGAAAACCAAGCCGTATTTCCTTTTCTGTCACCACAATTTAGAAAAGAAAAAACAAAAAAACGTAATGAAAAAAACGGCCCGTTTTTGGATTTCGCCAATCGGTCTCCACCAGTCACGTGACATTTGTTGCTAAGACGCCATTTTAGGTGGAAAAGGCGTAGTGTAAACAACCGCAGCATAGCTAAACGAAGGACTAAAGGATTGAGTTTGTTTCTCTGACTATATGGAAAAAAGTAAGCAGAATGCGAAATTACCGTACCGGCAAAAACTTAATAACGAGGCCAGGGACCGTTACTTGTTGAAACTGTCGGATATTAATGGCATAGATCCTCATGATCTCCGCAGCAGAGACTGGAGCTCCGACGTCACTTCACTGCCTCCGACCTCATCAGTGGACATAACAAACTACCTAGTGTTTGGCGTCAGTGCCTACACTTGCGAGGAATTCAAAGCATATAAGTCACTGGAAGCACACGGACAGTTCACAAATGGCTCCTTTTTTGCAGTGGCGGCTGGTGAAAAATATTTTTGGTGGGGCTGATATAGCCTAGTGTGTGTCTCCAACTAATCCGGAAAAAGAATTCAAATAAACAATTGGACAATACATACAATTTAACAGTAATTATTTAATTTACTATATAATAACAGTAACAGTGATGATTTGGGTCACTGTGACAGGGTTCTTTGGCCTCCAAGAATCCAGGCTCAGTCGGGTTACCGGTGTTGGTGATTTATTGTGCTCAAAAACTCAAAACAGGGTGCAAAAGAAACTAAACATGTACAAGATACTCTGGGCCTCAGCCTCCCTCCAGTTACCAGCAATGTGACAAAGAAACAGAAAACAAAAATTGCCGCTTTTCTTCCCACAGCAGTCATGAAATAGTTTAAGCCCCTACAGGCTCTCTTATTTCTGATTTCTTCTCATTAATCAGTTTTGTCCATATATTACCTCCACAAACAATTGATGTACAAAAACAAATAATTTTTACAACTTAATTATTTTACACAGATTCATTGACTTATTCAGTTACACCAAACACAGTATAACACGAATGTGTTGAGTGGCGCGCAAAGTTAGAGGATGTGGATTCGTCACAGTCACAATAACCATGACATGAAATTTTCCTACCCTACAACAGGGATGTTCTTCTGGCAAACGGGTAGATAAATAAGGATCTCACCGAATTTGGTGGAAGCTGCATCTCGTTCGTTACATTCGCCATCATCCCTCTAATTGTCTGCACCTGCACATGGGTGCAGAAGCCTGTTAAAGCGCAGTATTTTCAGCGCCCCAAGACCATAATGTTCTGAGACGCTAATTGGCCATTAAATTCACCTAGCAATAGTACATGATTGACAGATTCTCTGCAAATGTGGGGCTGTCTGATCAGCGCCCCCAGAACAGAGACGGTAGGAGTCTGTCTGTGGAAATCCACAAATTAATGACAGAAGATAGGGAAATGTAGTTTATATAATTTGTTTTGCTTATAGGTACACACTCTAGAGAGTAAAACTGACATTTATGAGTTAATTTCTAAAAATATATTTTACGTTTCTCTCTTCTTATCAGGGAGGGCGGTGCCCCAGCGCCCCCTATGGGCCGGCCGCCACTGCTTTTTTGTCTGATTTAGACAGGGGGAACAGATTATAGCAGGTGGCCTGCTATACTTTGTTCCCCCCTTATAACTTTAAGAAATAAAGGTCAATCAACTCCAAAGTTTCAGGGGTTAGTTGTCATCATAAAAAATGTTTATAAGCCAAAAATGAAAAAGCTGGGGCCTTTTTTGCCTGATTTAGACAGGGGGAACAGATTATAGCAGGTTTTATTTCATCCCATATTGCCAGTTCTGACAATATGGGATGAAATAAAATGGCTGATGTTAGAAGACAAACTGTTTATTAAGGATAGTACAAGATAGATAAATTGTATGTTACTATAAACACAAATATAGATTTAAGTAATAAATTTCAAGCAGGAAAAAATTATTTTCCTTCTGCATATAGCCTTTAATGATTACATGTGCACTCCATTTTCTATTTCATTTTTATTACAAGTATATGGTTTACAGTTTTCAATGGGATGAGAAAATTTGGACACTGTGAAACAATGAGAGGTTTTTTTAATGAACGTGTGGAAAAGAACAAGGATCTGTTTGCTTTCAGAGGGAGGAGTAGACACTGCTGTCAGCGACCAGCTTTTAAGCAAACGTTTGTGTTTTATTATTAGTTTTAAATCAATATCACTGGCGATATTCTGCTATAACATGTGACGCAAAGAATAAAACAGTGAAGCTCTACTTTCATACACGTAAAACCTTTCAAATTTCAAGTTCTGCACGTTGGAATTGAAGCAGAGTTAACTCGGGTTGATCTTCCTACTCTGTGATACTCCGTGATACGAGGGGATACAAATTTTCGCAGGGATAACTACCTTGGCACGACACCGGGACTGGCAGCCTCTCACACAACGCGATCGTGTCATTTCTGGTAAATAATTGTGCCGAAAGAACAGCCGCGTGTGGGTTATCTCGACTTTCCATCTAATATGGTGGTTTTCCCAATTGACGTCACTTGGTGGAGACCGATTCCCTTTTCCATTTTTTTCTTTAGATTGAAAGACGACGGTTTCACAGCTGGCCCGGAAGTGCAGGGAAAGATTTCAAAATAAAAGCATAGATAAACGCATAACAATGCAAGCCTGAAGAAAATAACAATGAAGCATAGAGATGTCTTTTGAATAAAAAGAGGACGTTTTTACGTTACAACATGATAGTTTATTGTAGAGACCTAAATTAAACAAAAAATATGTATAAAGCTTGATAACTTACGAGTACTGGTAGTCCTCCGGTTTTCTGTGATTGCGAGTGGCTGTTCAGTAGCAGTCGAAGTTGAAGCTGTTTTTTCAAAAGTAAAAGTTAAACAAAACTCAAAGGACCATAAAACACGTCCGATATTAAACTTACAGCATTCTAGTTCATCAATTCGATCGGCAGCTTCCCTAAGAAGAACCGATACAGACCGTGCTGCACCCTCTGTGTTCGCCATTTCTAGACTGCTTTTCAGAGGGAAAGTCCACAGGAACTGAGCGCTGCAGTTGCATCTAACCAACCAATAGGCTGCCATTGTAGCCTGAAGACACCGCCCCTCATTATCATATTAAAGCAGAAGCGAAGAGGGGAAAATAGAATGTGATAAATTAACAAATAAGGAAATACTTAATGAATAAGGAAACTGGGAAAATTAAAAATTTTTCAAACAAATGGTAAATGAAAAATAGATAAAAGAAAATGGGTAAGTAAAAAAAGGGATATATGAGAAATTGATTAATGAAACCGGGAAATAGAAAATCGGGTTAATGGAAAAAGGAAATTGAACAGTGGTTAAATTAAAAGATAGATTAATGAAAAATGGGTAAATAGATAAAGAGATTAATGAAAAATGGGTAAATGAAAAATAGATAAAAGAAAATGGGTAAGTAAAAAAAGGGATATATGAGAAATTGATTAATGAAACTGGGAAATAGAAAATCGGGTTAATGGAAAAAGGAAATTGAAAAATGGTTAAATTAAAAAATAGATTAATGAAAAATTGAGAAATAGATAATCTGAAAAATAAATAAATAAAAAAATTGGCTTGATGAAAAAGGGAAATTGAAAAGTGGTTAAATGAAAATTAGATTAATGAAAAATGGGTAAATGGATAAAGGGATAAATGACAAATAGATAACAGTGGTTAAATTAAAAGATAGATTAATGAAAAATGGGTAAATAGATAAAGAGATTAATGAAAAATGGGTAAATGAAAAATAGATAAAAGAAAATGGGTAAGTAAAAAAAGGGATATATGAGAAATTGATTAATGAAACTGGGAAATAGAAAATCGGGTTAATGGAAAAAGGAAATTGAAAAATGGTTAAATTAAAAAATAGATTAATGAGAAATTGAGATATAGATAATCTGAAAAATAAATAAATAAAAAAATTGGCTTGATGAAAAAGGGAAATTGAAAAGTGGTTAAATGAAAATTAGATTAATGAAAAATGGGTAAATGGATAAAGGGATAAATGACAAATAGATAAATGAAAAAGAGAAATTGGGAAATTGATAATATGAAAAATAAATAAATTAAAAATTGGTTTAATGAAAAAGCTAAATTATTTATTTAACAATTTTTTTTATTTATTTCACTCATTTTCTTCATTTTTTGATTTATTTTACTAATGTTTTATTTATTTCACCCATTTATTTATTTATTTAATTTTGGCTAAGGTTTTCACAACTCACACGATGTAAAATAATTGGATGGAGAGCTGTAGGTCTTTACTATGTCTCTTGTACAGTAGTTATTTTGGGTAGACAGTCTATCAAATTGATACAATTTAGTGGTATTTTGCTGAAAAAAATGTTTTGTAGGCCAAGGCATTATTGACCTGTCATCCAGTGTATGCCAAACGGAATCAAAATCTTGCATTCGAATCCAAAGCCGGACAACTGTGTTTAAGGAAAATCCATTTTATCCCTACCATGACAATGACTTTTTGTGAATTTAGTGAAAGAAAAGTTTTAGAACACAATCATCTCTTACTTTACCTCAATACATGCGGTTAAAATGTCTCTATTTTAATGTGATGACGACAGACACACGTATAACTTGACGAGCATATTGCCAAGCTTTACATCACATTGTTGATTAACAGACATGATATGAAAACCCTACTAAAAAGTTAGAAACATGTCCCTGATTGTCTAGTGGTCAGGATTCAGCGCTCTCACCGCTGCGGCCTGGGTTCGATTTCCGGTCAGGGAATTTATATTGGGTCACCAACTTGTGGCTTGATGTAGAGCTTTAGTACTCTGCACTAACGTGACTGCTGTTTCAGCTCTACTGAGTGGGAATGGATGTTATTGAATCTTAAACTAAAGTTGGAATTATGCAACCTCCCCACTTAGTTGAATGCATATTAGAGACTGACATTTTTTCGGGAATCCCATTGGTCACGGGATTCCCGTGGGATTCCCGTGGGATGGGAGTCAGTATTAGTAACGATCACGTGATTGGGACGGTACCGGATTAAACATCAACGGGAGCAGACGGGAGTGGGAGCAAACCAATAGTAACTAAAAAAAAACTAGGATTGATGCCAAATAATAAAATAAAATAGAAAGAAAAAAAAATCCAGTACTTGCACGGCGCCGCCATTTTGTAGTTTTTTTCCTTGAAGCCTACACTATAATGCGAGTCAAAAAAACTACACGACCCAAAAACCATCACTGCTTCCGCTCTGAGTTCTCTGAACAACAATGGAGGGACCAACAGTTAGTGGCGAACCCGACTTTGAAAAATTTGATTTGCAACGCAAGCTGAGAAATAAGGATGTATCTGTAAAACTCACGGAGCTGACAGGAAAGTCTCAGATATTACCGAACTTCACAAGAGTTCAGTATCACGGTGTTAACACCCAATACGCCGCTTGTAAAACGTGCTTGACCGTAATCAAGTACACTAGTGAGTCCGGGACGAGCGGTCTCAAAAGACACACTTGCAAGGGTAATACTGGAAAGAATCAGCCTTTCATTTCTTCGTTTGTCAAGCGTAAGGTACCATCACATGTGAAGACTCAATTGACCAATAAAATTGCTCGCATGTGCAGTCAAGATATAAGACCGTTTGCTACAGTAGAGGGGAAAGGCTTCATCAGCGTTGCGCAGGACCTGCTTGATATTGGAGCCAAGTATGGAGAGGTACAGGTGGAAGACATACTGCCGTGTGCACGCACAGTGTCCCGTCATGTGGAAGAGGAGTATGACAAAGTTAAGCAACTTGTCATGGAAGAGCAGGTCAGGTATGTAACATAGCGTTATTTTGTAAAACAAAAACTTAGTCATTCAGCAGTCTAATCAATAATTATCCTAACACTAGATTTATTTCCTTTTTTAACTGCTCAATTTCTCAGTATTCTGAGTGAGGCATGTATTATGTTAAATATTTGTGGCCATGTAATAAAATACTTAATTCCTTTTTCTGCAGACTGCAGACCATGCTATAACCACAGACCTTTGGACAGAGGAGAGGACCAGCACACACTACATTACTGTCACAGTTCATTACATTATGGATTGGAAGCTAATGAACCGAATTTTGGCTACAAGGGAGATGGAAGGTGTCAAAACTGGTGACAACATCAGAAGAACTGTGGAGGGAATTCTTCAGGTATCTCTCTCAAATCAGATGGATTTTATTTACATGGCATATAAAATAATACTTATTTACATGGCATATAAAATTAAACTTGCCAGTTAATTCATAAAATGTCTTTAAGACATGTACTTCAAAATAGAGCATTGTGCAATAAGAATATTTCACAAGAGAATGACAAGATGCTGAAAAAGCATATGAGTAAGCAATTATTTTAGTAATATATATAATTAGGAAAATTACATCTGTAAAATACATTATTATTTATCATTCTCTTTTATGATGATCTTATGTCTGGGCTTCTATTTACTAAGGTTTTATGTTTTGTCTTTGTAAAAAAATAACTAACAGGAATTTGGCATCCTAAGAAAGGACACAGTCTTTGTGACGGATAATGGCTCCAACGTAACAGCAGCTTTTAAGGATTATATCAGAATCTCCTGTGCTGGTCATAATATCAACTTAATCTTAAAACATGTATTTGACCACTTGGATGAAGACAACCCAGTCCACAGTAGGATCATCAAACTGTTTAGGGACACAAAGACTCTTGTCACAAACTTCAAAAGAGCAGGGTAAGATAACATAAAATATTGCCTTGTATCTAATTATGAAATCAAATGATTTTTTTTCCTTTTTTCCCAAAAAGACCCACTAATTACAATTTGTAATCCCTGGAACCTTGTCACTCCTCTTTAATTTCAGGTTACAAAAAGAGCTGGACCAGTCATTAAAGCAAGCTGTCGAGACAAGGTGGAATACCAGACTAGCAATGCTCCAGTCTGTTAATGATGCTCTGAGGTCTGTTAAGCTGCATGAGATCCTGCTCCGCAGAAACGAGCTGCGTTATCTAAACAACATCGATTGCGATCTGCTCGAGGACATCATCAAACTCCTGGAACCTTTTGATGAGGCTACCAGACACCTCTCTACTGAGCAGACACCAACCCTTCACCTCGTTCTCCCGACCAAAGCGACTCTACTGAGGGGTCTGTCGATCGTGGAAGGAGACAGTGTGGTTTTGAAAGAGGTAATACAAAACATTAGTGATTTTTGTTGTTAAGGTGGGGGGTGAATGAAGTTGCTGACAGGAACTTGGCCCTATCCAATAACAGACAAATAAACACAAGAAAAGAATTGTGTGTTTGATCTTGTCCAGCATAAAGTGTAGGTTAATTATTAAATACATTCATAACTGTTCCATGAATAATATAAAGCAAATTTTTTTCTGCCTAAGAACTCATGCTCCATAAAAATGATGTTGTATATATTATCATGATAACAATGCATGTATCATTATGTCATTTCCCTCCCCCTCCCCTAGCTGAAAGTGAAGTTAGCCCAGGCAGTGGAGTTGAAGTTCAAAATCCACCAGTACCATAAGCTAGCCACAGCTTTCTCACCTAGCTTAAGGAGTTTCTTGAGGAAAACTCTCCTTTGTCAGGAGTATGAGGAGGTCATCAACACCCTGGCAGCACTCACAGAAACATCAGGGACAGAGGAGAGAGAGACAGGCTGTGTGGAGAAATCGGGTGACTAACACTACCATGAACAGAGCATTCAGAGTAGTAGTAAATAGCAAAAGGCCCTCCTTTTATTTTGTGGCATACATTCTCACACATACGGGTGTGTGCAGTATCTAGTAGGTCATGTTTTATTTAGGTGAGACCTTTGATAGACAAAGAAATAGACTATTTGGAAGACAAAGAACTATATTGCAAATGGAAGTGTTCTATAATAATTTCTCTTTTTCTTGAAGGTTCATCCCCATCTAGCTCATCCACAAAGACCACAGAGGTGCATAACTTCTTTGCAAGTTGTGTCGTAGAGGAGGAGAGGGAGGAGGACATTGGCACTATGGAATCAAAGGGTCGCCAGTTGGTCCTTGAGTATATGACTGACTCCAAGTGGACATGCTTTCAGTCTCTTCTTGACTTTTGGAAAGAGAGGTCAGGTGGGCTAGTGCCTGTTGCCAAGAGGCTGCTAGCAATCCCAGCAACAAGTACACCTTCTGAACGTAGTTTCAGTGCAGCTGGAAGACTTATTGAGGAGAGACGTTCCAACCTCAGTCCAGACAATGTAGATGCACTTTTGTTCCTGCATAGCAACATATAAGGTTCCTGGACTCATCCAAGAATGTGTTTAACGTTCAATAATATTAGTTCTTATAGTAAGTTGTTTTCTTGCAAATGGGCAAGTCTGGAAGTTTACCATATCCAGCTTTTTGAGCCATTTGTGTGTGTTATCTAAATTGTGAATGTAATGCCTTTATGCACTTTTTGGTCAATTAAGCATAGATTTTAAGTTTCAGCAATTTGAAAATTAAAAGTAACTTCTTTGTTCAAACGAAACAATTAATTTCTAAAAGGCAATATTGTACATTTTGTTTATTAACCTAAGATAAGCATGGTCTGTTTCCTTGTTTGTTACTTTTATTATGTATTTATAATTATTATTCCTTTTACTTTTACTAAATTCTGATTAAATGTATTGGCAGAAATCTTATTGAAGACAACAAGAATGGGAGTGGTGCGGGAGCGGGAGTCATTCTGAATGGGAGCGGGATGGGAGTGGGAGTAATTTCACCAGGAGTGGGACGGGACAGGATTTAGATTTCTGCTCTGGCCCGGGATCGGTACAGCACACATTTTTTTTTCTGTGGGAGTGGGACGGGACAGGAGTGAAAATCCACTCCCGTGTCAGTCTCTAATGCGTATCTCTAATCTTGTTCAAAGCTGATTTTCATGTGCTAAAAGTGTATTGTAAAATCTGTAAAAAAAGATACGTATAATTCAATCCATTTGGTCAGACTGCTCTGTGCTGACCATCTGGCTAGGTAAACTCTTTCTGGTAAATGAGGTTACAACCTGTGCACACCACTTGATCACTTCTTCCAAAGCCAACTGACTTCCATATTAGTCAAGATTTTGCCCTGTTTTATGTCTAAGGCGGTTTGTTGTTTAATGTGACAACTTGTGTACTATGACCTGTCAACCCTCAGTGTAACATGACATCTTTTCAATTCTTTTCTTTTCCATTCTGATACGTGTTTAACAATGCATTTGGGATCTGAAATTTGGATAAAGTTCTCTTTTCTTGAGCTACGGTAGGTTTTCACAACTCACTCGATGTAAAATAATTGGGTGGAGAGCTGTAGGTCTTTACTATGTCTCTTGTACAGTAGTTATTTTGGGTAGACAGTCTATCAAATTGATATAATTTAGTGGTATTTTGCTGAAGAAATGTTTTGTAGGCCATGGCATTATTGACCTGTCATCCAGTGTATGCCAAAGGGAATCAAAATCTTGCATTCGAATCCAAAGCCGGACAACTGTGTTTAAGGAAAATCCATTTTATCCCTACCATGACAATGACTTTTTGTGAATTTAGTGAAAGAAAAGTTTTAGAACACAATCATCTTTTACTTTACCTCAATACATGCGGTTAAAATGTCTCTATTTTAATGTGATGACGACAGACACTCATCTAACTTGAGGAGCATATTGCAAAGCTACACATCATATTGTTGATTAACAGACATGACGTGAAAACCCTACTGAAAACGTCAGAAACATATCCCTGATTGTCTAGTGGTCAGGATTCAACGCTTTCACAGCTGCGGCCTGGGTTTGATTCCTGGTCAGGGAATTTATATTGGGTCACCAACTTTGTCACTTGATGTAGAGCTTCAGTACTCTGCACTAATGTGACTGCTGTTTCAGCCCTACTGAGTGGGAATGGATGTTATTGAATCTTAAACTAAAGTTGGAATTATGCAACCTCCCCACTTAGTTGAATGCATATCTCTAATCTTGTTCGAAGCTGATCTTTCATAAGCTAAAAGTGTATTTCTGTAAAAGAGATACGTATAATTCAAACCATTTGGTCAGACTGCTTTGTGCTGACCATCTGGCTAGGTAAACTCTTTCTTGTAAATGTGGTTACAACCTGTGAACACCACTCGATCACTTCTTCCAAAGCCAACTGACTTCCATATTAGTTAAGATTTTGCCCTGTTTTATGTCTAAGGCGGTTTGTTGTTTAATGTGACAACTTGTGTACTATGACCTGTCAACCCTCAGTGTAACATGACATCTTTTCAATTCTTTTCTTTTCCATTCTGATACGTGTATAACAATGCATTTGGGATCTGAAATTTGGATAAAGTTCTCTTTTCTTGAGCTACGGTAGGTTTTCACAACTCACTCGATGTAAAATAATTGGGTGGAGAGCTGTAGGTCTTCACTATGTCTCTTGTACAGTAGTTATTTTGGGTAGACAGTCTATCAAATTGATATAATTTAGTGGTATTTTGCTGAAGAAATGTTTTGTAGGCCATGGCATTATTGACCTGTCATCCAGTGTATGCCAAAGGGAATAAAAATCTTGCATTCGAATCCAAAGCCGGACAACTGTGTTTAAGGAAAATCCATTTTATCCCTACCATGACAATGACTTTTTGTGAATTTAGTGAAAGAAAAGTTTTAGAACACAATCATCTTTTACTTTACCTCAATACATGCGGTTAAAATGTCTCTATTTTAGTGTGATGACGAGAGACACACGTCTAACTTGAGGAGCATGTTGCCAAGCTTTACATCACATTGTTGATTAACAGACATGATATGAAAACCCTACTAAAATGTAAGAAACATGTCCCTGATTGTCTAGTGGTCAGGATTCAGCGCTCTCACCGCTGCGGCCCGGGTTCGATTCCCGTTCAGGGAATTTATATTGGGTCACCAACTTGTGGCTTGATGTAGAGCTTCAGTACTATACCCTAAGATGACTGCTGTTTCAGCTCTACTGAGTGGGAATGGATGTTATTGAATCTTAAACTAAAGTTGGAATTATGCAACCTCCCCTCTTAGTTGAATGCATATCTCTAATCTTGTTCGAAGCTGATTTTCATAAGCTAAAAGTGTATTTCTGTAAAAAAGATACGTATAATTCAACCCATTTGGTCAGACTGCTTTGTGCTGACCATCTGGCTAGGTAAACTCTTTCTGGTAAATGAGGTTACAACCTGTGCACACCACTCGATCACTTCTTCCAAAGCCAACTGACTTCCATATTAGTCAAGATTTTGCCCTGTTTTATGTCTAAGGCGGTTTGTTGTTTAATGTGACAACTTGTGTACTATGACCTGTCAACCCTCAGTGTAACATGACATCTTTTCAATTCTTTTATTTTCCATTCTGATACGTGTTTAACAATTCATTTGGGATCTGAAATTTGGATAAAGTTCTCTTTTCTTGAGCTACGGTAGGTTTTCACAACTCACTCGATGTAAAATAATTGGGTGGAGAGCTGTTGGTCTTTACTATGTCTCTTGTACAGTAGTTATTTTGGGTAGACAGTCTATCAAATTGATATAATTTAGTGGTATTTTGCTGAAGAAATGTTTTGTAGGCCATGGCATTATTGACCTGTCATCCAGTGTATGCCAAAGGGAATCAAAATCTTGCAGTCGAATCCAAAGCCGGACAACTGTGTTTAAGGAAAATCCATTTTATCCCTACCATGACAATGACTTTTTGGGAATTTAGTGAAAGAAAAGTTTTAGAACACAATCATCTTTTACTTTACCTCAATACATGCGGTTAAAATGTCTCTATTTTAGTGTGATGATGAGAGACACACGTGTAACTTGAGGAGCATATTGCCAAGCTTTACATCACATTGTTGATTAACAGACATGATATGAAAACCCTACTAAAATGTAAGAAACATGTCCCTGATTGTCTAGTGGTCAGGATTCAGCGCTCAGGCTGGTGGGAGGGGGAAGAAGGGGGGGAAGAAGGGGAAGGGGAAAAAAGGAGGAAAAAAGAAAAGAGAGAAAAAACTGAGAATGTTTTGGGCATACTTCTGTATGATAAACATTTCTGTAGTTCTCTTAATGTAAACTGGAAGATTTTAAAACATTGACGATGCCATAAACGGGATACGAACCTGCGAGCGGTACTAATATACGGATGAAAGATCACGTGACATGCCGCCCATAATGTGACGCTGAGCATAACATTGAGTGTGGATTAAAAGGGATATGCATTTATACAGAATACTTTCAGGGGCATACACTTCTGTAATTGTGAATAAAGACTTTTTAAGTTATTTTTTTATCATTTACTTACCTGTTCTTATAATTTCTAATATAGATTCTTATATAAATGTATGTGGCTTCCCTGTCTTTTTTATAAAGATACCTGAGGAAGAATGAGAACCAGAGGAAGTTGTGGCTGGATTTGGAAGGCGGACCTACCATCTGAAAGGACTATATCTATTTATTTTTTATTAAAAAACAAGATTAAGTATCTATCTATCTATCTATCTATCTATCTATCTATCTATCTATCTATCTATCTATCTATCTATCTATCTATCATCTATCTATCTATCTATCTATCTATCTATCTATCTATCTATCTATCTATCTATCTGTGTAAAAGTACCATTAATTAATTATTTCAATTCAATATTTTTTTTTCTTCATAAAATGATTGCAATCATTACACTTTAAGTGCATGTATAAACTGGCTTTATTTTCAATAAAAACTGTTGGGCAATAAAAGTCAATGTTTATTCACAGAAATGTTAGTGCTGTTCAATGTCAATAAAAAATGAAACAATATACAAAAGGTAAAGGTTTAACATAGTAAAACCAAATATTTAGGAATAAAACTATTTACATAAATGAAACACCTAGTTTCAATCTTTTTTTTCCACCCTCCTCATCTCCTCCAACCACTGCTCCTTTGGAAGGACCTCAGACTGCGAGCAGTAAACCCTCCCACGGTAGTGGCTATGCCCAGTCGCTGCTGTACGGAAGAGGCCACATTTTTTGCAGGTGTTACCCTGTACAGTTCTGTTATATGGCCTCTTTTTGGGGGGTTCCTGGTGGAGGCTGGCGCTTCCCTGCATTTGTGCAGGCAGGACAACCTGATATACAACCACAGGTTGTCCTACCTGTGTGAATGCCTGATGAGGGATCCCAGTAGCCAATGGCTGGCGAGCCAAGGGTGCCCAGCCTGCTGAAGCCGGGAGCACCGCTGGTGCCACAAAGAGCTGCCTTTTTGTTCCAACTTTAGGGAGGATGGCACACGGTGCCTGCCTTTGTTTGGCCTGACCAGCTGTACACTCTGGCAGCTGATATTGATGTTCATGCTGCACTGGTACAGGAATAGAAGGCAGCACTTTTGGGTCCAACACTGGTTCTTCTGACACAGGTAAATCCGTCGATACAGAAGTTCCCTGAAGCAGCACAGACAGCTCCTGCTTCTTTTGCCTGCCATTGTGCCACTGGATCAGGGTAGTCTGATTAACCTCCACCAGCTGAATCTCTGATCCGTGCATCACTCTGGCATTTCCAATCACCAGCTGTCTGATTTTACGATAGTCCCTCAAAATTAGGGACCACCATGATTCTGACCCTTTTCCTTTCCTTTTGGGACAGGGTGCAGACCACAAAGGCGAATAAAAATGGCCTCCACCAACCTACAGCAGTCAGGCCACTGAGCAGTAGCGCTGCTGGAACCTAGCACGCAGCGGGTCGTGCTCTCAACACCAGGAGTTTTAGAGGGCTTCTTTGGCGATTGAAAGCGTCCACATAAAAGTCTCTCCTGGTGGCGTGCTGCACACACAACCCGCTGCTTGTCCCCCTCATCCAGTTGTTGCCAGAGCTCCATGATGCTGTCTGCTTGGAGGTTGGTCAGACAGAGGGAGGTCTGCTCCCGAAGCCCCACCAAGTAGTCAGCGAGCATATCTACGTGCTGGTATCCAGGCACGTTCTGGTCATCAACAGCCTGTCAATATTAAGCACAAAAAAGAAAATTACTATTTAAACATTAACAACAACCAAACTGATGCATTAGATTTAATAAACCATGTGAAAATACACAACAGTAGCAAATAGCTGTTACTGACCATTGTTTCATCTGAGGTATTGTTGGGTTTTAATCCAGAGAAATGTGAGTTTAAAAGATTAGGAGGAAATAATCAACACAGAGACAGGATTTTTGACGTCAGCCTCTGCAGAAGCGGAGAAAAGGTGTTGGCTAAGAAACCAGCACCTTCTCACACAGATCCCTTCATAGCAAAGCCTTTTATTAACAGTTTACAACATCATAGGGCGGGCCTTAAACAGAAGACCCAGTAATGATTATCTGGGAGGATGCAGGTAATAAGATGTGAAGAGTGTGAATTGACCATCTGGCTGGATGGAAGTCACAAAACCGTGTGATTCTGCCTCATGACCTACTGGAGGTCATAAAAGTTTATGAGCCTTCTGGTTGAATCACAGGATAGAAATGTAGCATCTTCTTTCTTTCAATGTTTCATATGTCCACACAATAATTTTATAATTATCACTCTAACAGGTATCTCCAGCCTCAGATATGCTGGAGGCCAGCATGGAGGAGATGCCTGGAGACATCATGCAGGGAGCCGCTGTGGAGGAGGCGCTGGGACCTGTGGAGCGAGCCGCTGTGGAGGGAGCCACTGTGGAGGAGGCGCTGGGAGCTGTGGAGGGAGCCACTGTGGAGGGAGCCACTGTGGAGAGAGCCATTGTGGAGGAGGCGCTGGGAGCTGTGGAGGAGGCGCTGGGAGCTGTGGAGGGAGCCACTGTGGAGGAGGCGCTGGGAGCTGTGGAGGGAGCCACTGTGGAAGGAGCCACTGTGGAGGGAGCCACTGTGGAGGAGGCGCTGGGAGCTGTGGAGGAGGCGCTGGGAGCTGTGGAGGAAGCCGCTGGGGAGGAGGCGCTGGGAGCTGTGGAGGGAGCCGCTGGGGAGGAGGCGCTGGGAGCTGTGGAGGGAGCCACTGTGGAGGAGGCACTGGGAGCTGTGGAGGGGGCCACTGTGGAGGGAGCCACTGTGGAGGAGGCGCTGGGAGAAACCTCCAAATCAGTCAGTGTGGGGTCATCTGTAAGGTCAGAGAAGCCCTCATCTTCCTCATCGACTACTGCATCGTGCTCCTCAACCAAGCGAGCAGTCTCCTCTGAGACGGGGTTCAGATCCTGCAGTGCCTGACCAGTCTGCTGAAACAGGTACTGCAGTCCGATGAGCTCACCTGAGACAGAACAAAATACATAATGAACAATACAGACTACAATATATAAAACTAATTAAGTTGTATGAAACATTAAAAAATGGCTCAGATGAGTGTCAACTGTAAAACCTAATTCAATATAGAACACAAAGATATGGTTGAATTCTGTAAATAATTTCTTTGTTCTATGTTCAAGCAGCATCTTTATATTCTTATCTATAACTTTCTCAAATTTACTTCTGTCTTTCCTTAATGCATAAATCATCCCTTTGTCCTGTTATTATGTTTGCTTTGTATGCTTTATGAGAATTTTTTCACTAAAAGCTGGGGTTATTGTGATACAGCATTTAGTGAGATCACAGACGCAGCCTCCTACTTTTCCTGTGGCCTGGTAGTGCTGATGTCATTCTTACCTGTGTAACGTGCGGGCGGACAGAACTCAAGTGCCATCTTTCTGCCAAACAGCTTCTCGTAGGCTTTATTGACAAAATGCAACAAATCACCCGAGTAGCAGCACAAAGACGACTTC
The DNA here is from genome assembly GCA_030533445.1 of Cyprinodon diabolis. Classification (NCBI taxonomy): domain Eukaryota; kingdom Metazoa; phylum Chordata; class Actinopteri; order Cyprinodontiformes; family Cyprinodontidae; genus Cyprinodon; species Cyprinodon diabolis. The sequence goes on along the minus strand of CM060069.1, from coordinate 3,031,163 downwards.
TCCATTGCAAGGGCAGCAAGACGCTGATCCTGGTTCCACCTGTGCAGTCCTTCCAACAGGTAAATCTGGAAATTCAGGCTGTTGGCGCTGGTTCCTAGAAACAAAGTCAACAAATGAAACACATCAAATAGACAAACACACATGAATGAAAAGACACTAATTTTGGTTTTAATAATTTCAATACAAACTTGGTATGAAGCGGTTGAGGTGAAGATGAAAAGACTCCAAAGAAGTTGAGCCTCGGGCACACCTGAAGACCGGCAGCCGCACAACTCCCTTGGTCAGCTCCCCGGTTTTAGTGTATAGAGTGACACCTGCTGGGTCTTGGATGCACTTTACATGCTTTTTCTGGACCCGCCAGATGTGCTCCATCCTCTCCTGATCAAACAGAGGAACGCCAAGGGAGTCGTTGCCACAGGACCCCATCAGTGAAGTAATCAGCTCCTCCAACAGCTGAACCGTGGTGTCCACTCCTGGTGTCCTGCGTCTGCATTGGAGAGCCAACTCATCCTTGGTCAGATGCCGGTCTACATCTGTGGTAGGCACTCCCTTGGCCTGAAGTTGCTGGGCCTTGGCTTCACGTAGCAGTGCTAAATCAGCTGCATCCCATTCAAAAATGCATGATGACATGCGTGACATGTAAAGTGGTTACAGCTGATGGGCATCGGTGGTGCATCCCAGGGCAAATATCCAGCCTCACCACCAGCCTTGGCCACCCACTGAATCTGGCCTGCAGCTTGGTTGTTTCTGCTGCCTCAGCACAGCAACCGCAGTCCACGTAAAGGGCAACAAGGGGATCCACACCGGCCTGCTCATATCTCTTCACCAGTCCACTTGCCATCCTGTCTAAACCAGCTCCCTCCTGAGTGGTCAGGACGCTCATTAGAATCTGGCTGTGCTTGTTTCCCACAGAGCTCAGCCAGAGACCTGTTCCCTTTGCAGTCCCAGCGAGCTTCTTTGTGATCTGAAGCACAACACATGAACAGAGCCACACACAATATGGTTTAGAAATAGCAAAATGCTAAATAATTAAAATGCCAAATGTAGTTATTGTTGGGATCTGGAGATGTACCACCTTCCACCAGCAGAGTGCGCTGTGGGTCTCCTGGGCTGGAGCCCTCCAGCACACCTGAGACGCATCTTCTCATCAGGAGATCTGCCCTTCATAAACAGCTGCCAGACCTTTCTTCGACGCCGCAGTGTTGACCTTAGTTTGGTTAGCAACCTGAGCCTCTGTTACCTGAAGAATCTAAGTTGTCTCTAAGTGAGAAAACTGGTTCTAACCTTCCTCTGTTTTTGCTCACAGGAAACCTGTCTCAAGCCTGAAGCTCTGGGTGAGCTTAACCTGCCTTCCAGCCCTGGTGAGCCAAACCTGAAGATTCCTATTTTGGATTTCCCCTGCTGCTCTCTGTGAAGAGCTGGAAACTCTGATCAAGGTCTGCCATTCAAAGTCAGAAGCTAGACGCTGCAGCTGCTTGAGCACTCTGCTGAACCAACAGTCTCTGGACCCAACGGTTCCCTCTCTCACAAGGGAAGCCTGGACCCCGTCAAGGTAGAATCTGAATTATCTAAAAGGACTCTTTAATCATCTGCCTGCCCAGCTAATCAAACTATCATCTCTGCAGACTTCAGTGAACCCAACCCCGGACCTGTTCCAGATCCAGTTCATGTCTTTTGTGTCAAACATCTTTAATAAACTCTGTTAAGCCAGACTCCTTTGTGTTCTGCATGTGGGTTTGATATTAAACCGATCATGACAGAACACTGCGGCCAAACACAAAGCCCAGCAGATCACCTCCGGAGGAGGCTTGAGGAACAGGACGCTCAGATCCTTGGACATGCGCATACCCTCCGTGAGTTACACACTAAAATTGAACATCAGAACCAAGTGCTACAAACGTATACCAGCTACATGAGAAGCGCTAATGCCACGCCAGCAGTACGTCCCGTTCCGGATCCACTTCCGCCTCTAAGGTCACCGGCAGTGACGTCATTTCCTGAGTTCCGTCCGAGTCCGCTTGAAACATTTTCAGGTAACCGAAGGGATTGTAAAGGATTTTTGTTCCAATGTCGTTTACTTTTTGAACAATCTCCCGGCAGTTTTCCGAATGATAGGAAAAAAATATCCTTCATTCTCTCTCAACTCACTAGACAAGCTCTTGAATGGGCAGAGGCAAGGTTCTCTTCAGAGTCCACTTTTTCTTGTACATTTTCCGAGTTCATATCTGAGTTTTCCCAAGTATTTAACCACGACTCAGATAAAACAATTGATTCCCGAGCCCTGCTAAATTTAAAACAGGGAAATTCTACAGTGGCTGAGTTCTCCATTGACCTCCGGGTTAAAGCCGCAGCCTCAGGTTGGAACGAATGTGTACTTAAGAGTGCTTATTTTAAGGCTTTCAATGATAACATCAAGGACGAACTAGCCACAATTGGAGGACTTAATCAGTTTAACCATCAGACTGGATAACAGACTCCGAACTAGAAATAACTCTAGACAAAGAAGTCTAAATTTTTCTGTGTCAGCTCCTGCATTTAACAATGCTTCTGTTTTTTCTGGACCCACAGAACCCAGTTCCAAACGTAAGTCTAAAAACCAGACTTTTTCTGTGCCTGTCCAAGTCTCTCACTCAGATGGAGCGGAGGTCGAACCCATGCAGATTGGACACACAAGGCTATCCCCTGAGGAAAGACAACGAAGATTTAGAGGCAATCTGTGTCTGTACTGTGGTGAGACTGGCCATTTCATTGCTTCATGTCCGGCTAAATCAAAAGCCAGGGCCCGTCAGAGGAATTGAGGAGTCTGACGGGCCATCTGAAAACTGATAAAACTCCTCATCTGATGTTGCCTGGTACTCTTTTTTTCTCCAACCAGAATCTCACCTTGTCGGCTTTCATTGATTCTTGGTGTGAAAGAAATCTCATTGATTCAGATCTGGTCCAGCAATTAAATATTGAGACTGTCCCTTTATCTAAGCCTCTCAGAGTATCTGCTATTGATGGAAAGAAGCTTCATCAAGTCACTCATCAGACACAACCTCTAGAACTTTTAATCTCTGGAAACCATCGTGAAACTTTAACGTTTTTTGTTTTTCCTTCTGCATGCTCCCCTCTGGTGCTGGGATTCGAGTGGCTGGAACATCATAACCCCCATATCAACTGGGCTGAACACAACATTGAGTCTTGGTCCACTTCCTGTCACGAGTCATGCCTTCGTTCTGCGGCTCCTGCTATTCAGTCCCCTAGAGGTAGGGGGGAGATGGACTCTCCTGACCTTACTTCTGTTCCTCCCGAGTATCATGATCTGGCACCAGTCTTCAGTAAGGTCAGTGCGACGTCTCTTCCACCTCACAGACCATATGACTGCGCCATAGGTTTACTACCAGGAGCCCCCCTTCCCAGCAGTAGACTATACAACATCTCCAAACCTGAACGCGAGACCATGGAAAAATATATCAATGAGTCTTTAGCTGCTGGAATTATTCGTCCATCTTCATCTCCTCTTGGTGCTGGTTTCTTTTTTGTGGGTAAAAAAGATGGTTCCCTACGACCCTGTATAGATTACAGAGGCTTAAATCAGATAACCGTCAAAAATAAGAACCCCCTACCATTACTGGCATCAGCGTTTGAACCTGTTCAGGGTGCAACAGTGTTCACTAAACTCGATTTGAGAAACGCTTATCACCTCCTTAGAATAAGAGAAGGAGATGAATGGAAGACAGCCTTTAACCTCTTACACCCTCAGGGTGTCATGATGGGTAATCTAGGCAAGCCCAAGATGCAGAACACACACGGAGGAGGCAGTTCAATAAACGTTCAAACGTTTATTAAAGTTCTGAAACACGAGGGGATAATAAGTTCAGAGAATGTGTCACTGAAGTCTTGACTGGGACTGGAGACTGTTGGTTAGCAGAGTTCTTGAGAGGCTAAGCATCTAGCTTCAGGCTTAGCATGGTAGACTTAGATTTGAGCTTCCAGCTCACTGCAGAGAACAACAGGAAATAACCACATAGGATTCTTCAGGCTGAGCTTCCAGCTCATTGCAGAGAACGACAGGGAATATCCACATAGGGTTCTTCAGGCTGAGCTTCCAGCTCATTGCAGAGAACAACAGGGGAATTTCCACATAGGATTCTTCAGGCTGATTCCACATAGGAACCTTCAGGTAAACTCCACATAGAAGTCTTCAGGTTGGCTCACCAGGGCAGATAGCAGGTTAAGCTCACCTAGAGCTTCAGGCTAGAGACAGGTTTCCTGTGATGCAGCTCTCCCAGAGCTGCAGGCCAGAGACAGGTTACCAGTGGGGCAGCTCTTCCAGAGCTTCACGAGGAGACAGGAGGTTAAGCTCATCCAGAGCTTCACGAGGAGACAGGAGGTTAAGCTCATCCAGAGCTTCACGAGGAAACAGGAGGTTAAGCTCATCCAGAGCTTCACGAAGAGACGGGATTCCTGTGAGGCAGAAGCAAGGAAGAGTTAGAATCTGATCTCACATTAGAGATAACCAAGATTCTTCCAGTAACAGAGGCTCAGGTTGCTAACCAACTAAGATCAACACTGCGGCGTTGAGGCAAGGTCTGAAGTCAGCTTATATAGGAGAGGTCTTCTGATGAGAGGATTAGCAACAGGTGTGCAGGGAGGTTCCAGCTCCAGAAGACCCACGGCACACTCTGCTGGAGACAGAGGGTAGTCTCCAGATCCCCACAGTAACTCCAACCCTAAGGGAAAAACAGACCAGAAGAGGATCCTCGGCGCCCTCTGGAGGGCAAGCCTGAGGATCCTAACAGTACCCCCCCCCTCAAGGGTGGATTCCAGACGCCCCCTGAAAAAGTCCAACAAAAATAAACAAAAAACAACCCACCCAGGGTGGGCGGAGGGGGCACTAAGGCAAGGAGGGCCAGGAACAAAAAACAGAGTCCAGAAAACAAAAAACAATCCACCCAGAGCGAGCGATGGAGGAAACAGGCCAGGAGGGCAAAAACAAAAACAAAGTCCAGAACAAAAAACGATCCACTTACGGTGGACGAAAACAAAAGAAAACCCAGACGATATCTTGGGCAAAGTCTCAGGTGGCCGGCCGGGGAACCGGCAGCGGGACAGAGTCTCAGGTGGCCGGCCGAGGGATTGGCAGCGGGACAGAGTCTCAGGTGGCCGGCCGAAGGACCGGCAGCGGGACAGAGTCTCAGGTGGCCGGCCGAAGGACCGGCAGCGGGACAGAGTCTCAGGTGGCCGGCCGAAGGACCGGCAGCGGGACAGAGTCTCAGGTGGCCGGCCGAGGGATTGGCAGCGGGACAGAGTCTCAGGTTGCCGGCCGAAGGACCGGCAGCGGGACAGAGTCTCAGGTGGCCGGCCGAAGGACCGGCAGCGGGACAGAGTCTCAGGTGGCCGGCCGAAGGACCGGCAGCGGGACAGAGTCTCAGGTGGCCGGCCGTGGGGCCGACTGCGGGGCCGGAGGCGTAGTAGATGCTCAGGAGGCCGACCGTTGGGACGGAGGCGAGGCCGATTCTCAGAGGGCCTACCACTGGGCCGGAGGCAAGACAGATGCTCAGGAGGCCGACCACGGGGCTGGGGACGAAGCAGCGTCTTAGGAGAACCACCGCCGGGCCGGAGGCAAGGCAGAGGTCCTGGAGGCCGGCCGAGGATCCGGTAACGGAGCAGAGTCTTAGGTGGCCGGCTGCGGTGTCGGAGGCGAAGCTGACACTCTGGGGGTCTGCCACGGGGTCGGCGGTGAAGATGACGCTCCGGGGGTCTGCTGCGGGGCCGGAGGCGAAGCTGATGCTCTGGGGGTCTGCAACGGGGTCGGCGGTGAAGATGACGCTCCAGGGGTCTGCCGCGGGGCCGAAGGCGAAGCCGACGCTCCGGGGTTCTGCTGCGGGGCCGGAGGCGAAGTTGCTTCTCAGGAGGATGACGCCCAAAACTTCAGCAGGTACCCCCACGGGGTACCCCGTCCCCTCCTCGGCAGCTCAGGAGCAGGCTCAGAGGCGACCGCTGACTGCGGCTCAGGAGGAGGCTCTGAGGAGACCACCGACAGCAGCTCTCGGACTGGAACAGGGGAGTCCGCCGATTGTGGCTCCGGCTCTGGAGCAGGGGAGCACGCCGATTGCGGCTCTGGAACATGGGAGCCCGCCGATTGCGGCTCTGGAACATGGGAGCCCGCCGATTGCGGCTCTGGAACATGGGAGCCCGCCGATCGCGGCTCAGGAGCAGGGGAGCCCCCCGATTGCGGCTCAGGAACATGGGAGCCCGCCGATTGCGGCTCTGGGTCAGGAACAGGAGAGCCCGTCGATTGCGGCTCTGGGTCTGGAACAGGGGAGACCACCGACAGTGGCTCCACCTCAGGAACATGCGGAACCACCGACTGTGGTTCCGCCTCAGGAGCAGGTGACACCACCGACTGTGGTTCAGCCTCAGGAACTGGGGAGGCTACCGACTGTGGCTCCACCTCAGGGACAGGAGACACAACCGACTGTGGTTCCGTCTCAGGAGCAGGTGACACCACCGACTGTGGTTCAGCCTCAGGAGCAGGTGACACCACCGACTGTGGTTCACCCTCAGGAGCAGGTGGGACCACCGACTGCGGTTCAGCCTCAGGAGCAGGTGGGACCACCGACTGTGGTTCCACCTCTGGAACTGGAGGGACCACCGACTGTGGTTCCACCTCTGGAACTGGAGAAAACACCCATGGAGGCTCAAGTTCAGTCTCTGAGGTGGCTTAAGGCATCTGTAGAGGGCTCTTGGTGATTAGTGGCCTCTGCTGAGGGACTCTTGGAGGCATGTCATCACCAACTCTAGCTTCTGAAGCCCTCTTAATTTTAAGCTCCGGGGTCTCTGGACGGCACAGGGCAGGCTCAGGGGTCTCTAGACGGCACAGAGCTGACTCAGGGGTCTCTAGACGGCACAGAGCTGACCCAGGGGTCTCTGGACGGCACAGAGCTGACTTAAGGCGACGGCTCTTTTTACGCCGAGAGGTCCTTGGAGCTAAGCTAACGGGTTCACAGATTGAATCTGGCGACAAATTAACCGGGTTGAAAAGTAAGAGTTCCAGAACGGATTACAAAATCAGTGGCTAGGGAATCGGTCATGGGAACGGGTTCAGGAACGAAAGTGGCTGGTTCAGGATCAGGATCTGAATGGCGTGGAGCTGAGGGTGGTGGCTCGAAAGGGAGGATATCCTCTCTATCCCCATAAAAGTAATGCCAAAGATCAGACTCATGGATGTAAGGAGTAAAATTATCTGGCGAGGAAACAGGTCTAGAAACAATGGTGGCTGGTGCAAGTGTCTGATCAGGCTGGCGGGGAACTCTAACTGTTTGATGTGAAATTGATGGGCCAATTTTGAGTCCTTTAACGGATGGAGCTAAATGAAGGTCTAGAACATGAGAACTGACGCTAACCTGGCGCGGAGATGAACTGGAACTGGTTTGTGATGCAGTGTCTAACCCAATGGCTAATTCTATGAGGTCATCAAGGTTAGCTGGCTCGACGTAAAATGAAAGTTCGTTTCTGATAGATTCATTTAGAGCTAAGAGATAAGCGGACTTGAGCGCAGACTCGTTCCACCCAGAAACGGCTGCTCTACCCTGGAACTCGGAGGAAAACTCTGCGACGGACCTATTACACTGTTTGGTATTCAGAAGTTTGGAAGAAACGGAGAACTTAGAGACCTGACTAAAGGTTTTTTCAAACTCCTGGATGAATTTTTCAAATGTACAGTTTTCTGTGGAAATTTGGTCTCCGCCCATTCAAGGGCTTCACCAGACAGAAGAGAAACAACAAAAGCTATCCTATCCTTATTATTAGTAAAACTGGAATCGTGAAAACCAAAAAATAACCGGCACTGAAATATAAATCCTTTGAGCTTACTTGGATTGCAGGAAAATCTCTCAGGCAGAGAAGGACCGGGTGATGAAAACGACGGGCTGTGTTCTGACCAGAAAGGAGGATTACTATCTTGACTTGGAAGTGACGTCTCTGCCGGTGACCCAGGAAACGGAAGTGGATTCGGGGTAGGACGAGGCGCTGACGTGGTGTTAGCATTATAAAAGTGGTTAGCGAATGTTTGATTTAACAGTAATTCACAGAGGGTTTGTGTATGTTTATGAATCTGAGCGTCCCATTTCTCAGTCCAACGACGGAGGTGATCTGCTGGGCTTTGTGTTTGGCCGCAGTGTTCTGTCATGATGGGTTCTTAGAGTTAAGCCCAAAATGCAGATCACACACGGAAACTGGGTAAAAGTTCAACAGAGTTTATTATGGTTCACAAGCACACGATAAAGAATATGATCTGGAACAGGTTCAGGGCTGGTTCACTAGAGTCTTGACTGGGACTGGAGACTGTTGGTTAGCAGAGTTCATGAGAGGCTAAGCATCTAGCTTCAGGCTTAGCATGGTAGACCTAGATTTGAGCTTCCAGCTCACTGCAGAGAACAACAGGAAATAACCACATAGGATTCTTCAGGCTGAGCTTCCAGCTCATTGCAGAGAACGACAGGGAATATCCACATAGGGTTCTTCAGGCTGAGCTTCCAGCTCATTGCAGAGAACAACAGGGGAATTTCCACATAGGATTCTTCAGGCTGATTCCACATAGGAACCTTCAGGTAAACTCCACATAGAAGTCTTCAGGTTGGCTCACCAAGGCAGATAGCAGGTTAAGCTCACCTAGAGCTTCAGGCTAGAGACAGGTTTCCTGTGATGCAGCTCTCCCAGAGCTGCAGGCCAGAGACAGGTTACCAGTGGGGCAGCTCTTCCAGAGCTTCACGAGGAGACAGGAGGTTAAGCTCATCCAGAGCTTCATGAGGAGACAGGAGGTTAAGCTCATCCTGAGCTTCACGAGGAAACAGGAGGTTAAGTTCATCCAGAGCTTCACGAAGAGACGGGATTCCTGTGAGGCAGAAGTAAGGAAGAGTTAGAATCTGATCTCACACTAGAGATAACCAAGATTCTTCCAGTAACAGAGGCTCAGGTTGCTAACCAACTAAGATCAACACTGTGGCGTTGAGGCAAGGTCTGAAGTCAGCTTATATAGGAGAGGTCTTCTGATGAGAGGATTAGCAACAGGTGTGCAGGGAGGTTCCAGCTCCAGAAGACCCACGGCACACTCTGCTGGAGACAGAGGGTAGTCTCCAGATCCCCACAGTAACTCCAACCCTAAGGGAAAAACACAGAGCAGAAGAGGATCCTCGGCGCCCTCTGGAGGTCAAGCCTGAGGATCCTAACACAGGGGGTATAAATAAATTTCTGCCTGACAAAAACACACAAAAGTAAATCACTTATAGCCTCACAGCTATTAGATTTAAGAAGAAACTTTTGGTACCTCTGTAAAGGTAAGATGTCCTAGAATGGTTTTCTGGTGTCAGCACCATTGTAGCTTTGACCCTGCCTGAAATATTAGGGACAAAATACAAAATATTTTGCACTTTTTGAACCTCGCCAAAATTTTCTTTGAAATAAACATTGCAAAACACTGTCAAAATATTATTTATAGCACAAAAAAGTAGTACAGACTTTTAAATCTAAATTTTGTGTAAAAATGTACCAAATTTGAAGTCAATCAGATGAATCATATTTATTTTAGAATGGTATTAGTGAGAAATTTCTTAGGCAAGGAGGCCATTTTGGCACATTTATCCAAAAATGTCACCAAACTGTGCCAAATGTGTTTTTTACATCAATACTGGGGGTTTGTTAAAAGTACGAGGTCACGTAGCAGCTGGACCCACCGGTGGGTCCGTAGGGTTCTAGGGGTTAAGACCCCCTTAGGCCAATTTGAGTATTTGGTCATGCCTTTTGGTCTCACAAACGCTCCTGCTTGCTTCCAAGCTCTTGTCAACGACGTTCTCAGAGATTTTTTGAACGTATTCGTTTTTGTACACATCGATGATATTTTGATCTACTCCAAGAACCTCTCTGACCACAAGAAACATGTTCGTCTAGTTCTTCAGAGACCTTTGGAAAACAAACTCTTTGTGAAAGCAGAAAAATGTGAATTTCACCAACCATCTGTCACTTTTTTAGGGTTTGTGCTCGAGGGCGGGCAGGTGAAGCCATCTGAAGACAAGATAAAGGCAGTTCTGGACTGGCCGACTCCTGAAAACCACAAACAGCTTCAGAGATTTCTTGGGTTTGCAAAATTTTACAGACGCTTCATAAGGAACTATAGTCAAACAGCTCTACCTCTCACAACTCTGACTTCTGTGAAGAACTTTCAATGGACACCTGAAGCCCAAAACGCTTTTGAAAAATTAAAAAACCTGTTTTCCACAGCACCCATCCTTATCCAGCCAGATCCTTCTAAGCAGTTTATCTTAGAGGTGGACGCATCTGACTCCGGTGTTGGAGCTGTTTTATCTCAGCAATCTGACTCAGACCAAAAAACTCACCCCTGTGCTTTTTTTTCACGTAGACTCTCACCAGCGGAGCAAAATTATGATGTTGGAGAACGAGAACTTCTAGCCATTAAACTCGCCCTGGAGGAATGGAGAAACTGGCTCGAGGGGGCCGAGCATCCAGTATTGGTTTGGACAGACCACAAAAACCTGGCTTATCTCCAATCGGCAAAACGATCCAACCCACGTCACTCTAGATGGTCATTATTCTTTTCCCGTTTCAACCTCATTATTTCTTACAGACCTGGTTCCAAGAACGTCAAGCCCGATTCTCTCTCTCGTCTGTACTCCACTGATCAACCTGAGACACCCGAGCCTGTTCTTCCTGCCTCCTGTACTGTTGGAGTCGTCTCCTGGGAGATCACTGATCTCATCAACTCTGCCCTAGCCTCTGAACCTGACCCAGGTAACGGCCCTCCAAATAAAACTTATGTTCCATCCTCCGTCAGATCCCGACTGATCCAGTGGATGCATGCAGCTAAATTTTCTGCCCATCCTAGAGTGAGCAGAACCATTGCCCTCATTACAAGTCGTTTCTGGTGGCCATCCTTACACAAGGACGTTAAGGAGTACGTTTTGGCATGTCCCATCTGCGCCAGAAACAAGACCTCTCATCAACCACCTTCTGGTCTACTGCATCCTCTACCTGTTCCAACCCGTCCTTGGTCACATATCGCCGTTGATTTTGTCACAGGTCTCCCGATTTCCAGAGGTATGTCCACCATTTTAACCATCGTCGACCGATTTTCCAAGGCCTGTCACTTAATTCCCCTCAGGAAACTTCCCACGGCTTTCCAGACGGCCCAGCTTCTCGTGAAGCATGTTTTCCGACTCCATGGTATTCCACAAGAAATCCTCTCTGACCGCGGTCCTCAGTTCATCTCACAGGTCTGGAAAGCTTTCTGTTCTGCGTTAAACTGTAAGTCCTCCCTCACCTCTGGTTATCACCCACAGCCTAACGGGCAGACGGAGAGGATGAATCAACAACTAGAATCCACTCTCCGCTGCCTAACATCCAATAACCCTACTGACTGGAGTCAGTTTCTGACCTGGATCGAGTACGCCCATAACTCATTAAAATCCGCTTCTACTGGTTTATCCCCGTTCCAAGTTTCCATTGGTTATCAGCCTCCACTTTTCCCTGCAGACGAGAGAGAGATAACGGTCAGATCAGTCCATCACCACATCCGCCGTTGTCAGCGCATCTGGAAGGACACTATCACCACCCTCAACCGCTCATCTACTTCTTCAAAACGCTTCGCAGATTCTAGGAGACGTCGTGCCCCTGATTACACAATAGGCCAAGAGGTTTGGTTGTCAACACATGACATTCCCCTCAAAGCCATGTCTAAAAAGCTGTCACCCCGGTTCATCGGCCCATATAAAATTGCCCAAATAGTCAACCCCTCTGCTGTCCGCCTGCACCTGCCACCGAATCTCCGCATCCATCCTACGTTCCATGTCTCCCAAGTCAAACCTGTCGTTACTAGCCCCCTGTGCCCACCAGCCGACTCCCCTCCACCCGCCCTGGACATCGACGGCCATCCGGCCTACACAGTTCGCCGGATCGTGGACTCCCGTCGGCGAGGTCGCGGATGGCAGTACCTCGTCGACTGGGAGGGCTACGGTCCGGAGGACCGCACCTGGGTTCCTGGCTCATACATCCTCGATCCGTCCCTGATCGAGGAGTATGAGAGTTCCCTCCCGTCCACTTCCTCGGGACCGCCAAGAGGCGGTCGTTGAGAGGGGGGTACTGTTGGGATCTGGAGATGTACCACCTTCCACCATTAGAGTGCGCTGTGGGTCTCCTGGGCTGGAGCCCTCCAGCACACCTGAGACGCATCTTCTCATCAGGAGACCTGCCCTTCATAAGCAGCTGCCAGACCTATCTTCGACGCCGCAGTGTTGACCTTAGTTTGGTTAGCAACCTGAGCCTCTGTTACCTGAAGAATCTAAGTTGTCTCTAAGTGAGAAAACTGGTTCTAACCTTCCTCTGTTTTTGCTCACAGGAAACCTGTCTCAAGCCTGAAGCTCTGGGTGAGCTTAACCTGCCTTCCAGCCCTGGTGAGCCAAACCTGAAGATTCCTATTTTGGATTTCCCCTGCTGCTCTCTGTGAAGAGCTGGAAACTCTGATCAAGGTCTGCCATTCAAAGTCAGAAGCTAGACGCTGCAGCTGCTTGAGCACTCTGCTGAACCAACAGTCTCTGGACCCAACGGTTCCCTCTCTCACAAGGGAAGCCTGGACCCCGTCAAGGTAGAATCTGAATTATCTAAAAGGACTCTTTAATCATCTGCCTGCCCAGCTAATCAAACTATCATCTCTGCAGACTTCAGTGAACCCAACCCCGGACCTGTTCCAGATCCTGTTCATGTCTTTTGTGTCAAACATCTTTAATAAACTCTGTTAAACTTTTACCCAGCCTCCTTTGTGTTCTGCATGTGGGTTTGATATTAAACCGATCATGACAGTTATTGAACCCTATTTTACAGAAAACAAGATTGTTCAACCTTTTTTGTGGAATCCATCTTAAGAATGGTGCCATACGTCGACGTAATGTGGGCCCTGATGTCATCAAGCCTTGTCAAAATGTCCTGGCTGTAGACAGAAAGGAGCCACTTGCAGGTGGGGACAACCTCAGGCTCCGGAGGCTCAGGGAACATCACAGGCAGCAGACCCTGGCGCAGGGGAAGCCCATACACGCAGTGACATACCTTGACACACGTTGGAGCCACTCCTCCGTTTGGTTCTCCCTCAGCTGCTTTAAAACCCTTGTGGGACTGTTGCCCAGGCCCCTCTCCCGCAGAAACCGAATCACCCGAATGTCACAGGCATACCTTGGTTACAGATAAAGAAATCAGCAATAATGTACAGCATTCATTTGTATATGGAAAAAGAAAACAACACACAATACTCACTTTTGAGTCATGATGACCCGGAATTCTGACCTGTGAGCCAAGTCCAGTTGTTGGAGGACAGCTTGGCTCCAGGACACGTGTGAAGCTTTACACCTGGTACAAATCAGTGTCTCAGTGACCATGATGTAAATGCGGTCAATGTCCAGCACCCGCCGTGCCCTTTTGTGAAGCCCTGCCCCAGTGAGCTGATGCCCACCACATGCAGGATTTGGGAAGACCACCTTGACCTTCCACAACTTGTACGGCATCCACACAAGCAGTGAATGGGCAAAGAAGCGGTCAGCTGAAGGTGACTGGTGGTAAATGGGACTCGGCTGCGGTGGGGAGTACCACAGCTTCAGGTTGTCCTGGAGCTGTAGTTTGTCCTTTGCCCCCATCCTAAACAACACTTTTGCAATCCACCTATGGTCTTCAGGTGGGAAGCCCTCTGACCACAAACAGGGCAGCTGAGGAGTTACAGCAAAAAAGAAAGAAAAGAAACTATTTATAATCATGCTATCAGAAAAAAAATATATCATTGCAAGATAACTTACAGATACAGGAGCATCCACTGGTATCTCGGTTATGAGGGCCGGTGCCTCGGTTTGGAGGTCTACAGCCTGTGCAGCCTGTGCAGCCTGTGCAAAGTTTCATTATCACATACTTACATTTGTAAAAGAACACTTAATTGTGGCACACAGAATGAAGTGTAGAACTACAGAAGATGACACCTCTGGTCTTGTAGGAGATGGTTGCTGTTTCAAGGCAATTCAAGAAAACAGGAGATATATTAGTGGTCACTTTTGGAGATATTTGAACTATACTGGATAAATATTGTGGCTGCCCAACCTTCTGGATGTGGAATCCACACAAGCATCTCCTCACACCACCAAACAGGGATTGCTGTCCAGGCTGCATCATTGTTTCTCAATTTCTCAATCTAAAAATAATGGTAGATTTAACTAAATCAATTGCTGTATGTGGTGACATCATTCTTGAATTTCATACTTATTCCATCCCATCTTTATGAATGTGTCAAAAGCCAGTTCATGCAGTTACAATCGGTGCCATATTAACTGGGAAGTAAACATAAAATATATAGAAACATACCCTTTGATACAGCTCATGCCACTTCTTCTGTCTGGGTGCTGGTCTGTTTCCCTGCCCTGCAGGCCATGATCCTGTGGCAGCAAAACTCTTCAGTCGTGCCATCCAGACAGTGTCTGGCATTGACTTGTGTGATTTTGATGCCTTAAGAGAATTTTAAAAATAAAAGGTAGCAAGTCAAGCACTTATCAAGCTCTTAATAAAACTAAAAGAATGTATGTATAACAACATTATGAAAGTATACTCAATGAATGGGTGTATTTACTATAATATAAAAAGAATAATTCAAAATGTGTACACTTCAACTACCTAATCAGATCACATCTGAGCTGGTTTAGCATTTTCTTGTCTCTGTAATCAGTGAAAATTATGTTTTATGATAATCAACTTGAAGTTGTCCCCAAACAGCAGACTTGTAACTTCTTAGCTGCTGTTTTATAACATTTAATATATATATTTATTATTATTTTATTTATTTATTTTTTAAATACTCGATGAATGCTCGATTTTAAAAATAAAAGGTAGCAAGTCAAGCAATTATAACGCTTTTATTAAAACTAAAATAATGTATGTATAACAACATTATGAAAGTATACTCGATGAATGGATGTATTTACTATAATATAAAAAGAATAATTCAAGATATGACCACTTCAACTACCTAATCAGATCACATCTGAGCTGGTTTAGCATTTTCTTGTCTCTGTAATGAGAGAAAATTATGTTTTATGATAATCAACTTGAAGTTGTCCCCAAACAGCAGACTTGAAACTTCTTAGCTGCTGTTTTATAACATTTAATATATATATTTATTATTATTTTATTTTATTCAGATACTTACCATATCGCTAAAAAGACCAACTTCTCTACTCAACGCAGACTAAATGTATAACTAACTGGGAATCCCTCAATGTACCAGTAGCAGCTTCCTAGCTTAAACACGATTGGTTAAAATCTTAACCCCGCCTTCAACCCTAAACGCGATTGTTCGGTGATATCAACATTTTCTACTTTCCCAGACGTTATTGGTTAGTCATATTAAAATTTTGAAGAATACAGAAACACCATTGGCCCTTTTGTCAAACTCCTTCAACTCCGTTCAAGATTTTCCCGGCCGATTCTTCAACCGCAGGTGCTCGAAATACATTGGGGTCTCCCCGCGTAGGTTCGAGTCCTACCAGCAACGCTAGCTCCCTTCTCTAATGGCTGTGTTTTTTTACACACATACTCCAGCTGCTCCTGAGATTCAGGAGAAAGGAAGCATGTAAAGACTCATCCTTTTATGGTAATGTCAACCCCCTGTGTGGGTAGAAAACATTTCTGCGATCAGTTCCAGTATTCATATTGGGCCCAATATCCTTGCTTCAATTTTAAAAAAACTGTTTTTCAAATGAGAACTGAAGTTGCAGTCAACCAACATACTGAGACAATAGAGCATTATATTTGATGATGGGTGTGAAAAGGTAACTGATTTCCACATTCTTTACTGTTAAGTATCTTTCACCTGGCTTTAAGTCTAAGACATTGTGTCTAAGACCTTTCAAACAGCTGCTTGAATGGAATAAAAATGACGGTGGAAACTCTGAATGTTTCCTTACCTTATGGCTAACACTGAAATTATGTGTACAGTACTGTTGAAGTATAATCACAATGGCGATGGGACAGCCTTTAGACTTCTCTTTTGGCTTAACTTGGCATGCCTTCAAATCCTACACAATTCCTAATGATATTTGAGAGGAACAATGATGTCAAAAAGATCTCCAAATACTTCCTATCATACTGGCTTACACAAACATTTACTGTTCTATAGAAATGAATTGACAAAACATTGTAATCCTCTAAAGACTTCCTTCCTAGCTTTTCTTGGAATTTCACAGAGTAATATGTTCTTTTTCAGTGGTTACATTGAAGATATGGATCTTTTGCGCTGCTCCTTTTGACACGTTTTGAAGTTTATCACAGTTTTTGTGACCACATGGGTTGGTATATGGGGTTACTGTGGCCGTACCCGCCAGTTACTGGACTGCATCTGAGGTCCTAACACATCCCAAATGGTCCGAACAAAGTCCGAACAAGTTCCAAACAAGTTCCGAACAAGATCAAACGAGGTCCGAACGAGGTCCGAACAAGGTCCGAACAAGGTCCTAACGGGATCAAAGTGTTTCAACAGAGGACCAATCAATTCTGTCGGAACGGCTCACGTGATGGTGGACCAATCACCAGTCCTCTACGTCCTCAACGTCACGGCCCCGTGGCGTAGAGGACGTTTTACAGTAAGCATCAACAACAGAGCGCTAAAAAGGTATGGAAACTTGATTAATACTCATAAAAACACCACCATAAAAAAATGAAAAAATAAACGATTTAATTTCCCATAAAACACCACCATGAAAACATTAAAAAAATAAGCGATCCCATGATATTTAACTGTTATTCAAACTTTCTTATGCGCTTGCACTGTGTTGCTATGGTGTGAATATACGTAATATTAGACTAGAGAAACTTTATTGTTATTTTATATGCGCAGAGTGCATGCAAAACGAAATTCCGTTGCATAAAACTTGCAACAGTGTTATGAGCAGTTTGCAACTGTGTAATGAGCAGCCTGCAAAAGTGAAAGAGTGAAATAAACATCATTATTTATAAAGTGCAGTAGTGATCAGAATGTAAACAGTGTAGGAGAGAAATAAAACATTAAAAAAAATTATTGTGCAAAAGACCATTAATATTAAAAATGCAGTGCAAAATGAATATGGTGCAAAATGCAGTAAAACATTGAGTTGCATTCTATTTAAAAGGATTATAAAAGTTCTGCAGTTTAGTAGTACAAAGTAATATTATCAGACCAATTATATCTTAATTATTCATCTATTTGCTGTAAAAACTTCTCTTTCTGTCGTCTGTGTGTCACTATACACACATAGCTTAGCTCCATGTTAACCTGTTTTATATTTGATGTTTGCAGATGACTAAGACAGGTAAGCCAGATAGCTACTGGAGGGACATCTGTTCAAAATATGCCCAGGGCCAATTCCAATTCTCAACTGGCAAACGGCCAGGGGCCAAGAAATGGAAAAAGGCCTTGGAGAGAATAGATGCTTCCCCCTTGCAGAACCGTACAAACATTAGGGATCTGTTTGGGAGAAGCCTTCAGTGCTCCTGTGGGTTCCACAAGGTAGGTGAAACAATTCTTTTATTGCCTTTTGCTGCTTTTTGTCTCTTCTAATGGGCTTTGGTGGTTTTGCAGTAATGCAAAGCCTGTTTGTTTTTGTTTTTTTATGCACATCCAAATAAAAATTTATTTTAATTTATTTTATTCATCATTCTATTATAAGTCATGATGAGTCACTGTAGCATATGGATTTATTTATTTAACAATATATATCTGTACAGTTTTAGACAAGGCTAGTAGTATAGGATTATACTATTAATGTTGCATGTAGTATGATCCTTTCTTTATACCATCCCCAGCCAGCAGATCTGCCATCAGGCGCTGGGTCCAGTGCAGCATCAGGTGTTGAGACAGAAGTAGGGCAAGTCCGATTCAGTGCTGAGGTAGAGAGAGGAGGAATGGAGACAGGTAGAAGAGACAAGGAGACAAAGAGAAGTGTCACAGATGCAGGGGGAGCCTCAGTCAGCACAGAGGTAGAGAGAGGAGGCACCAAGACCGGGAGAGGAGACACAGAGACAAGGAGAGGAGACACAGAGACAAGGGGAGGAGACACAGAGACAAGGAGAGGAAACACAGAGACAAGGGCTGCGTCTCAATTCGCAGGCTGCGTACTTCCGAGGACGCAGACTACCTAGCCTCCGGAGGACCCAGCCTCGGTAGGCTGCTCCGGAGGATCCTCAGCCGTTGGTAAATGGGACGGTCTAGCCTTTGGAGCACTTCCTGGTTACGACACGACGTCATCACGTTTACCCCAAAAACAGCGCCATCCGACAGCTCGAGAAACAACAAAAACAAAAAAATAGATATGGAATTTTTTTTATCATTATTATTATTTACTTGTTATTGGAGGAGGAGAGTTGCTTTGACGGCTTCGGCGGCAGCAAAACCGGCGACGGATTTTTCTCAGGCTGGCAGAGCGCAGTGGAGAGGTAAGATCTACCTGCTATTATTCTAACCCACAGGGCCCTTAAACGCTTGTCAGCAGATTGATGAATATGTTTAAATATCAAATGTTATATTTATTTGTAAGTTTGTAATTTATTTGTTTGTAACTTTAGTAATTTGAATTGAATAGTTAAATGTGTACAAACCCTGTAAACAACTGACTTGAATAACTACTTTCACCATCACTAATGTTGAGTTGAGAAGCCAAACTTGGTTTTTTGTCTAAATTGTTATTTGCAATTATATATATATATATATATATATATATATATATATATATATTATATATATATATATATATATATATATATATATATATATATATATATATATATATATATATATATATATATATATATAACGGCATGTGCTGTCCTGCATAACATCTGCCTGGGAGCCGGTGACATCATGGCCTCAGAGGATGAAGAGCAGGACGACATGCCAGAGGATGAGGAGGGGAGAAGGTGTTGGAGGCAGTCAGTGGTGCTCCATGGAGGGACCAGCTGTCTGCTGAGGTGTCTGCCCCTGGAGGAGGGTCTACCGGACCACCATTACATTTAGATTGCAAGTAGAATCACAATTTAGCTGTTCTCATTTCAGGGTAATGAAAACAGTTTTAGTAAAGTCATTATTTTCTTCATCATTTTAAACTTTTGTAGTAACATGGCAGCCGTCGATTGGGTCAGCCCTGCAAACACTGATGGACGATGTGGTGAACAGTGGAGAGAGGCACCCGCCCGATGATGTCCCACTCGCAGTCAGAAGACTCCAAGGACATCTGGTTGGCATCCCATCCAGTCCAGCAGCACCACCAGGGACTCCGGCTCAGTCACAATTATATATATATATATATGTTCTCTAGTAATATTTACTGTATATCTTCTCTAAATAGTTGTAGTAGTTAATTTTAAAATCTAATCTAAATAGTTAAAAATGTTTTAATAGGTTATTGTAAATACTTGCTTCTCTAAAAATAAACTGATGTCACTGAGAAGTTGTTCTAAGTTTACTTAAATTATAAAGAAGTGATGAAACAGATGATGTAAAAAGGTTAAAAGACTTTAAGAACACACCGACAACAATAACTTTTATAAACAATTTAATAATTTAATTTAATAACAGCAACACATAACCTGAACTTGTTAAAAAAAAACACCAAAAATAATAATGTCTGTCCACCATCCTCTCCAATAAATTAAATAATCTGTCCATCCTTTCCCGCCTCCCTCTGCCATCTGATATCCTCCCTGATTAACTCCACCAACTCGTCACTCCTGCTTCTCTTCCTCCTTTCCCTTCTCTCTCCTGGCCTCTCATCCTCACTCTCTTCCTCATCGTCACCCTGACGCTGCTCAGCCTCTGCAGCACCTGGCCCTGGTGTGTCCTCAGGGATGGAGGCAATTAGGACAGGTGGGGCAACAGAGGGCCTCTGTCCTAATACCTCATCCATGAGGACAAACCAGGGCCAGGTGGCAGCATTAGGCTTCCCACTGACCCCCTGCTCAGTCCCTGGATCTTTGCATTCCTAAAGTAGAGGAAAACTATTTGTGTCAACAGATGCTATTTTCTGTAGTGTTTCTTTAAAGCTAGAAAAAAGGAATGTTTCATGATTTGGATGGATTGATTAAATTCTACAGAAAAAGACTTTGGAATGGTAACCTGGAGATTACTTTTTTAAGCTTACTCAAAGTGGAAATTAAATTAACATGAATATAATAAATGTAAGATGTAATTTCCACACACACACACGCACATATATATATATATATATATATATATATATATATATATATATATATAATGTGTGTTTCATTACATTTTCCAAACCTGAACATACTTTGTATTTTTTTTTAAGTTGTCCCACACAAGGATCACTTCTATACGACGGAGTATTAGGGCCACACATGAAGAGAAAAAATATTTTTGCCATGACGAGATTAAACTCGACATGTCGACTTTAAACTCAACATTTCTAGAATAAAGTTGAAATGTCATGTTGAGTTTAATCTCGACGTGTCGACAATAAAGTTGAAATTAGTTCAAGAGAGCCAACCGCTGCACAGGATACATGCACAGAATCCAGAATCAGACATGCCTTGTGTAGATGATTTGGTCAAATTGTACTTTCTGTGATGATTATACAGTTATACAGTTGCAGCACGTCAAAGACTACCTTCACTCATAAAACGCAGACTGCAGCTGTGGAGCGCGGTTGCTCTTTTCTCCAAACTTTGGAATGTCGAGATTAAAGTCGCCACAATATATCAACATTATTCTCGAAATGGCGAGTTTAAAGTCGACACGTCGAGATTAAACTCAACAAGACATTTCAACTTTATTCTCGAAATGTTGAGTTTAATGTCGAGTTTAATCTCGTCATGGCAAAAATATTTTTTCTCTTCATGTGAGGCCCTAATACTCCGTCGTACTTCTATCACAAATATGAGATTTACAAAAAGTGGCATCTGAGCATCATTTGTTGTGATCAAAAGATTATATTTGTACGTTGGTGTTTGAACAGGACTTATTTTAACCTGTGTGACTTTTACATAGAAATGCAACATGTAGATGGAATTCTGCCTCAACTCTTCCCTCCATCCGACTGCAGCAGTATTTTTGGCCCCGATGATGGAGTGGTCATTTATCCACTCCTCTGTCTGCTCCCTGGAACAAAATGACATGTAAAACATATTTCTGTTATGTCAACAGGCAAAATTACTGTTCTGTATAATTACGCCGGTATTGTTCTTCAAGTGAATTATACTTTAAACCGTATTATAATGTACTGTACATTAACTATACATTATTGTGTATTAAAACAAAATGTTTGCAGTATTGACAGCCCAGTACAGCTGGACTAATGTTATCTCTTCAGCTGCATTAAGCTTTAACAGCTCTAATACTTTGTAATAAACTGTTTGAGAATAAATAGATCTGATTAGTGAGGGATACAGCTATCAGTACAGTAAGATGTAGGTTAAAAAAAAATAGTGACATTTGTATGAAGGCTTTTAATTGTTGATGAGCATCTTGTATCAACAGGTTAGCTTTAAGCTTTAGCTTTAGCAGGTCCTACACATTCCGGTGGCTCCGTTACCGTCATGTATTTTAATAGATGTTCATTTAAAAAAAACAAAAACAAACTACTTACATTTAAATGTGTTCTCCGCTCTATTGCCGGCGCTGCTGCTGCTACTTTCGGTTGTCCGTAACTTGAAGAAAATCCGACTTTCTTCTTCTTCTTCAACTACTAAAAAAAAAAAAAAAAAAGAAGCGCGCAAAGCACCTCGGGAAATCTAGTGGGAGGCGAGGCCACTAAGGATGGTAGCGAGGCATCCTCAGAATTCGGGGAAAAGGAGGACGCATTTTGAGGCTGCATTTTAAGCGTCCTCAGAATTTTTGCCAAATGGGACGGCCTCCGCGCAGCGTTGCGACGTCACCCACCTCAAAATGCGTCCTACCAAGTACGCAGCCTGCGAATTGATACGCTGCCAAGGAGAGGAAACACAGAGACAAGGAGAGGAGAAACAGAGACAAGGAGAGGAAACACAGAGACAAGGAGAGGAGACATGGATGCAGGGGGAGTCCAAGACAACACAGAAGCAGGGAGAGGAGACACAGGACAGGAGTGCAGTGCTACAAGTGCAACCAGCATGTGAAGGGAGATAAATTTTCAGAGCACCTGTCCGACCACCATACAGAGGAGGTGTGTGAAACCTGTGGTGCTAAGGTGCAGGGTACTGTTGGTCTTCTAAACCACATCCAAGTGGTTCACTATGCAGCATTAATGATGCCCTCACAACCAAAGCCACTAACCAAGTGCTACGAAAGCACGACCAACAAAAAAGCAATACCATCAAAGACAACACCATCTCTGCTCTCTCCTTCATGTAGCTCTGACACCCCACACCACACTGCAGCTCCATCAACCTCAAAATCAACTGCAGTCAACTGGAAAGGTTTTCTTCCTGAGCAATTTCGTAGAGTGATACAAGAAGCAGATCAGGTGTGGATTTCCAAATGCCCTTATGAAAGAACAGGCCCGCTGAAACAAAGATTCCAAGCCTGCTGGTTTCACCCCCCACTGGAGCCCAAACCATCTCCTCCTTAGCCTGGGTGGTACTACCGGCAGAGGCTGTTCATCTGGGCACCAATGAGGATGTGGGGGATAACTTTTAAATGCCCACAATGTTCCCGGAAAATGAACAGCTCTGGGATCTACAGAGAGGTGAGGAAGGTGATTGATGTGGATAGCCGCTACTACCTAGTGGGAGGGGACTATCCACATTGCAGCAAGTGCTCTCAGCCGGTCTGCCCATGGAGTCAGGACATGCTCTCCCAGGTTTGATGTGGCACACAGGAGCTTGTTCCCCGCTGTCCTCTCTACACAGAAAATGCATGACATTTCTGAAGCCAAGGACAACTGGCAACAGTTCCTCCTACCTCCAGTCTGCTATACAGGAAGCGCACAGTGAAGAGTGGGGACGGCAGACCATCCGCTACCTCTCCGACTGTGAGCGCCATATGAAGATGGCTACTTTCCTCCACTCTCCAGCTGTTCTTCCACCATCACCACCCTTCAGGCCCCTTCCTCTTGCTCAGTGGTTTGAGACCGCCCACTCAAATGATATCCTCAGCCACATTCAGGAGATGAAGGGAGTCATCACTTCTACCTATGGTAGAATTCTTAAAATGGACTCAACAAAGAAGGTTGGGATTTCAACATTAAAAAAGAATATAAAATAGAGAATGTATGATTATAACAAAACAGAAATTGGTTTACTTCTTAGTGCTTGTGTTTTTTTTACAGATCACCAAGAAGCTGGCTGGTGGGTTTGGGGACAGTGCTGCATGGATGTCAAACATCGGCAACGAGTTTGGCCAGGTGTTGAACTCTGTGCTGACAACGGGTGAAGGTGCAGGGTTGGAGGAGTTGTGCCAAGGGATTGTCAACCGGTATAAGAATGCGGGCCAAGCTGAACCTGAGGTCATCTATGTTGACTGAGACTGCTGCAGCCAGTCAGGTGGGTGAAAATTGCTCTCTCTCTGTCACACACTTTTAGAACCATTTGTAAAAATGTTGTTTGGGGGAGAAGTGGCAGTTTACTTAATCATGGTGTAACCACACACAGGTCTATGTTATTATGAATGGTTGTTTTTCACAGGAGTGTCTTCAGTAGCAAAGCTCTTTCACCCATGGAAGTCTGCGGTGCGCTTGGACAGCTTCCATTCCATGAGACGTTTTAACTGCGGCCTCACTACAGAACACCACCTTCTCTATGGCACCTTTTGCTCCAAGCTTTCTGCCTGCATTTTCATATCAGACCAGGACGATGTGCAACGCCTGAAGGAGGCCATGAGAGCAGAGTGGAGGAGCAGCCACAGTGGACAAATACCCACTGAAGAGCAGCTCATGGCCACCATCAGCCCGGCGGAACTGAAGAGACACTGCAGGAGGAGGACGCGTGGAGTGGAAGAGATGCGGAGCATGATTTCAGGGCTGCTGGAATCAGTGTGGGAGCTGACAGACACCACAGGGCTGCGTTTGGTTAATCATGACAGCATGCGCCACGTGTGGGAAGTGCAGCAGAAGCATCTGGAGTGTCTACAAGACCCTGTAGGTGTTGCATTGTACACAAAGGTGGGGACACTCCAGAAGGGCGGCAAAGAGCTGGACATCCTTAGGTGTGCTAGGGGATCATCCTCGCTAGAGAGTTTTCACCGACACCAGTGTGCTTTTATTCCAGGTATTTTTGCATTTCTTCTTGCATTTTTGTATGTCTTTTTAAAAGTTATTCTCTGTTAAGACAGAGTTTGTGTTTTATTTATGAAAAAATAAAACATACAAAATTAAAACTGTCAGGTATTCATAAATGTCCACTTTATAATAACCGTTGACTGATCAGAGTACTTTGTTTCTTAGGTGCAATGCTTTACATACCCAAATGTACATGCTGGAGGGGATATCAAGATGGAACATGGGCCGGGCCAAGGAGGCAGTAGATGTGGAGGGGGCCTCAACATTAAGAAGCTTTGATGTTCGCTTGATTTCCCTCAACAACTTAAGTCAGCGTGTCCATGGTTGTGCTCTGGTGCCGGAGTTCACCCCACCTGGAAAACCCACTGGTAAAAGAGATCTCAGAGCAACACTGCTCAACCTGAGTATTGCATCTCCTCCTCCTTTTTTTAATTACCCCTCCCACTCAGAGGACATGCATTTCTTGAATGTAAAGATTGTGCTTTTCATGTATGACATTGATGTGTGTATTTATGTCCTTGCTTCATCTTTGTGTTTATACTGGTTACAGGTGAGCGCATAGCAGTGGAATACTCATTGGCCCAGACCAACAGAGGTGACCTGTTGGCTCCATCACAGGTCTCTGAAATCCCCTCGCAGGTGGTCGAGGATGAGGATGAGCCAGATGACACCATCAGCATGCCTGACATTCTCTGCCAGTCAGCTGAGACAGGGGCGGGTGATCCTTCAAGTGCTGTAGAGGATGACACTGATCCCGACCCCCTCGTTACAGAGGTCAATAACACTTTTTGTAAAACATTATTCAGAAACGCAATATTTAGCTGAACTAAATGTTGCCACATTTTAATAAGATAAAATAACTTAAAATCAGCATTGCTCACATATTGCAAACAAGATTTTACATTTGCTTGTTTTTTCTTCTCACTTTTCAGACCAGCCAACGTGACTCCAGGGGCGTTGTGGGATGGGATGCAGTTGATGCCCTTGCAGCCTACCTAGTTGACTTGAACCGCACCATCACCGACTTGTCAGCCAAGGAGGAGGCAGATATAGTTCACCTGTACACAGCTCTTAATGCCATGGACAAGGCACCTTCAAGGTACAGAAGAGTAACTACTTTGTACACCAAGATTCAACCTTGCCTTTAAAAAAAAAAATATATATATATATATATATATATATATATATATATATACATATATATTAGGGGTGGAACGGTTCACAAAATCCACGGTTCGGTTCGGTTCACGGTTCCGTGGTCAAGGTTTTCGGTTCGGTTCGGTATATGTTTATTGTTACACCGAAAAATAAAAATTAAAATAATAAAAATGAATGAAAAATTGAAATTAATGAAAAAAATCAAAAAATCCAAAAATAATTATTTTTAATGATTCGCGGAAACCCTGGATCATTTCCACATGTTTTGCTGCTTTGAATTTAATCATCTCGTGCATGCCCTCTACGATCTCCAAGGAACTCAGAGCGAAGCGGACGGGAGCCACAGTGGAGGCTGTAGCTTTGCTTTGTGCAGGCTGTCTGGAGTGCAGCGAGGCGGAGTGCTGACGGAGTATGTGGGATTTCGGGGTTAGCATGACATGTTGGTCATGTTGCTGTTAGCATAAATAAAACGTGTTGCACAATGCTTGCACACTGGTGCACTTTTATCCACAACTTTCTTTCCACCGTCATCGTAGGTCACTCTAAATGCAAAGTGGTCCCATACAGCAGACCTATAAAGTGCTGCTGGCTTGTCTTCCAACTGCTGTTCTTTCCCACTCGAAATACCCACTCAATTCTCCACAATAACTGATTTTTTTCTGCTACACCCGCCTACGCTGCTTCGCTTCTTCTTCTTGTTTACTACTGGTGGTTGGCTTTGGTCGCAGTAGCGCCACCTTCAGCTCTGGAGTGTACACGCTTCGCCTATGAGAAAAAGGAGCAGCGCATGAACCGAACGCAACACATGCGAACCGAACGAGACAGTCGAACCGAATGGTTCGGACAGTTTTCAAAAACCGTTCCATCCCTAATATATATATATATATATATATATATATATATATATATATATATATATATATATATATATATATATATATATATATATATATATGCATATACATATATATATATATATACATATATATATATATATATATATAACTATTTGTTTCTTTCACGGTTTAGGTACACCCAGGAGGCTAAAAAGAAGCGCATGCTTCTTCAGGACCTTGGAGAGCACCCAGGAAGCCGAGTGGTTCTGTTCCTGGACAGCAGGTGGCTGAGAGGTACTTGGCCACAATTTGCCATTAATTTGGTTCAATACAAACCATTGGTTAAAAGATGGCATGTGTCACTGTGAAAAGCATTTGTTTATTGTAAATTATTTCATTACATTTCCTATTGACATTTTAAATAGGTTCTTCATGACTTTGAATCATTGTTCACAGCCCAGATCATGTCATCCTTATCTCCCACAGACTTTACATGACTCATGGCCAAGCAGCCCAGGACCCGGAAGCAAACAGGGTCAGTGAGTGTGTTTGCCTCAGACTCGCCAAAGAGTTTGAGCAGTCACACAACAGGCCAAAGGACACAAAGGGGAAAACCATGCCCATCCCTCAGTCCATCGTCAAAGTCTACAGCCATATAAAGCAGTTGCTGGAGGACAGCAGGGTTGTCCTGGACCAGACAAACCTGGTTCTGGTGCAGGTTAACAACACCACAGTCTCTTCATGGTATGTGTTATTTCAGTTACCTCTGCCACACAGTCAAGATAGTAGATTAATATTTAACCTAAATATATATATATATATATACATGCATGTAATAACCTTAGGAAAGGAGTATATATATAATAGATGTATAAAATAATAAATGTTTGTTTTGTAGGCTGCTTAGGAGGGATAAGAGGAAGGATAGGGACATGCTGCTGCAAGGCACTGTTCTTCCCAAACAGTTGCACCTGGCCATGGAGCCTCTCCCTGCAACTAAGACACTTCCTGGAGCACCTGTGCAACACGCACATGAAAAAATGGAATTCGAGGAGCCTGAAAACCGCGAGGGGGAAGCTTTTCCCCGTCAGCACACTCTGGCGGCAAACAAACCAGTGTCCACTCCACCATTTCCACCTCCCCGGTTCCCTCCTCAGTTTTGGCCAGCTCCTCAATTGCAGCAAGCTCCTCCATTTCCACAGTTTCCATTTCCAAATGCTCTTTGGTTTATATATGGTCCTTCATTCAGCTATGCTCCTCCATTTAACTATCCTCCTCCACCGCAGCAAACTCCTCCTCCTCCACATGCACCTCCATTTCCTGATGCTCCTCCTGTGCAGCATGCTCCTCCAGAGAGCCTTCCATCCCAGCCAAGACAACGTGCCTGGAGGCTAAATAAAGCTGCACAGGAAGATGAGGAGCGTGTTTCAAAGGGGGAGCCACCTCGGAAGAGGCTAGCGAAGGAAAAATACCACTACACGTGCAAGGTGTGTGGCCAGGACAAAAGCAAAAAGACTGGACACACCCAGCTGAAGGGGCGGTGGTATTGTCCTGCCTCAGGACTTACCCATGAAGACTGGAGGAAGAATTTGTAGTTTCTGTTACCTCTGTTTCTCTGTTTATCACACTAAAGTTTCATACGTTTTTTGGAGTTAAAAACAACCTTCATGTTTTTATTAACTTTTTTGAATACTAGTGGGGATTACCTATTAAATTGAATTGTTAAAACTAAAGCCATAATTACTTCTCATTTACAATATTTTTATTTACAAGAAAATTTGCTTTGAATGCATTCACGTGATTTATCACAGGGTTATTACTAGGGTGATTTATAGGGCAAAACAATTCCTTTGTTAAAGGTACTACATAACCCAGAATACACTGCATGTGTACCTCTACTTCTGGAATGCCCTAAGATGCAAGCGGTATTGCCCAAGCACAGGTTCAAATCACGCAAGAAACATCAAAATTAATGTGATGATAAAGCCTGAAATAAGTGCAGAAATGACAGTAAAAAATGTTGGGAAGGTAAAAAAAAGTAGATAGAAATTGATATAGTGCATGTTTTCCTCCTTTTTTTCTCCTTTTCTTTTCTCTCTTTTCCCCCCTCTTTCCCCTCTCTTTTCCTTCTTTCCCCCACGCGGGCAGGCCCTTTTGCCCCATTTTTGGCCGTACCCGCCAGTTACTGGACTGCATCTGAGGTCCTAACACATCACAAAAGGTCCGAACAAAGTCCGAACAAGTTCCGTACATGTTCCGAACAACTTCAAACGAGGTCCGAACAAGGTCCTAACGGGATCAAAGTGTTTCAACAGAGGACCAATCAATTCCGTCGGAACGGCTCACGTGACGGTGGACCAATCACCAGTCCTCTACGTCCTCAACGTCATGACGTAGAAGACGTTTTACAGTAAGCATCAACAACAGAGCGCTAAAAAGGTATGGAAACTTGATTAATACTCATAAAAACACCACCATAAAAAATGAAAAAATAAACGATTTAATTTCCCATAAAACACCATCATAAAAAATAAGCGATCCATCCCAGCAGCATGATATTTAACTGTTATTCAAACTTTCTTATGTTCTTGCATTGTGTGGCTATGGTGTGAATATACGTAGTATTAGACTAGAGAAACTTTATTGTTATTTTATATGCGCAGAGTGTATGCAAAACGAAATACCGTTGCATACAACTTGCAACAGTGTTATGAGCAGTTTGCAAAAGTCAAAGAGTGAAATAAACATTATTATTTACAAAGTGCAGCAGTGATCAGAATGTAAACAGTGTAGGAGAGAAATAAAACATTAAAAAAATAATTGTGCAAAAGACCATTAATATTAAAAATGCAGTGCAAAATGAATATGTTTCAAATTGCAGTAAAACATTGAGTTGCATTCTATTTAAAAGGATTATAAAAGTTCTGCAGTTTAGTAGTACAAAATAATATTATCAGACCAATTATATCTTAATTATTCGTCTATTTGCTGTAAAAACTTCTCTTTCTGTCGTCTGTGTGTCACTATACACACATAGCTTAGCTCCATGTTAACCTGTTTTATATTTGATGTTTGCAGATGACTAAGACAGGTAAGCCAGATAGCTACTGGAGGGACATCTGCTCGAAATATGCCCAGGGCCAATTCCAATTCTCAACTGGCAAACGGCCAGGGACCAAGAAATGGAAAAAGGCCTTGGAGAGAATAGATGCTTGCCCCTTGCAGAACCACAAGGTAGGTGAAACAATTTTTTTTATTGCCTTTTGCTGCTTTTTGTCTCTTCTAATGGGCTTTGGTGGTTTTGCAGTAATGCAAAGCCTGTTTGTTTTTGTTTTTTTATGCACATCCAAATAAAAATTTATTTTAATTTATTTTATTCATCATTCTATTATAAGTCATGATGAGTCACTGTAGCATATGGATTTATTTATTTAACAATATATATCTTTACAGTTTTAGACAAGGCTAGTAGTATAGGATTATACTATTAATGTTGCATGTACTTTGATCCTTTCTTTATACCATCCCCAGCCAGCAGATCTGCCATCAGGCGCTGAGTCTAGTGCAGCATCAGGTGTTAAGACAGAAGCAGGGCAAGTCCGATTCAGCGCTGAGGTAGAGAGAGGAGGAATGGAGACAGGTAGAAGAGACAAGGAGACAAAGAGAAGTGACACAGATGCAGGGGGAGCCTCAGTCAGCACAGAGGTAGAGAGGAGGCACCGAGACAGGGAGAGGAGACACAGAGACAAGGAGAGGAGACACAGAGACAAGGAGAGGAAACACAGAGACAAGGAGAGGAGACACAGAGACAAGGAGAGGAGACATGGATGCAGGGGGAGTCCAAGACAACACAGAAGCAGGGAGAGGAGACACAGAGGCAGGAGAATCAGTGGCAAGACAGGAAGTGCAGTGCTACAAGTGCAACCAGCATGTGAAGGGAGATAAATTTTCAGGGCACCTGTCCGACCGCCAAACAGGGGAGGTGTGTGAAACCTGTGGTGCTAAGGTGCAGGGTACTGTTGGTCTTTTAAACCACATCCAACTGGTTCACTATGCAGCATTAATGATGCCCTCACAACCAAAGCCACTAACCAAGTGCTACGAAAGCACGACCAACAAAAAAGCAATACCATCAAAGACAACACCATCTCTGCTCTCTCCTTCATGTAGCTCTGACACGCCACACCACACTGCAGCTCCATCAACCTCAAAATCAACTGCAGTCAACTGGAAAGGTTTTCTTCCTGAGCAATTTCGGAGAGTGATACAAGAAGCAGATCAGGTGTGGATTTCCAAATGCCTTTATGAAAGAACAGGCCAGCTGAAACAAAGATTTCAAGCCTGCTGGTTTCACCCCCCACTGGAGCCCAAACCATCTCCTCCTGAGCCTGGGTGGTACTACCGGCAGAGGCTGTTCATCTGGGCACCAATGAGGATGTGGGGGATTCCTTTAAAATGCCCACAATGTTCCCGGAAAATGAACAGCTCTGGGATCTACAGAAAGGTCAGGGAGGTGATTGATGTGGATAGCCGCTACTACCTAGTGGGAGGGGACTATCCACCTTGCAGCAAGTGCTCTCAACCGGTCTGCCCATGGAGCCAGGACATGCTCTCCCAGGTTGATGTGGCACACAGGTGTCCTCCAGATCCCAACAGTACCCCCCCCTCAACGACCGCCGCCTGGCGATCCAAAAGATGTAGATGGCAGGGACTCACGGTGTTCGGTGATGAGTGCAGGGTCGAGAATGAAGGAGCCAGGAACCCAAGTTCGATCCTCCGGACAGTTGCCCTCCCAGTCGACCAGGTACTGCCAACCAGCCCCGGCGACGGGAGTCTACGATCCGGCGGCCGATGAATGCAGGGTGACCATCAATTTCCCGGGCGGGTGGAGGGGAGTCGGACGGAGGGCAAAAAGAACTGGTCAGGACAGGTTTTATCTGGGAGACGTGGAATGTTGGATGGATCCGGAGTGAGGGTGGCAGATGCAGGCGGACAGCAGATGGGTTGATGATGGAGTCGATTTTATAAGGAGCGATGAACCTGGGAGAAAGCTTTCGGGACATGGATTTCAGAGGGATATCACGTGTGGAGAGCCAAACCTGTTGTCCAGGTGTGTAAGTAGGAGCTGGGCGTCTTTTGCGATCGGCGAATTTCTTGTTCTGTGCAGAGGTCCGGTTCAGAGTGGCTATGGTGTTTCTCCAGATTTTTTGACAACGGCGGATGTGATGATGGACAGATGGTACGGATATTTCTTTCTCGTCGGCGGGGAACAAGGGTGGCTGATAACCTAGGGAAATTTCGAACGGAGACAGACCGGTTGCAGATGATGTGTGTGAATTATGTGCATACTCCACCCAGTGCAGATATTGGCTCAAGTAGATCGGGTTGGTTGACGTAAAGCACCTGAGGGTTGATTCCAGTTCCTGGTTGAGACGTTCAGTTTGACCATTGGACTGCGGATAGTAACCAGATGTAAAGGATATGTTAGTGTCGAGAGCACAACAGAAATGTTTCCAGACCTGTGTGGTGAATTGTGGCCCTCTGTCCGACAGGATTTCCTGGGGGATTCCGTGTAATCTGAAGACATGTTTTACGAGGAGCTGAGCTGTCTGGAAAGCTGTGGGAAGTTTTCTTAGGGGTACAAGGTGGCAGGCTTTAGAAAAATGGTCAATGATGGTGAAAATGGTGGACATACCTCTGGATGCAGGTAATCCGGTAACAAAATCTATGGCGATGTGGGACCAGGGGCGAGACAGAACAGGTAGTGGATGGAGAAGCCCAGAGGGAGGTTGATGCAATGGTTTATTGCGTGCGCAGACGGGACAGGCTAGGACATACTCCTTGGTGTCCTTATGGAGGGATGGCCACCAGAACCGATGAGAGATCAGAGCAATTGTTCTGCTTACCCCGGGGTGAGCTGAAAATTTGGATGAGTGCATCCAGTGGAGACGAGACCTGACTGAGGAGGGAACATAGGTTCTGTTAGGTGGATCGTTGCCAGGATCAGGTTCAGAAACTTGGGCCAGTTTTATCTGATCAGAGATCTCCCAGGAGACTGTTGCAACTGTACAGCTGGCAGGGAGAATACTTTCAGGAATTTCAGGTTTGTCAGGAGTATAGAGGCGTGAAAGGGCGTCAGGTTTAATGTTTTTAGAACCGGGCTGGTAAGAAATGATCAGGTCGATTCTGGAGAAAAACAGAGACCAACGGGACTGACGGGGATTGGATCTTTTTGCAGACTGAATGTATGATAAATTCTTGTGATCTGTCCATACCAGAATGGGATGCTCTGCGCCCTCCAGCCAATGCCGCCATTCTTCCAGAGCCAGTTTAATGGCGAGGAGTTCTCTGTCTCCGACGTCATAATTTTGCTCTGCAGGAGAGAGTCTGCGGGAGAAAAATGCACATGGATGAGCTCTTTGGTCAGAATCAGAAACTTGGGACAAAACTGCCCCCACCCCACAATCAGAAGCATCCACCTCCAAAATGAACTGCTTGGAGGGGTCCGGTTGGATGAGTATGGGTGCATTAGAAAACAGAGCTTTGAGTTTCTTAAAGGCAGCCTCAGCCTCCGCAGACCAGTGAAAAGTCTTTTTAACAGAAGTTAATGCAGTCAGAGGCTGAGCTGTCTGGCTGTAATTGCGAATGAACCACCGGTAAAAATTTGCTAACCCCAGAAATCTTTGTAATTGTCTACGGTTCTCGGAAGTGGGCCAGTCTAGAACCGCCTTGATCTTATCCTCTGACGGCTTCACCTGCCCGCCCTCGAGCACAAAACCTAGGAAGGTGACAGATGGACGATGAAACTCACATTTTTCTGCTTTAACAAACAGTTTGTTTTCAAGAAGTCTTTGTAGAACCAAACGGACGTGCTTTTTATGTTAAGAAATGTTCTTGGAGTAGATCAGAATGTCATCAATATTGACAAAAACAAATATGTTCAAAAAGTCTCTCAAAACATCGTTAACCAGGGCCTGAAAACAAGCAGGGGTGTTGGTCAGACCAAAAGGCATTACCAGATACTGACCTAGTGGAGTCTTGAATGCGGCTTTCCTTTCATCTCCCTCTCTGATTCTGAGGAGATGATAGGCGTTTCTCAAGTCCAACTTAGTAAACACATTTGCTCCTTGGACGGGTTCAAAGGCTGATGCTAACAAGGGTAACGGGTATTTGTTCTTGACAGTAATTTGGTTTAATCATCTATAATCGATACAGGGTTGTAGAGATCCATCCTTCTTGCCAACAAAGAAGAAACCGGCCCCGAGAGGAGATGAGGACGGTCGAATTATACCGCCGGCTAAGGACTCATTAATATAATTCTCCATAGTCTCCCTCTCGGGTTTGGAGATATTATAGAGCCGACTGTTAGGGAGGGGGGCCCCCGGGAGAAGATCGGTTGCACAGTCGTAAGGTCTATGCGGGGGGAGAGAAAGTGCACTAACCTTGCTTAACACTGGTGCCAGGTCATGGTAGTCAGGAGGTACTATGGAAAGATCTGGCGGGTCAGCCTCCTGACGACAGGCCAGAGACTGAGTCGAAGGTGCGGCGGAGCGGAGACAGGAAACATGGCAGGATGCAGACCAGGACTCAACATGTCTTTTTGACCAGTTTATATGTGGGTTATGGTGTTGAAACCAAATAGTCTCTCTGTGGTTACCAAAGATCAGAAGTTCTAGCGGCTTGGTTTGGTGCATGACCTGAGGTAATTGTTTACCGTCGAGGGCCGAAACTCTCAGGGGCTTGGTTAATGGGGTGGTTTCAATGTTTAATTGTTTGACCAAACTGGAGTCTATCAGATTCTTCTCACAGCCTGAGTCTATTAATGCTGATAAAGGCTGCGTCTCAATTCGCAGGCTACGTACTTGGGAGGACGCATTTTGAGGCCGGTGACGTCACAACGTTGCGCGGAGGCCGTCCCATTTGGCAAAAATTCTGAGGACGCTTAAAATGCAGCCTTAAAATGCGTCCTCCTTTTCCCCGAATTCTGAGGATACATCGCTACCGTCCTTAGTGGCCTCGCCTCCCACTAGATTTCCAGAGGTGCTTTGCGCGCTTCTTTTTTTTTTTTTAGTAGTTGAAGAAGAAGAAGAAGAAGAAGAAAGTCGGATTTTCTTCAAGTTACGGACAACCGAAAGCAGCAGCAGCGCCGGCAATAGAGCGGAGAACACATTTAAATGTAAGTAGTTTGTTTTTTTTTTTTTTAAATGAACATCAATTAAAATACATGATGGTAACGGAGCCACCGGAATGTGTAGGACCTGCTAAAGCTAAAGCTTAGAGCTAACCTGTTGATACAAGATGCTCATCAACAATTAAAAGCCTTCATACAAATGTCACTATTTTTTATTTTAACCTACATCTTACTGTACTGATAGCCGTATCCCTCACTAATCGGATCTATTTATTCTCAAATAGTTTATTACAAAGTATTAGAGCTGTTAAAGCTTAATGCAGCTCAAGTAATAACATTAGTCCAGCTGTACTAGGCTGTTAATACTGCAAACGTTTTGTTTTAATACTCAATAATGTATAGTTAATTTACAGTACAGTATAAAATGGTTTAAAGTATAATTCACTTGAAGAACAATACCGGTGTAATTATACAGAACATTCATTTTGCCTGTTGACATAACAGAAATATGTTTTACATGACATTTTGTTCCAGGGAGCAGACAGAGGAGATGATAAAATGACCATTTTGAGAAATCTCCTCGTCTTCTGTTTCCTGCAACTCTGTTCTTCAAAAGTCAATCCCTCACTTTAGCTGCGTCTCAATTCGCAGGCTGTGTACTTCCGAGGACGCAGCCTACCTAGCCTCTGGAGGACCCAGCCTCGGTAGGCTGCTCCGGAGGATCCTCAGCTGTTGGTAAATGGTAAAATGCAAAGAGCTCATCCATGTGCATATATATATATATATATATATATATATATATAATATATATATTTGTTTGTGTGTGTGTGTGTGTGTGTAGGGAAATTACATCTTACATTTATTCTATTCATGTTGATTTCCACTTTGAATAAGCTTAAAAAAGTAATCTCCAGGTTACCATTCCAAAGTCTTTTTCTGTAGAATTTAATCAATCCATCCAAATCATGAAATCTTCCTTTTTCTAGCTTTAAAGAAACGTAACAGAAAATAGCATCTGTTGACACAAATAGTTTTCCTCTACTTTAGTAATGCAAAGATCCAGGGACTGAGCAGGGGGTCAGTGGGAAGCCTAATGCTGCCACCTGGCCCTGGTTTGTCCTCATGGATGAGGTATTAGGACAGAGGCCCTCTGTTGCCCCACCTGTCCTAAATGCCTCCATCCCTGAGGACACACCAGGGCCAGGTGCTGCAGAGGCTGAGCAGCATCAGGGTGACGATGAGGAAGAGAATGAGGATGAGGGAGGAGGGAAAAGAGGAAGAGAAGAAGGAGTGACGAGTTGGTGGATTTAATCAGGGAGGATATCAGATGGCAGAGGGAGGCGGGAAAGGATGGACAGATTATTTAATTTATTGGAGAGGATGGTGGACAGACATTATTATTTTTGGTGTTTTTTTTAACAAGTTCAGGTTATGTGTTGCTGTTATTAAATTAAATTATTAAATTGTTTATAAAAGTTATTGTTGTCGGTGTGTTCTTAAAGTCTTTTAACCTTTTTACATTATCTGTTTCATCACTTCTTTATAATTTAAGTAAACTTAGAACAACTTCTCAGTGACATCAGTTTATTTTTAGAGAAGCAAGTATTTACGATAAACTATTAAAAACATTTTTAAGTATTGACATTAGATTTTAAAATTCACTACTACAACTATTTACAGAAGATATACAGTAAATATTACTAGAGAACATATATATATATATAATTGTGACTGAGCCGGAGTCCCTGGTGGTGCTGCTGGACTGGATGGGATGCCAACCAGATGTCCTTGGAGTCTTCTGACTGCGAGTGGGACATCATCGGGCGGGTGGGGGGGTGCCTCTCTCCACTGTTCACCACATCGTCCATCAGTGTTTGCAGGGCTGACCCAATCGACGGCTGCCATGTTACTAAAAAAGTTTAAAATGACAAAGAAAATAATGACTTTACTAAAACTGTTTTCATTACCCTGAAATGAGAACAGCTAAAATGTGATTCTACTTGCAATCTAAATGTAATGGTGGTCGGGTAGACCCTCCTCCAGGGCAGACACCTCAGCAGACAGCTGGTCCCTCCATGGAGCACCACTGACTGCCTCCAACACCTTCTCCCCTCCTCATCCTCTGGCATGTCGTCCTGCTCTTCATCCTCTGGGGCCGTGATGTCACCGGCTCCCAGGCAGATGTTATGCAGGACAGCACATGCCTTTATGACCTGTAGAAAAAAAGACAAAAATATTTATTTTTATTCAGTCATCTATCTTTTTTTCATTATCTTTATTACATGATGTATTAGAAATTAAATTTTACTTAATCTAGAGCCACTATTTAACTTATTTTTTCGCTTTTATATTTTTATTTTTTTTCCTGTATTATGTTTATATATATATATATATATATATATATATATATATATATATATATATATATATATATATATATATATATATATATAATTGCAAATAAAATCAGGCAGTGAGGGGATAACAATTTAGACAAAAAACTTTTTATTTCACAACAGTTTGGCTTCTCAACACAACATTAGTGATGGTGAAAGTAGTTATTCAAGTGAGTTATTTACAGGGTTTGTACACATTTAACTATTCAATTCAGTTCAAATTACTAAAGTTACAAACAAATAAATTACAAACTTACAAATAAATATAAAATTTGATATTTAAACAAATTCATTAATCTGCTGACAAGTGTTTAAGGGCCCTGTGGGTTAGAATAATAGCAGGTAGATCTTACCTCTCCACTGCGCTCTGCCAGCCTGAGAAAAATCCGTCGCAGGTTTTGCTGCTGCCGAAGCCGTCAAAGCGACTCTCCTCCTCCAATAACAAGTAAATAATAATAAAAAAAAAATTCCATATCTATTTTTTTGTTTTTGTT
Source organism: Cyprinodon diabolis (assembly GCA_030533445.1). Taxonomy (NCBI): domain Eukaryota; kingdom Metazoa; phylum Chordata; class Actinopteri; order Cyprinodontiformes; family Cyprinodontidae; genus Cyprinodon; species Cyprinodon diabolis. Next base: position 2,993,885 of record CM060069.1, on the reverse strand, counting down.
GTTTCTCGAGCTGTCGGATGGCGCTGTTTTTGGGGTAAACGTGATGACGTCGTGTCGTAACCAGGAAGTGCTCCAAAGGCTAGACCGTCCCATTTACCAACAGCTGAGGATCCTCCGGAGCAGCCTACCGAGGCTGGGTCCTCCAGAGGCTAGGTAGGCTGCGTCCTCGGAAGTACACAGCCTGCGAATTGAGACGCAGCTAAAGTGAGGGATTGACTTTTGAAGAACAGAGTTGCAGGAAACAGAAGACGAGGAGATTTCTCAGTTTGGAGATGGTCCGCCAGACTCCTCATTTCCTCTGGCGGACCCCGGCTTTTACCTTAGCTGGGCAGGTTGAGACAAAGTGTCCAGGTTCTCCACAGTACATACATAGGTTCTCTTTAAACCTCCTTTGCCTCTCTTCGGATGAGAGCCTGGTGTGGCCGACCTGCATAGGCTCAACTTCTGAGGGTACTGTGGGAGGAGAGAATAAATGAGTCTTAGTAACTGGAACAGAAACAGGTAGATAACGGTTCTTAGATCTGGACTCAACTTCTGAAGGAACTGAAGAAGAAGAGACGTCATTAGTCTTAGCAGTAGGAGCGGAAACAGAAAAGACATGGCCTCTACATCTGGACTTGGGTCTGGCTCGCAGTCTATTATCTAAACGGATTGTTAACTTAATTAGTTCCTCCAAAGTAGTAGGTTCATCGAGAGTGGCCAGCTCGTCCTTAATAGAATCATCAAGGGCGTGAAAATAAGCGCTTTTGAGCGCTGATTCGTTCCAACCGGAAGCAGCCGCTTTAACCCGGAAGTTGATAGAGAATTCAGCCACAGTTCTATTACCTTGCTTGATTTCCAAAAGTCTGTGAGATTCAAAGGACTTATCAGTGTCTTGGTTGAAGACTTGTTTAAATTCCTGAATGAATTCCACAAAAGTACAACCAAAACTAGTTTCAGAAGAAAATCTGGCTTCCGCCCATTCTAAGGCCTTTCCGGACAATTGTGACAAAATAAAGGGAGCTGACACTGGAACAAAAATCCCTTGCACTTACTTGGATCGCCGAAAAATTTTTCAGGAAGTGAAGGGCGGAATTCAGGAAACGACGGGCTGGGTTCTGACCTGAGTGGTGAATTAGTATCTTGTATCCGGAAGTTGAACGGTCTCCGTTCCAGGTGTTGAGTTCTGAAGATGACCGGCTATTTCCTGTAAGGAACGATTAGTTTCTACTTGACGTGTATTTAACTCACGGAGGGCGGTGTCGTGGCTCTGAATGAGGGTTTGTTGCTGCTCCAACATCCTCCGAAGTGATTCCGCGGGGCTAGCCTGTTGGCCAGAGTGTTCTGTCATGTTCGGATTAATGTGTCTAACCCACATGCAGAACACTCGGAGGCAGAAGAAAAGTTCAAAGATTTATTTACAATAAATGTACAGTGTTTGATCAGATCCAGGAGGGTACTTGACTGGTCACGAGGGGGTTCAATAAATGTACACAGTTTGATCAGATCCAAGAGGGGGCTTGACTGGTCACAAGTGGGTTCACTGCTGAGGAGGACAGAGAGATTAGTTGAGGTCCAGGTGTTTTGCAGGTTGAGAGTGTTCAGGTCAGTACCTGTTCTGGAGTGGAGCAGAGCTGCAGAGGGGGGGAACCTTGAGGGTCCAGAGGTTGTCGGCAGGCTGAGGGCAGAGGCGGAGGCAGAGCTTACAGAGTGCAGGCAGATCACAGATTGAGTTTCCTTCCAGTAATCTTCTGAGAGCGGGCAGGCAGATACTTGACAGAGACAGCTCTCCAGAGTTCTACTGAGAACGAGCAGACAGATCACCGGCAGAGACTCTCTCCAGAGTTTCAGGTATTCAGGGAGGATCAACCTGGGAAGCAGAGAGGAGAAAACGGGATCAGGTTTGGTTCACAAAGTCAGAGATCACAGACAGGCAGGTTGGCTCAGGCTTGCTAACCGTTACTGGCAAACACTCTGGCACTCCGCCTCCTTAAGTACAGATCTCCTGATGAGCAGATGGGAGACAGGTGGTGTGGTCGGCTCAGGCTCCAGGAGACCTTGTACGCCCTCTGGTGGAGAAAGTGGTCAGACCTCCAGATCCCAACAACAGGAGCTTGTTCCCCGCTATCCTCACTACACAGCTGGCTCTGGACAGAAAATGTATGACGTTTCTGAAGCCAAGGACAACTGGCAACAGTTCCTCCTACCTCTAGTCTGCTACACAGGAAGCGCACAGTGAAGAGTGGGCACGGCAGACCATCTGCTACCTCTCCGACTGTGAGCGCCATATGACGATGGCTACTTTCCTCCACTCTCCAGCTGTTCTTCCACCACCACCACCCTTCAGGCCCTTTGCTCTTGCTCAGTGGTTTGAGACCGCCCACTCAAATGATATCCTTAGCCACATTGAGGAGATGAAGGGAGTCATCACTTCTACCTATGGTAGAATTCTTAAAATGGACTCAACAATTTGTAAAAACCATTTGTAAAAATGCTGTTTGGGGGAGAAGTGGTAGTGGCAATTGGCAGTTTACTTAATCATGGTGTAACCACACACAGGTCTATGTTATTATGAATGGTTGTTTTTTATGTCATGTTGGGGTCTAATCTTCTAACCCACATGCAGAAACACTCAAGAGACAGGGAAAAAGTTAAAAGGTTTATTGACAATGTTTTCAGAGAAATGTAAACAGCGTCTTGGTTCGTCAGGCTGGTCACAGGAGGGAAGCAACTAGAGGAGAACAGATTGGTTAGAGTGGATCCAGGAAACTTGCTGTTTAACAGCGGTTTGGGTTAATACCTGCTCAGGGGGTATTCTGACCGGCAGGGGGGGGAAACCTTGAGGGTCCAGAGGCTGATCGGCAGGCTGAGGGCAGAGGCGGAGACGGAGGCTGAAGCGGAGGGCAGACAGGCAGGTTCCAGGCAGCGAGAGTTTTCTCCAGGAGTTGACTGATCACCAGATATGTCAGGATCTGAGAGGCAGAAGAACACAGAGTCAGAGAGGTTCTCAAAAAATCAGGAAAACAGATCAGATTTAGCTGGCTCAGGTTTGCTGGTACCATTACTGGCAAACACTCTGGCAGGGAAGTGTCAGCCTCCTCCTCTTTAAGAAAGCCTCCAGATGAGCACATGGGAAACAGGTGTGCAGAAGTCAGCTCATGCCCTCAGGAGGAAGATCTCAGGCTCCCTCTGGTGGAGAAAGGTGACAAGCCTCCAGATCCCAACAGTACCCCCCCTCTCAACGACCGCCACCTGGCGGTCCAAACGAGCATGAAGGCAGAGAAGAGCGATAATCAGTGATTAGTGAAGGATCTAAAATAAAGGAACCAGGAACCCACGTCCAGTCCTCCGGGCCGTAGCCCTCCCAGTCGACCAGGTACTGCCAACCTCGGCCCCAACGACGGGAGTCCATGACCCGGCGAACGGTGTAGGCAGGATGCCCATCAATGTCACGGGGGGAGGAGGGGAGTCGGAAGGAGGGCAAAGTGGACTGGTCAGGACGGGTTTAATCTGGGAGACATGAAAAGTGGGATGGATGCGGAGAGAAGAAGGAAGATGCAAACGGACAGCAGAGGGACCGATGACAGACTCGATCATGTACGGGCCAATGTAACGAGGAGACAACTTTCGTGACATAGACTTTAAAGAGATGTCTCTGGTGGATAGCCAAACCTGCTGTCCCGGCGAATAGGTGGGAGCTGGGCGTCTTCTCCGGTCCGCGAATCGGCGGTTTTGTTCAGATGAGTGGTTCAGAGCTGCTACAGTGTTGCTCCAGATAGTACGGCACCGGCGGATGTGGTGCCGGACAGAAGTGACTGAAATCTCTTTCCCATCAGCTGGGAATAGCAGAGGCTGGTATCCTAATGAGATCTCAAAGGGGGAGAGACCAGTAGCAGAAGAAACATGAGCATTATGTGCATACTCCACCCAATGCAGGAACTGACTCCAGTCAGCGGGGTTGGTGGACGTGAAACATCTGAGAGTGGACTCCAGCTCTTGATTCATTCGCTCAGTTTGACCGTTCGACTGGGGGTGGTAACCAGAAGTTAAAGAGACTGTAGCTTCTAGGACAGAACAAAAATGTTTCCATACCTGGACAGTGAATTGTGGTCCTCTGTCTGACAGAATCTCCTGTGGGATGCCATGTAGTCTGAAAACATGCTTAACCAGGAGTTGAGCTGTCTGAAAAGCAGTGGGATGTTTTCTCAGCGGAATGAGATGACAGGCCTTAGAAAATCGATCGACGATTGTGAAAATGGTGGTCATGCCCTTGGATGCAGGTAACCCAGTGACAAATTCTATAGCGATATGTGACCAAGGGCGTTTGGGAATAGGCAGGGGATGAAGGAGACCAGAGGGAGGCTGATGAGAAGGTTTATTCCGGGCACATACTGGACAGGCTAGAAAAAAACTCCTTGATATCTTTATGTAGCGAAGGCCACCAAAACCGACAGGAAATCAGGGCCATGGTTCTAATGACTCCATGATGAGCTGAGAACTTAGTGGTATGCATCAAATGGATTAATCTAGACCTCACTGTAGATGGAACGTATGTTTTATTAGGCGGACCTGTGCCAGGATCAGGTTCAGAAGTCTGTGCTTGTTTAATTAAGTCCGAAATCTCCCAGGAGAAATTCTAGCTGGTGTCTCAGGTTCATCAGGAGCGTGAAGACCGGACAGAGCATCAGGTTTAATGTTCTTAGACCCAGGGCGGTAGGAGATGATCAGATTGAATCGGGAGAAAAACAATGACCAGCGGGACTGACAGGGATTAGATCTTTTGGCTGATTGAATGTAAGAAAGATTTTTATGATCTGTCCATACCAAAATGGGATGCTCTGCGCCCTCCAGCCAATGCCGGCATTCTTCCAAGGCCAGTTTTATGGCGAGGAGTTCTCTATCACCGACGTCGTAATTTCATTCAGCAGGGGTGAATCTGCGGGAGAAAAATGCACAAGGATGAGTTCTCTGGTCAGATTCAGAACTTTGGGACAGAACAGCTCCCACCCCTGAGTCAGATGCATCCACCTCCAGGATGAACTGTTTGGAGGGGTCAGGTTGAATGAGGATGGGTGTGTTGGAAAACAGAGTCTTAAGTTTTTTGAAAGCTGCTTCAGCCTCAGAGGACCAGTGAAAAGTTATTTTTGCTGAGGTTAAAGCTGTCAGAGGTGGGGCCGTTTGACTGTAATTTTTGATGAACCTTCGGTAGAAATTGGCAAACCCCAGAAACCTTTGGAGTCGTTTCCTGTTTTCAGGAGTGGGCCAGTCCAGAACCGCCTTGGTTTTATCCTCAGATGGCCTCACCTGCCCGCCCTCGAGCACAAATCCCAGAAAGGTAACAGACGGGCGATGAAACTCGCATTTTTCAGCCTTGACAAACAATTTATTCTCCAAAAGTCTCTGCAGCACTAAGCGAACATGTTTCCGATGTTCAGAGATGGTTCTGGAGTAGATCAGGATGTCTTCTAGGTAGACAAACACAAAAACATTTTAAAAATCTCTCAAAACATCGTTCACTAGTGCCTGGAAACAAGTGGGGCGTTAGACAGACTGAAAGGCATGACCAGATATTCAAAATGCCCCAGAGGTGTTTTGAAGGCAGTTTTCCATTTGTCTCCTCCATGGATTCTGAGAAGGTGGTAAGCGTTTCTCAGGTCTAACTTGGTGAACACAGTGGCACCCTGAACCGGTTCAAAAGCTGAAGTTAACAGGGGCAACGGGTATTTGTTCTTGATAGTTATTTGGTTTAACCCTCGGTAATCAATACAGGGTCGTAGAGATCCGTCTTTTTTACTAACGAAGAAAAAACCGGCTCCGAGTGGAGAAGAAGATGGTCGGATTATTCCAGCCGCTAGTGACTCATTTATATATTTCTCCATGGTCTCCCTCTCAGGTTTGGAGATGTTATAAAGCCGACTGTTAGGGAGTGGGGCCCCAGGGAGAAGATCGATGGCGCAGTCATATGGACGGTGCGGAGGGAGAGAAAGGGCTCTAGTTTTACTGAACACAGGAGCCAAATCAGGATAATCAGGAGGTATGACAGAGAGATCGGGCGGGTCAGCCTCCTGATGGCTTGCCGGCGACTGAGTCGGAGGGGCAGCGGAACGGAGGCAGGAACAATGACAGGGAATAGACCAGGACTCCACATGTCTTTTAGACCAGTTAATATGTGGGTTGTGGAGTTGAAGCCAATCAAAACCCAGAACTACTGGTGAGCTAACATTAACTTGTTCACACTTCCAGCTTGGCTTAAATGGCAAAAATAAAAAATATTAAAAAAAAATACTTCAAGTGTCTTGGAACTTAGTAGAAACGAAATTTAATGTTTTAAACTTCCAAAAAAGTGGTCAAAAAATAATTTTTCAAAACCTCCCATCCACAGTAGGTATTTTACCAAACATCCTCCAACACCTGGTGTGCTCCTAATCACTCAAATTAATGGGAGGGTCAAACAATTAAAAACTTACTCCAAACTATTCCAAAAGTAAAGAATAAATAACACATTTTGGTTCTAAATTAACTTAAATATATTCTATATACCAAAAGACAAAAACTAAATTTGTAGAAATAACAAATTACAAAAATTTAGCATAAATGGCCACAACATCCCGGCCCCTAATTCATGTCCAAGAATTATAACCAATATTTGTTTAAGTGGCCATTAAAAATAGAAAATGAATAATATTAGACATAACTTTTCAATATTTTTCTGTTAACAAAATACCTAATTTAAACATTAACTTATGCAGTAGTCAATATTATACAATGTTTTTTTTTTGAGTACATATGTCCTTTTAGTGAAAAAATAAAAAAGGCAAAAACAGTCAGTGTTCAGTGTTCAATAGGCCAAGAATTTCTTGGTGCAGTCTCATCAACAACAAGCACTACATCATCAATGGCAAAGTTCCTGCGAGTCTTGTTCCATTTCCATCGTTCTTGCAACATAAGAAGATATTCTTTCACCCACCGTTTCCAGAACAGATCCACATTGTATTGGACTTGCCTCCAATGTCTTCGCATGTAAAGGTCCTCCTTTTTGAACAAACCTGGCGGCAGCACAGGCTTTCCTTTTAACTGGAGCAAATGATTTGGAGTAAGAGCCTCCAAATCATTGGGATCTTCAGAAGAAGGTGTAATCGGGCGATCATTTAATATAGCTTCCACTTCACATAAAACTGTGTGTAAACTTTCATCATCTAGTACTTGCTGGTTTGTGATGGAGAACAGTACCTTTTTTATTTCCTGCACCAGGCGCTCCCATACACCACCATGATGGGCTCCATAAGGAGGATTGAAAGTCCACTTTATTCCATCTTGTGCTAAGCATTTTTGAATTTTGCTTTGCTTTAGCTCTAACATGGCTTGCTTTAACTCACGATTTGAGCTGACGAAGTTGGTTCCGTTGTCCGACCGGATTTCCTTGACTTGTCCTCGGCGGCAAATGAATCTCCTGATGGCGTTTATACAGGAATCTGTGTTGAGAGAATGTGCCACCTCAAGGTGAACTGCACGACAGGTTAGGCATGTGAAGAGAACTCCATATCTCTTTACAATAGTTCTTCCTCTCTTCACTCAGTCAGCACTGAGTGCTGACTGAGTGAAGTCAGCACCAACGTTCAACGTTCAGTCAGCACCAACATAGGTAAATGGTGGAAGATCAGTTGAGATTCTGTCAATAGGAAGATCTGACATCTTTTGCTCACCTGGCTTCTGTCGTTGTCTTCGACACACCATACAGTTTCTGATGATCTTTCTGGCTAATGAATTAGCATGAGGGATCCAGTACTGTCATCGAAGGGCAGAAAGCATGTGATTTCTTCCTCCGTGTCCAACCTTTTCATGAATATGTTGAAGAATGAGCTTTGAAACATGGTTTCCTTTAGGCAGTATTGCAGGGTGTTTTGTTTCTTCAGGTAATGCTGCTTTGCTCAGTCTGCCACCCACTCTCAACACACCATCAATAACAACAGGATCAAACTTGTACAGACTACTTGACTTCTTCACTGCACCAGAGCTTAAGGCATCCATTTCATTACCATAATGTTTTCGCTGCACAATGCCCACTATGGCTTCCTCAGCCTTAGACAGATCATCAGTTGTGAGCTGAGCATCTGTTTTATTGCCCTCTTTATCACACATTTGATTTCCACAGTATGCAGTTAGCAACTTTTTTCGTAGCATTTCTTTTAGTTTCAGGATCCATGCTACACATCTTTTTAGCTTTGTCCAACTGGAAAAGTACATCAGAAGCTTGGTGATTGGACACACTTCTTCCGGCACAGCTGCACATGACAAGATCGGATCTTTAACCTCTGGATCAGCTTCCAAATGGACAGGTAATTCTTTAACCACTGCTGGCCATTGGATCTCAGATTTTGTGAGGAATTCTGGCCCACTGATCCAGTTGGAAGACTTTTAAAAAGAGCCAACCTTCATGCCTCTAGAGGCTGCATCAGCTGGATTCAACTTTGAGCTGATGTATCTCCACTGAATAACTTTTGTAAGATCACAAATGATGGACACTCTATTAGCTACATACGTTTTGAACCGTGTCGTTGTGTTTGCAATGTACTGCAGGACGGTTGTGCTGTCAGACCAGAAGACTGATTCACTCAGATTGAGCCCAAGTTGAACTGACAGCATTTTGTCCAGTCGCACAGCTAAAACTGCAGCAGCAAGTTCAAGTCGTGGTATAGTGATTTGCTTTAATGGTGCTACCCTTGCTTTACCAATAACAAAGGAAACACACACTTCCTGTTTGCTATTAGATAGCCTAAGATAAGACACAGCACCAAATCCAGTTTCACTGGCATCACAAAAGTGATGCAGTTGTGCACTTTCTATTTCCCCAAATCCTTTGGGTGTAATGCATCTTCTGACATTAAAGCTATCAAGAAGAACTAAGTCTTTGACCCATTGGCACCAAACTTGTGCCATTTCTAATGATACTGTCTCATCCCAAACAAACTTGAGTTTGCACAAATGTTGAAGAATCTGTTTAGCAGGGAGAACAACTGAAGCTAAGAAACCTAAAGGGTCATAAATAGAGCTGACAATGGACAAAATACCACGTCTTGTTAGTGGTTTGTGCTTGTTTGCAATGCTAAAGGTGAAAACATCCATGTCAACATCCCATTGCACCCCCAAGGCTCTTTCAGTGGGAAGCTGATCCTGGTTAAGATCTAGCATTCTGACACCTGTTGCTCTGTTTTCCCCAGGGATCTGCGAGAGGACAGAACGCTCACTACACACCCATTTATTGAGTCTAAATCCCCCCTTGGCACACACCTCAGTGAGTTGCTGATAAAGAGAAAAAGCCCGCTCAACAGTCTGAACAGACCTAAGACAGTCATCTACATAGAAGCTGTGTCTGATTGTATTAATAACCTCTTCTGGGTACAGATGTTGGTTATCATCAGCAGTCTTTAAAAGTGCATTTGTGGCACAACTAGGTGAAGAGACTGCACCAAAAACATGGACCAACATTCTGTGCTCAACAAGCTCTTTTGTGATGTCACCATGGGGCCACCAAAGAAAACGCAAGTAATTTACATGTTCCTGAGCAACTCTGACCTGATAGAACATCCCTTTAATGTCTGTCATAAAGGCTATTGGACCTTCCCGAAAACAAATGAGCACACCTAACAGGGTGCTAGTCAAATCTGCTCTTTGTTCAGTGATGTTCCAGCAAACATTGCAGAACAATCATAAACAACCCGCAGTGTTTTCTTACGGGGGTGGTAGACACCATGATGAGGTACGTACCACACCTTTCCTTCCTCATGTTCGATTTGAACTTGTGGTATGATTTCTGAATGGCCTTCTACATCAACATTATGCATACATTCTTTGTACTCTTCAAAGAATAACTTATCCTTCTGAAACCGTTTTAACAGACATGGCGCCCTCTGCTGGGCCACCTGTGTGTTATTGGGCATTTTTACTTCAGGATTACGAAAAGGTAACTTCAAGTGATAATGACCATCTTTTAGCATTGCTGACTTTGACATGATGTCTATGAACTGTTTGTCTTCTACAGACATGTCAGTAAGCTCATTACACTTGTGCTCTACAAAATCTTGGTTATACTGATTGACCAGCATTTCTTTCTAAACTGCTTATAGAGATACGATTCACCTGGATAGAACCTGCAACATGTCCATTTTCTTCACTACCCTGATTGAGTGGCCCATTAACAACCCAGCCAAGGCGTGTCAGCACAGCATAAGGCCCACTACCTTTACTGTTAACTATTTTCCAAGGTTCCAAAGCTTTGGGGGAATTTACACCAATGAGCAGCCCAATGCCAGCATCTATTGGTGTTAATTCAACAACTTTTAGATAAGACCATTTTCTTAAGTCTTCCTCTTTTGGGATGTTTTCTTTAGTGACAGGAATGGACTGTTGTGTATAAACATCAGGCAACTTCAAGTACTCATTTTCTTTTAAGGCAGCTACTTCCAAACCAGATACTTTATAGCTACTTACATGTTTTTCCTGGCCCATGGTTTTTAGCATGATTTCAACCTTTTTTCCAGGTGCATTTAACTGCATCATCAAAGCCTCTGTACAAAAAGTTGCAGAGCTGCCTGGATCTAGAAAGGCATAAGTCTCCACAATCTTTTTCCCTTTTTCCAATTTTACTTTTACTGGGACGACTGACAGAACACACTCACTAGACCCGGCCCCAGTGTAACTACCAACATTCAACGATACTAGAGCATTTGAGACTGGTGACCCTTTACCCTCAGCCTTAACTGCTTGATACCGTTTCTCTGTTGGTTCAATATGCAGAACAGTAGGGTGACTTTTATTGCAGGTGAGGCAGGTTAGACGTTGTGAACAGTTCTTGCTCATGTGCCCCTTCTGTAAGCAGCCAAAGCATAAACCTTTACTTTTAAGGAATGCCACCTTTTCCTTGTTGGTTTTCTGCTTGAATAAGTCAAATTTTTCCATGCAATGATTTCTATCACAAAATAAGCACTGAGCTTGCGCTACCTTTGTAACCTCATGGTTAAGCTGAACCTGTTTCTGTTCTGTAGACACTACATCAGCAGAAGTGGCAAAACTACTGCTTTTAGTTTTGAAAGGAAGTTTTGATGGTTTTAAAGCCATCTTTTCTTTTGCAGTTTGACCTTCTCCAAAAACAGGATCTAATTCAGCTTTTGTTTGTTTTTCTAAAAAATCAAGAAGATCTTTAAACTTTGCTCTGCGATTATACTTTTCTGCTATGTCAACCATAATTAGTCGCCATTTTTCACGAAGTCTAAAAGGCAACTTTGAAACAAGAATTCTCATATTGGTTGAGTTTTCAAGCTCATCAATAAACCCAGCTTCATCCATTGTGTTGAAACAACCTCTTAAAAAGAATGTATAAGCTCTTAAAGCTGCAGCATCATCAGATTTTAAAACCGACCAATTCAGAGCTTTATCTATAAATGCAGATGTTATTTTTGCTCTGTTACCAAAGTTCCACTCAAGCTGTCTTTTTGCTTCCAAGTAAGCAGTTTGTGGACTCATGTGCATACAACTTCTCACTAGGGCTCTAGGCTGGCCTGTGTTAAACTGTTCTAAGTAATACAGCCTGTCTTGCATGTTATCTGTCTTAATTTCTATTCCTTTCTCAAATGCCTTAAGAAAGGACCTAAAATGCAAAGGATCTCCACTAAAAACAGGGATTTCTACAAATGGCAGAAGTGACAGTCTTTGCTGTTTAACAAGCATCTCAGTGATTTCATTCTGCTTCTTCATAATCTCTGTTAATGCACTACTATCAACCTGAGAAGATACTTGTCTGGGGCTTTCCCCTTCTGGTTTCACTTTTAAAGTTTCATTAATAGGCGTCTCCTGGGGCATTGGCAAAGGTGCAAGAGTAGACAATCTTTTCTGTGTTCTTTGAGCCTTTTGAGCTGTAGCAGCAGGTATGAACTCAGTAGATGTCGCAGAAACTGCTGTATTGGCGACACCAGCGCTGGAAACATGACTTTTCTGATTGTTCATACTGTTGAAGATTTTCATCTTTGCATCTGCCTTCACCAGCTTGGTTTTTAAGGCCAGTGCTTCTTTTCTTGTTTTTAACTGAAGTTCTTCCAACTCGATCGCATGTTTTTCTTGCAGCGCATCCACCTCTGCTTTCAGAGCGGCCCTTTCCACTTCAGCTTCCATCAGCGCCATTGAAGCCGCACAGGAACTCTTACTCTGCGCACTGCTTTTACTCACTTTACTGGACGCCGTGCTGGTTTTCTTCCTGACTGGTTTAGCTCCGGACCCAGAAAGCCTTTCAGAGTCTTTGCCGATCGTTTGCGCAGTCTGTGAGATGCTGTCATCTGGCTCAATGTCGCTGTCATTAGATGCTGCCTTTAATTCAACATCAAACATTGAACATACTTCATTTTTCTGTGCATCTGGATCGCCATCCATCCATTTTTCGATTTCATCCAAAAACTCTTTAAAACTGATCAGCTTTGGTTCGTACTAATCACTGTGATCGGTTTCTTTTTCATCATCATTAAGCAGTCTTTGACCTGAAGATTGCAAGTCCATAAATTCCGCTAAATAATTATTAAAGGTTATCATATGCTCATCTATGGAGGATTTTGATTCTCCAGCATCAATTAAAGCATGAATGTCATTTATCTTTCTTGTCAGCACGCCAAGTTTGGCTCTGCGCCTTTTAATTAAATTAAAGAGTTCTTTTTCTTTTTGAAGACCTTCATCTTCTTCCATCTTCAACACAAATTTCGTTTCTCCAGATCCAAAAGAAAATTTTCCAATACAAACTTTTCACTTTCAGTTCAGCGTCTTTGCTCTTTCCAACAAAGTATGGCATTTACTCACAAACTTTGCAGGTCTTCTCCAAGTTCTTTCTGTGAAGTTTCAGTCATCCAAGTCTGATCATCCAATCTTCCAAGCTTTTCCAAAATCCAAACTTTCCAAGCAGGTCCAAAAAACCAAAAATAAATGATTTTTTGACTTCTTTTTTGGAAGTTTAAAACATTAAATTTCATTTCGTTTCTACTAAATTCCAAGACATTTTTATTTTTGCCTTTTAAGCCAAGCTGGAAGTGTGTACAAAAACAATGATATGGTTTCCCTATGATTCCCGGAGATTAAAAGTTCTAGGGGTTTGGTCTGGTGCGTAATATGAGGTAGTTGTTTTCCATTTAGCACTGAAACTCTCAGGGATTTAGTCAAAGGAGTAGTTTCAATATTTAATTGTTTGACCAAACTGGAGTCGATTAGATTTCTTTCACAACCAGAGTCAATCATACCCGACAAAGTGAGGGAGTGATCTTTAAAAAACAGAGTAGCGGGTAACAGAAGTCGAGGAGATTTTTCAGTTTGAAGATGGTCCGCAAGACTCCTCATTTCCTCTGGCGGACCCCGGCTTTTACCTTAGCGGGACAGGCGGAAACAAAATGTCTGGGTTATCCACAGTATAAGCAGAGGTTTTGTTTGAATCTCCTTTGTCTTTCTTCTGATGAGTCTGGTGTGACCAATCTGCATAGGCTCGGCTTCAGTGTGCACTGTGGAAGAGGAATCGACAGATTCGGCTGTATTCATTCACGGCAAATCATTGCAGCTTGGTGGCGGTGGCGTTAGCATAGTAGTATGGACGAAGAGATGATTGAAAATGAACACAACGGAGATCTAGTCCTATTGGCAGACATCCATTTAAAATGTAGGCAACGGCATAAAAAAGGGGTTTCTACTTTTACTTTTATACTTTAAGTAAATTTACAATCCTGTACTTTGTTACTTTTACTTGAGTAAAGAAGTATAATCAGTATTTCCACTTTTACCAGAGTATTTTTTAACACAGGTATCTGTACTTTTACTCAAGTACGGAAAGTGAGTACCTTTGCCATCTCTGATCATACTGGGTTACACAAACATTTACTGTACTACAGAAATGAATTGACAAAACTTTGTAATCCTCTAAAGACTTCCTTCCTAGATTTTCTTGAAATTTCACAGAGTAATATGTTCTTTTTCAGTGGTTACATTAATGATGTGGATCTTTTACACTGCTCCTTTAGACGTGTTTTGAAGTGTATCCTGCGCTATGTAACCTCAAGGTTTGGTTTTTGAGGTTGTTGTGGTCGAGAGGTTAAGGCAATGGACTAGAAATCTATTGGGGTCTTCCCGTGTAGATTTGAATCCTACCAGCAAAGCTAGTTCCTCTCTCTATTGGCAGTGTTTGACTCACTGACAACAGCAGTCAATGCAAGCTGCTCATCACTTCTAGGAGAGAGAAAGCATGTAAAGACTCATGCTTTTATGGTAATGTCAACCCCATGTGTGGGTAGAAAACATTTCTGCGATCAGTTCCAGTATTCATATTGGGCCCAATATCCTTGCTTCAATTTTAAAAAACTGTTTTTCAAATGAGAACTGAAGTTGCAGTCAACCAACAGACTGAGACAATAGAGCATTATATTTGATGATGGGTGTGAAAAGGTAACTGATTTCCACATTCTTTACTGTTAAGTATCTTTCACCTGGCTTTAAGTCTAAGACATTGTGTCTAAGACCTTTCAAACAACTGCTTGAATGGAATAAAAATGACGGTGGAAACTCTAAATTTTTCCTTACCTTATGGCTAGCACTGACATTATGTGTACTGTTGAAGTATAACGACAAAGGCGATGGGACATCCTTTAGACTTCTCTTTTGGCTTAACTTGGCATGCCATCAAATCATACGCAATTCCTAATGATATTTGAGAGGAATACTGATGTCAAAAAGATCTCCAAATACTTCCTATCATACTGGCTTACACAAACCTTTACTGTACTACAGAAATGAATTGACAAAACTTTGTAATCCTCTAAAGACTTCCTTCCTAGCTTTTCTTGGAATGTCACAGAGTAATATGTTCTTTTTCAGTGGTTACATTGATGATATGGATCTTTTACACTGCTCCTTTAGACGTGTTTTGAAGTGTATCCTGCGCTATGTAACCTCAAGGTTTGGTTTTTGAGGTTGTTGTGGTCGAGAGGTTAAGGCAATGGACTAGAAATCAATTGGGGTCTCCCTGTGTAGGTTTGAATCCTACCAGCAAAGCTAGTTCCTCTCTCTATTGGCAGTGTTTGACTCACTGACAACAGCAGTCAATGCAAGCTGCTCATCACTTCTAGGAGAGAGAAAGCATGTAAAGACTCATGCTTTTATGGTAATGTCAACCCCATGTGTGGGTAGAAAACATTTCTGCGATCAGTTCCAGTATTCATATTGGGCCCAATATCCTTGCTTCAATTTTAAAAAACTGTTTTTCAAATGAGAACTGAAGTTGCAGTCAACCAACAGACTGAGACAATAGAGCATTATATTTGATGATGGGTGTGAAAAGGTAACTGATTTCCACATTCTTTACTGTTAAGTATCTTTCACCTGGCTTTAAGTCTAAGAAATTGTGTCTAAGACCTTTCAAACAACTGCTTGAATGGAATAAAAATGACTGTGGAAACTCTAAATTTTTCCTTACCTTATGGCTAGCACTGACATTATGTGTACTGTTGAAGTATAACGACAAAGGCGATGGGACATCCTTTAGACTTCTCTTTTGGCTTAACTTGGCATGCCATCAAATCATACGCAATTCCTAATGATATTTGAGAGGAATACTGATGTCAAAAAGATCTCCAAATACTTCCTATCATACTGGCTTACACAAACCTTTACTGTACTACAGAAATGAATTGACAAAACTTTGTAATCCTCTAAAGACTTCCTTCCTAGCTTTTCTTGGAATGTCACAGAGTAATATGTTCTTTTTCAGTGGTTACATTGATGATATGGATCTTTTACACTGCTCCTTTAGACATGTTTTGAAGTGTATCCTGCGCTATGTAACCTCAAGATTTGGTTTTTGCGGTTGTTGTGGCCGAGAGGTTAAGGCAATGGACTAGAAATCTATTGGGGTCTCCCTGTGTAGGTTTGAATCCTACCAGCAAAGCTAGTTCCTCTCTCTATTGGCAGTGTTTGACTCACTGACAACAGCAGTCAATGCAAGCTGCTCATCACTTTTAGGAGAGAGAAAGCATGTAAAGACTCATGCTTTTATGGTAATGTCAACCCCATGTGTGGGTAGAACACATTTCTGCGATCAGTTCCAGTATTCATATTGGGCCCAATATCCTTGCTTCAATTTTAAAAAACTGTTTTTCAAATGAGAACTGAAGTTGCAGTCAACCAACAGACTGAGACAATAGAGCATTATATTTGATGATGGGTGTGAAAAGGTAACTGATTTCCACATTCTTTACTGTTAAGTATCTTTCACCTGGCTTTAAGTCTAAGACATTGTGTCTAAGACCTTTCAAACAACTGCTTGAATGGAATAAAAATGACGGTGGAAACTCTAAATGTTTCCTTACCTTATGGCTAGCACTGAAATTATGTGTACTGTTGAAGTATAACGACAAAGGCGATGGGACAGCCTTAAGACTTCTCTTTTGGCTTAACTTGGCATGCCATCAAATTCTACGCAATTCCTAATGATATTTGAGAGGAATACGGATGTCAAAAAGATCTCCAAATACTTCCTATCATACTGGCTTACACAAACCTTTACTGTACTACAGAAATGAATTGACAAAACTTTGTAATCCTCTAAAGACTTCCTTCCTAGCTTTTCTTGGAATGTCACAGAGTAATATGTTCTTTTTCAGTGGTTACATTGATGATATGGATCTTTTACACTGCTCCTTTAGACGTGTTTTGAAGTGTATCCTACGCTATGTGACCTCACGATTTGGTTATTGGGGTTGTTGTGGCCGAGAGGTCAAGGCGATGGACTTGAAATCCATTGGGGTCTCCCTGCGTAGGTTTGAAACCTACCAGCAACGCTAGTTCCTTTCTCTATTGGCAGTGTTTGTTGACTCACTGACAACAGCAGTCAATACAAGCTGCTCATTACTTTTAGGAGAGAGAAAGCATGTAAAGACTCATGCTTTTATGGTAATGTCAACCCCCTGTGTGGGTAGAAAACATTTCTGCGATCAGTTCCAGTATTCATATTGGGCCCAATATCCTTGCTTCAATTTTTAAAAAAACTGTTTTTCAAATGAGAACTGAAGTTGCAGTTAACCAACAGACTGAGACAATAGAGCATTATATTTGATGATGGGTGTGAAAAGGTAACTGATTTCCACATTCTTTACTGTTAAGTATCTTTCACCTGGCTTTAAGTCTAAGACATTGCATCTAAGACCTTTCAAACAACTGCTTGAATGGAATAAAAATGACGGTGGAAACTCTGAATGTTTCCATACCTTATGGCTAACACTGAAATTATGTGTACAGTACTGTTGAAGTATAATCACAACGGCGATGGGACAGCCTTTAGACTTCTCTTTTGGCTTAACTTGGCATGCCGTCAAATCCTACGCAATTCCTAAAGATATTTAAGAGGAATAATGATGTCAAAAAGATCTCCAAATACTTCCTATCATACTGGCTTACACAAACATTTACTGCTGTACTACAGAAATGAATTGACAAAACTTTGTAATCCTCTAAAGACTTCCTTCCTAGCTTTTCTTGAGTAATATGTTCTTTTTCAGTGGTTACATTGAAGATATGGATCTTTTGCGCTGCTCCTTTTGACATGTTTTGAAATTTATCAAATTTTTTGTGACCACATGGGTTAGTATATGGGGTTGCTGTGGCCGTACCCACCAGTTACTGGACTGCATCTGAGGTCCTAACACATCCCAAATGGTCCGAACAAAGTCCGAACAAGTTCCGAACAAGATCAAACGAGGTCCGAACGAGGTCCGAACAAGGTCCTAACGGGATCAAAGTGTTTCAACAGAGGACCAATCAATTCTGTCGGAACGGCTCACGTGATGGTGGACCAATCACCAGTCCTCTACGTCCTCAACGTCACGGCCCCGTGGCGTAGAGGACGTTTTACAGTAAGCATCAACAACAGAGCGCTAAAAAGGTATGGAAACTTGATTAATACTCATAAAAACACCACCATAAAAAATGAAAAAATAAACGATTTAATTTCCCATAAAACACCACCATGAAAACATTAAAAAAATAAGCGATCCCATGATATTTAACTGTTATTCAAACTTTCTTATGCGCTTGCACTGTGTTGCTATGGTGTGAATATACGTAATATTAGACTAGAGAAACTTTATTGTTATTTTATATGCGCAGAGTGTATGCAAAACGAAATTCCATTGCATACAACTTGCAACAGTGTTATGAGCAGTTTGCAACTGTGTAATGAGCAGCTTGCAAAAGTGAAAGAGTGAAATAATTATTATTATTTACAAAGTGCAGCAGTGATCAGAATGTAAACAGTGTAGGAGAGAAATAAAACATTAAAAAAATAATTGTGCAAAAGACCATTAATATTAAAAATGCAGTGCAAAAGGAATATGGTTCAAATTGCAGTAAAACATTGAGTTGCATTCTATTTAAAAGGATTATAAAAGTTCTGCAGTTTAGTAGTACAAAATAATGTTATCAGACCAATTATATCTTAATTATTCGTCTATTGGCTGTAAAAACTTCTCTTTCTGTCGTCTGTGTGTCACTATACACACATAGCTTAGCTCCATGTTAACCTGTTTTATATTTGATGTTTGCAGATGACTAAGACAGGTAAGCCAGATAGCTACTGGAGGGACATCTGCTCAAAATATGCCCAGGGCCAATTCCACTTCTCAACTGGCAAACGGCCAGGGGCCAAGAAATGGAAAAAGGCCTTGGAGAGAATAGATGCTTGCCCCTTGCAGAACCGTACAAACATTAGGGATCTGTTTGGGAGAAGCCTTCAGTGCTCCTGTGGGTTCCACAAGGTAGGTGAAACAATTTTTTTTATTGCCTTTTGCTGCTTTTTGTCTCTTCTAATGGGCTTTGGTGGTTTTGCAGTAATGCAAAGCCTGTTTGTTTTTGTTTTTTTATGCACATCCAAATAAAAATGTATTTTAATTTATTTTATTCATCATTCTATTATAAGTCATGATGAGTCACTGTAGCATATGGATTTATTTATTTAACAATATATATCTGTACAGTTTTAGACAAGGCTAGTAGTATAGGATTATACTATTAATGTTGCATGTAGTATGATCCTTTCTTTATACCATCCAGACAGGGAGAGGAGACACAGAGACAAGGAGAGGAGACACAGAGACAAGGAGAGGAGATACAGAGACAAGGGGAGGAGACACAGAGACAATGAGAGGAAACACAGAGACAAGGAGAGGAAACACAGAGAAAAGGAGAGGAGACACAGAGACAAGGAGAGGAAACACAGAGACAAGGAGAGGAGACATGGATGCAGGGGGAGTCCAAGACAACACAGAAGCAGGGAGAGGAGACACAGAGGCAGGACAGGAAGTGCAGTGCTACAAGTGCAACCAGCATGTGAAGGGAGATAAATTTTCAGAGCACCTGTCCGACCACCATACAGAGGAGGTGTGTGAAACCTGTGGTGCTAAGGTGCAGGGTACTGTTGGTCTTTTAAACCACATCCAACTGGTTCACTATGCAGCATTAATGATCCCCTCACAACCAAAGCCACTAACCAAGTGCTACGAAAGCACGACCAACAAAAAAGCAATACCATCAAAGACAACACCATCTCTGCTCTCTCCTTCATGTAGCTCTGACACGCCACACCACACTGCAGCTCCATCAACCTCAAAATCAACTGCAGTCAACTGGAAAGGTTTTCTTCCTGAGCAATTTCGGAGAGTGATACAAGAAGCAGATCAGGTGTGGATTTCCAAATGCCTTTATGAAAGAACAGGCCAGCTGAAACAAAGATTCCAAGCCTGCTGGTTTCACCCCCCACTGGAGCCCAAACCATTTCCTCCTGAGCCTGGGTGGTACTACCGGCAGAGGCTGTTCATCTGGGCACCAATGAGGATGTGGGGGATTCCTTTAAAATGCCCACAATGTTCCCGGAAAATGAACAGCTCTGGGATCTACAGAAAGGTCAGGGAGGTGATTGATGTGGATAGCCGCTACTACCTAGTGGGAGGGGACTATCCACGTTGCAGCAAGTGCTCTCAGCCGGTCTGCCCATGGAGCCAGGACATGCTCTCCCAGGTTGATGTGGCACACAGAAGCTTGTTCCCCGCTGTCCTCACTACACAGCTGGCTCTGGACAGAAAATGCATGACGTTTCTGAAGCCAAGGACAACTGGCAACAGTTCCTCCTACCTCCAGTCTGTTATACAGGAAGCGCACAGTGAAGAGTGGGGACGGCAGACCATCCGCTACCTCTCCGACTGTGAGCGTCATATGAAGATGGCTACTTTCCTCCACTCTCCAGCTGTTCTTCCACCATCACCACCCTTCAGGCCCCTTCCACTTTCTCAGTGGTTTGAGACCGCCCACTCAAATGATATCCTCAGCCACATTGAGGAGATGAAGGGAGTCATCACTTCTACCTATGGTAGAATTCTTAAAATGGACTCAACAAAGAAGGTTGGGATTTCAACATTAAAAAAGAATATAAAATAGAGAATGTATGATTACAACAAAACAGAAATTGGTTTACTTCTTAGTGCTTGTGTTTTTTTTACAGATCACCAAGAAGCTGGCTGGTGGGATCGAGGACAGTGCTGCATGGATGTCAAACATCGGCAACGAGTTTGGCCAGGTGTTGAACTCTGTGCTGACAACGGGTGAAGGCGCAGGGTTTGAGGAGTTGTGCCTAGGGATTGTCAACCTGTATAAGAATGCAGGCCAAGCTGAACCTGAGGTCATCTATGTTGACAGAGACTGCTGCAGCTAGTCAGGTGGGTGAAAATTGCTCTCTCTCTGTCACACACTTTTAGAACCATTTGTAAAAATGTTGTTTGGGGGAGAAGTGGTAGTGACAATTGGCAGTTTACTTAATCATGGTGTAACCACACACAGGTCTATGTTATTATGAATGTTTATTTTTCACAGGAGTGTCTTCAGTAGCAAATCTCTTTCACCCATGGAAGTCTGCGGTGCGCTTGGACAGCTTCCATTCCATGAGACGTTTTAACTGCGGCCTCACTACAGAACACCAAGCTTTCTGCCTGCATTTTCTTATGGGACCAGGACGATGTGCAACGCCTGAAGGAGGCCAAGAGAGCAGAGTGGAGGAGCAGCCACAGTGGACAAATACCCACTGAAGAGCAGCTCATGGCCACCATCAGCCCGGCGGAACTGAAGAGACACTGCAGGAGGAGGACGCGTGGAGTGGAAGAGATGCGGAGCATGATTTCAGGGCTGCTGGAATCAGTGTGGGAGCTGACAGACACCACAGGGCTGCGTTTGGTTAATCATGACAGCATGCGCCACGTGTGGGAAGTGCAGCAGAAGCATCTGGAGTGTCTACAAGACCCTGTAGGTGTTGCATTGTACAGAAAGGTGGGGACACCGACACCAGTGTGCTTTTATTCCAGGTATTTTTGCATTTCTTCTTGCATTTTTGTATGTCTTTTTTAAAAGTTATTCACTGTTAAGACAGAGTTTGTGTTTTATTTATGAAAAAATAAAACATACAAAATTAAAACTGTCAGGTATTCATAAATGTTCACCTTATAATAACCGTTGACTGATCAGAGTACTTTGTTTCTTAGGTGCAATGCTTTACATACCCAAATGTACATGCTGGAGGGGATATCAAGATGGAACATGGGCCGGGCCAAGGAGGCAGTAGATGTGGAGGGGGCCTCAACACTAAGAAGCTTTGATGTTCACTTGATTTCCCTCCTTAATAACTTAAGTCAGCGTGTCCATGGTTGTGCTCTGGTGCCAAAGTTCACCCCACCTGGAAAACCCACTGGTAAAAAAAATCTCAGAGCAACACTGCTTAACCTGAGTATTACATCTCCTCCTCCTTTTTTAATTACCCCTCCCACTCAGAGGACATGCATTTCTTGAATGTAAAGATTGTGCTTTTTATGTATGACATTGATGTGTGTATTTATGTCCTTGCTTCATCTTTGTGTTAATACTGGTTACAGGCGAGCGCATAGCAGTGGAATACTCATTGGCCCAGACCAACAGAGGTGACCTGTTGGCTCCATCACAGGTCTCTGAAATCCCCTCGCAGGTGGTCGAGGATGAGGATGAGCCAGATGACACCATCAGCATGCCTGACATTCTCTGCCAGTCAGCTGAGACAGGGGCGGGTGATCCTTCAAGTGCTGTAGAGGATGACACTGATCCCGACCCCCTTGTTACAGAGGTCAATAACACTTTCTGTAAAACATTATTCAGAAACACAATATTTAGCTGAACTAAATGTTCCCACATTTTAATAAGATAAAATAACTTAAAATCAGCATTGCTCACATATTGCAAACAAGATTTTACATTTGCTTGTTTTTTCTTCTCACTCTTCAGACCAGCCAACGTGACTCCAGGGGCGTTGTGGGATGGGATGCAGTTGATGCCCTTGCAGCCTACCTAGTTGACTTGAACCGCACCATCACCGCCTTGTCAGCCAAGGAGGAGGCAGACATAGTCCACCTGTACACAGCTCTTAATGCCATGGACAAGGCACCTTTAAGGTACAGAAGAGTAACTACTTTGTACACCAAGATTCAACCTTGCCTTTAAAAAAAAAAAGTTCAGCTTTCATATATATATATATATATACATGTATATTATATACATGTATATATATATATATATATATATATATATATATACATGTATATATACATGTATATACATGTATATACATGTATATATACATGTATATATACGTATATATACGTATATATACATATATACCCCCATTTTTGGCCGAGAAGTTAAGGCGATGGACTAGAAATCTATTGGGGTCTCCCCGCGTAGGTTCGAGTCCTACCAGCAACGATAGCTCATTCCTCTAATGGCTGTGTTTGTTGACTCACTGACAACAGCAGTCATTGCAAGAAAGCATGCTGTTATGCTGTTCTCAGTCCACTGTCTGGGTATAAAACATTTTTGGGGTCAGTTCCAGTATTGGGCCTAATTTCTTTGCTGTACTTTTTAAAAACTGTTTTTCAAAAGGGTCATGAAGTTGCAGTCAACCAACAGACTGGGACAAAAGAGCACTATATTTTATGAGGAATGTGAAAAAGTAACAGATTTCCACAGTCTTTACTGCTAAGAGTGAGTGGATGGCCTTCCTTCACATTGTGGATGTCACTGTGTGTACGGAGGTCATCTAATCAGGACAGCCTTCGTGTCTTTAAAAATACACAGGATATGTGCTATAACCGATTTCCACAGTCTTTACTGCTAAGTGTCTTTGACATTGCTTTAAGTCTAAGACATTGTGTCTAAGACCTTTCAAACCACTGGTTGACTGAAATAAAAATGACAGTAGAAACTCTAAATGTTTCCTCGCTTCATGGCTAACACAGAAATGATGTGTACTGTTGAAGTGTAATGACAAAGACAATGGGACACCCTGTAGACTTCCCTTTTGGCTTAACTTGGAATGCCACCAAATTCTACACAAATCCTAATGATATTTGAGAGAAATACTGATGTCAATAAGTTCTATGTTAGGTTTATTCTTTATACATCATGTCCATTGTTACTTTATTAGCCAGACTAGAGAGAGTGGATGGCCTTCCT
Source organism: Cyprinodon diabolis (assembly GCA_030533445.1). Lineage (NCBI taxonomy): Eukaryota > Metazoa > Chordata > Actinopteri > Cyprinodontiformes > Cyprinodontidae > Cyprinodon > Cyprinodon diabolis. The sequence continues at coordinate 2,970,320 of CM060069.1, read as the reverse complement.
TCACATTGTGGATGTCACTGTGTGTACGGAGGTCATCTAATCAGGACAGCCTTCGTGTCTTTAAAAATACACAGGATATGTGCACATCTTGGAGCCGGTCTGATACAGGAGAGCTATCTGTAATCCTCAGGCATGGATGGCGTGTCACTTTCTGATACGGACAGCATAGCATCCACCTGATCCAACACATAGACTCATGAGGTATGAGAAGGAGAAGATGACCTTGTTCGGGGCTCAATCTTTGCCGGACACTTGCGGACGTGATTTTTTGAGCCCACAGCTGTGCAAGCTCTAAGCTTTTTCTCTGTCCTGTAACGACCTGATCTGGAATAAACTCTGTTACTTTTTTAATCCTGTTTTTATAGTCCTTTTTTCATGGTTTTACCCAGTTTGAGTTAAGAGTAGTAAGTAACTTGCTTCCAGGAAAAGAACCGGTGGGGAAGTCCCAAGGCGCAACTGCTTTTTAGGGGACATAACTACCTCATTTAACATCTCCAAAAGCTTCCTATGTTACTGGCTTACACAAACATTTACTGTACTACAGAAATAAATTGACAAAACCTTGTGATCCCCTAAAGACTAACTTCCTAACTTATCTTGGAATTTCACAGAGTAATATGTTCTTTTTCAGTGGTTACATTGAAGATATGGATCTTTTGCACTGCTCCTTTCGACGTGTTTTGAACTTTATCCCAGTTTTTGTGACCCCATGGGTTGGTATATGGGGTTGCTGTGGCCGAGAGTTTAAGGCGATGGACTAGAAATCCATTGGGGTCTCCCCGCGTAGGTTCGAGTCCTACCAGCAACGATAGCTCCTTCCTCTAATGGCTGTGTTTGTTGACTCACTGACAACAGCAGTCATTGCAAACTGCTCATCACATTTAGGTGAAAGAAAGCATGCTGTTATGCTATTCTAAGTCCACTGTCTGGGTAGAAAACATTTTTGCGATCAGTTCCAGTATTGGGCCTAATTTCTTTGCTTTACTTTTTAAAAACCGTTTTTCAAAAGGGAACTGAAGTTGCAGTCAACCAACAGACTGGGACAAAAGAGCACTATATTTTATGAGGAATGTGAAAAAGTAACCGATTTCCACAGTCTTTACTGCTAAGTGTCTTTGACATTGCTTTAAGTCTAAGACATTGTGTCTAAGACCTTTCAAACCACTGGTTGACTGAAATAAAAATGACAGTAGAAACTCTAAATGTTTCCTCGCTTCATGGCTAACACAGAAATGATGTGTACTGTTGAAGTGTAATGACAAAGACAATGGGACACCCTGTAGACTTCCCTTTTGACTTAACTTGGAATGCCACCAAATTCTACACAAATCCTAATGATATTTGAGAGAAATACTGATGTCAATAAGTTCTATGTTAGGTTTATTCTTTATACATCATGTCCATTGTTACTTTATTAGCCAGACTAGATAGAGTGGATGGCCTTCCTTCACATTCTGGATGTCACTGTGTGTACGGAGGTCATCTAATCAGGACAGCCTTCGTGTCTTTAAAAATACACAGGATATGTGCACATCTTGGAGCCAGTCTGATAGAGGAGAGCTATCTGTAATCCTCAGGCATGGATGGCGTGTCACTTTCTGATACGGACAGCATAGCATCCACCTGAGCTACACATAGACTCATGAGGTATGAGAAGGAGAAGATGACCTTGTTCGGGGCTCAATCTTTGCCGGACACTTGCGGACGTGATTTTTTGAGCCCACAGCTGTGCAAGCTCCAAGCTTTTTCTCTGTCCTGTAATGACCTGATCTGGAATAAACTCTGTTACTTTTTTACTCCTGTTTTTATAGTCCTTTTTTCATGGTTTTACCCAGTTTGAGTTAAGAGTAGTAAGTAACTTGCTCCCAGGAAAAGAACCGGTGGGGAAGTCCCAAGGCGCAACTGCTTTTTAGGGGACATAACTCCCTCATTTAACATCTCCAAAAACTTCCTATGTTACTGGCTTACACAAACATTTACTGTACTACAGAAATAAATTGACAAAACCTTGTGATCCCCTAAAGACTTACTTCCTAACTTATCTTGGAATTTCACACAGTAATATGTTCTTTTTCAGTGGTTACATTGAAGATATGGATCTTTTGCACTGCTCCTTTCGACGTGTTTTGAACTTTATCCCAGTTTTTGTGACCCCATGGGTTGGTATATGGGGTTGCTGTGGCCGAGAGTTTAAGGCGATGGACTAGAAATCCATTGGGGTCTCCCCGCGTAGGTTCGAGTCCTACCAGCAACGATAGCTCCTTCCTCTAATGGCTGTGTTTGTTGACTCACTGACAACAGCAGTCATTGCAAACTGCTCATCACATTTAGGTGAAAGAAAGCATGCTGTTATGCTATTCTCAGTCCACTGTCTGGGTAGAAAACATTTTTGCGATAAGTTCCAGTATTGGGCCTAATTTCTTTGCTTTTCTTTTTAAAAACCGTTTTTCAAAAGGGAACTGAAGTTGCAGTCAACCAACAGACTGGGACAAAAGAGCACTATATTTTATGAGGAATGTGAAAAAGTAACCGATTTCCACAGTCTTTACTGCTAAGTGTCTTTGACATTGCTTTAAGTCTAAGACATTGTGTCTAAGACCTTTCAAACCACTGGTTGACTGAAATAAAAATGACAGTAGAAACTCTAAATGTTTCCTCGCTTCATGGCTAACACAGAAATTATGTGTAATGTTGAAGTGTAATGACAAAGACAATGGGACACCCTGTAGACTTCCCTTTTGGCTTAACTTGGAATGCCACCAAATTCTACACAAATCCTAATGATATTTTAGAGAAATACTGATGTCAATAAGTTCTCTGTTAGGTTTATTCTTTATACATCATGTCCATTGTTACTTTATTAGCCAGACTAGAGAGAGTGGATGGCCTTCCTTCACATTGTGGATGTCACTGTGTGTATGGAGGTCATCTAATGAGGACAGCCTTCGTGTCTTTAAAAATACACAGGATATGTGCACATCTTGGAGTCGGTCTGATAGAGGAGAGCTATCTGTAATCCTCAGGCATGGATGGCGTGTCACTTTCTGATACGGACAGCAAAGCATCCACCTGATCCAACACATAGACTCATGAGGTATGAGAAGGAGAAGATGACCTTGTTCGGGGCTCAATCTTTGCCGGACACTTGCGGACGTGATTTTTTGAGCCCACAGCTGTGCAAGCTCCAAGCTTTTTCTCTGTCCTGTAACGACCTGATCTGGAATAAACTCTGTTACTTTTTTACTCCTGTTTTTATAGTCCTTTTTTCATGGTTTCACCCAGTTTGAGTTAGGAGTAGTAAGTAACTTGCTCCCAGGAAAAGAACCGGTGGGGAAGTCCCAAGGCGCAACTGCTTTTTAGGGGACATAACTACCTCATTTAACATCTCCAAAAACTTCCTATGTTACTGGCTTACACAAACATTTACTGTACTACAGAAATAAATTGACAAAACCTTGTGATCCCCTAAAGACTTACTTCCTAACTTATCTTGGAATTTCACAGAGTAATATGTTCTTTTTCAGTGGTTACATTGAAGATATGGATCTTTTGCGCTGCTCCTTTCGACGTTCTTTGAACTTTATAACAGTTTTTGTGACCCCATGGGTTGGTATATGGGGTTGCTGTGGCCGAGAGTTTAAGGCGATGGACTAGAAATCCATTGGGGTCTACCCGCGTAGGTTCGAGTCCTACCAGCAATGATAGCTCCTTCCTCTAATGGCTGTGTTTGTTGACTCACTGAAAACAGCAGTCATTGCAAACTGCTCATCACATTTAGGTGAAAGAAAACATGCTGTTATGCTATTCTCAGTCCACTGTCTGGGTAGAAAACATTTTTGCGATCAGTTCCAGTATTGGGCCTAATTTCTTTGCTTTACTTCTTAAAAACCGTTTTTCAAAAGGGAACTGAAGTTGCAGTCAACCAACAGACTGGGACAAAAGAGCACTATATTTTATGAGGAATGTGAAAAAGTAACCGATTTCCACAGTCTTTACTGCTAAGTGTCTTTGACATTGCTTTAAGTCTAAGACATTGTGTCTAAGACCTTTCAAACCACTGGTTGACTGAAATAAAAATGACAGTAGAAACTCTAAATGTTTCCTCGCTTCATGGCTAACACAGAAATTATGTCTACTGTTGAGGTGTAATGACAAAGACAATGGGACACCCTGTAGACTTCCCTTTTGGCTTAACTTGGAATGCCACCAAATTCTACACAAATCCTAATGATATTTGAGAGAAATACTGATGTCAATAAGTTCTCTTTTAGGTTTATTCTTTATACATCATGTCCATTTTTATTTTATTAGCCAGACTAGAGAGAGTGGATGGCCTTCCTTCACATTGTGGATGTCACTGTGTGTACGGAGGTCATCTAATCAGGACAGCCTTCGTGTCTTTAAAAATACACAGGATATGTGCACATCTTGGGGCCGGTCTGATAGAGGAGAGCTATCTGTAATCCTTGGGCATGGATGGCGTGTGACTTTCTGATACGGACAGCAAAGCATCCACCTGATCCAACACATAGACTCATGAGGTATGAGAAGGAGAAGATGACCTTATTCGGGGCTCAATCTTTGCCGGACACTTGCGGACGTGATTTTTTGAGCCCACAGCTGTGCAAGCTCCAAGCTTTTTGTTTGTCCTGTAACAACCTGATCTGGAATAAACTCTGTTACTTTTTTACTCCTGTTTTTATAGTCTTTTTTTCATGGTTTTACCCAGTTTGAGTTAAGAGTAGTAAGTAACTTGCTTCCAGGAAAAGAACCGGTGGGGAAGTCCCAAGGCGCAACTGCTTTTTAGGGGACATAACTCCCTCATTTAACATCTCCAAAAGCTTCCTATGTTACTGGCTTACACAAACATTTACTGTACTACAGAAATAAATTGACAAAACCTTGTGATCCCCTAAAGACTTACTTCCTAACTTATCTTGGAATTTCACAGAGTAATATGTTCTTTTTCAGTGGTTACATTGAAGATATGGATCTTTTGCGCTGCTCCTTTCGACGTGTTTTGAACTTTATCCCAGTTTTTGTGACCCCATGGGTTGGTATATGGGGTTGCTGTGGCCGAGAGTTTTAGGCGATGGACTAGAAATCCATTGGGGTCTCCCCGCGTAGGTTCGAGTCCTACCAGCAACGATAGCTCCTGCCTCTAATGGCTGTGTTTGTTGACTCACTGACAACAGCAGTCATTGCAAACTGCTCATCACATTTAGGTGAAAGAAAGCATGCTGTTATGCTATTAGGAGAAAGAAAGCATGTAAACACTCATGCTGTTATGCTAAACATGTGCTCCCTGAATGTAGCCGCTCCAAGAGGAATTCAGACCTGGAGGAGTTGCCCCCCCTCCTATGAGCCTGCCGGAGAAAGGCAGCCTACTTTAAGCACCCATTACCCCCCCCCCCCCCCCCCCCCCCCCCCCCCCAACCCCCCCACCCCCCCCCAACGCACACACGCAGGAAGTCCAATGGAAATGATGAGATAAAATATGGGGAAAACAAGACAAAAAACAAAATGCAGCGTGGAAGCTACAGCAGCATGGAGGCGACCGTGGAGGTGACAAAGCACTGTAGTACACGGATAAATGGAGGCAGAAGATGTCTTTCAGTCATCAATGCAAATATTCAGCGACACACAGGAGCTCTTTCAAGCTGGGCACCGTTTCATTCACAACACCTGTCCCATCAGCCAGGAATCAGAATCAGAAAAACTTTAATAATCCCAGGGAGAAATTAATTTCTTTACATTACTCCATCTGTAATAGAGTGACTATAGGACACAATTTCATACAATATATATAGTTAGGGGGTCCCCGCTCCATCTCGCCATCAGTTTGGGGGTCCTTGGTCTGGAAAACATAGAAGACCCCTGTTCTTGAGGGTTTTACTATCCATGTAACTTGTTTGTTAAACCTGCCTGGTATAATTTTCCAGGATTCCAGTATTCCTTTTTAGTATGTATTGAAATGGAATTTCAAATGGAAAAAATTATTAAAATAAAAAAAAACATTTGCACCTTAAAGACTACTTTCCTATTTTTCTTTTAATAATTCCTCATAAAAAAGACCATTCAAGCAGCACATTTTTCCTGATGTTTTTTGAGAATATACTGTAGGGGTGAAAGCTGCAGCTGCTACTAGTGTGAATTTAATGGACAACAACAAAGCATTAAAGCAACAATGGGGAAATGCTGTCCCCTCAATGCTAATGTAAATCCTGGTTGGATAAGGATTCAAAACTGGATATGAAGATGAAATCTGACGCACAGTTTCAGAGTTACAACTGATAAAATAATTGCTGTCTGTGGTTCTACAGTAGGCTATGGTGTAATTGAGCAATATATGAAAAAAAAAAGAACTATGAACTAGTTCATTTTTTGGAACTGTGAACTTAGTTCAAAATTTTGAATTATGAACTATGAACTGAACTAGTTCATTTTAAAATGTGTGAACTGAACTTTGAACTAGTTCACGTAGAAAGAGAACTTTCCCAACACTGGCCACGGTGACAATGTAAAAATGTGTTTTTTCTGAGTCTGAGGATTTTTCTCAGAATCAACTTTTTCCTATGCCCGAACAAGTAAGCTAAACAGCTAAACCATGAATGATATTGAAAAAAAATCCTTAAATGTGAGTGCTAGAAGTGTCTGCAGATGGTTTATACCAAGTTTCATGTTTGTACAGCAAACAGTTAAGAAATGGGAGCGATACAAAAATATGTCATTTTGGATTTTTGCCTGTGATTTTTGGAAAGTCTTTAATTGGATTTCTGTTGGGGAAGCGTGGACTTCTTAGTGGTCTGAGCCAAACTGTAGGAAAGCTACACAAATGAGGATTACATTTCCTGAATCCTGAAAAAAAATACCTACGTTTTGATGTAAAATTTATTTCAATTGAGTGAAATAGCATTCTCACTTATAAATAGTGGAAGCTAACAGCAGAAACATGACAGACGTTTTATGAATTAAGAGCAAGCAGAAAAGCTTATGTCTGTCCAGAAAGAGAGCAGAATCAAGCCAAAATTGAAAAAATAAGCTGAAATGTAATAAAATAGTAAAAACACTTAAATACATAGTAAAAAAAATTGAATCTGAAAAAACGTGAAAACTTGAATCTGGTTGAAGACAAAAATGACTAGGTTAAGAATAAGAAGTAAAATGTTGAGAATGTGAAATAAGTGTGAAATCATATGTGGAAATGTCATGACTTGTATAAAAAACTATCTGAAATTAATTCAAATGTGTCAGTTGATCAGCATAGAGAAAATAGTGTCACCCTTAGAAGCTTGACAATCCACAAACCTAAGTGCAAGACTGACCATGAGAAGCAGAGGAAGGACAGAGAGAGGAGCTTATAGAAAGAGAGCTAATAACACTTAAGGAGCTGAATTTCTCCTAAAACTAGTTCCAAACAATTCTTGAAATATTAATAATCAACTAGAAAAATTTGCATTTCCTGTGAAAATGCAGTGTGAATGCTGTACGCTAAACTGTAAGCTGTAAGGTTTAAATGGCAAAAACAAGCTGAAATTTAAAGTCAAAGCTGCAGAAATGGTATGTTATAGCAAAGAAAAATGTCTAATTAGTTTCTTAAAAGTAGCTGAAGCCAACAGCAGAAACATGGCAGACATGTTATGAATTAACAGCAAGCAGAAAAGCTTAATGCCTTTCCAGAAAGAGAGCAGAATCAAGCCAAAATTGGAAAAAATATGCAGAAATTTTATAAAATAGCAAAAACGGTAAGATAAACAGTAAAAAAGTTTAATCTTATCTAGTTGAAGAAAAAAATGAGTAGCTTAAGGATAGGAAGATAAATGTTGAATATGTATAATAAGTATAAAAGTCTGAAATCATATGTGGAAATGTCAAGACTTGTAAAAAAAATTTGAAATTTATTAAAATGTGTCAGTTGATAAGCATAGAGAAAACAGTGTCATCCTTAGAAGCTTGAAAATCCACAAACCAAAGTACAAGACTGACCATAAGAAGCACAGGAAGGACAGAGAGAGAAGCTTATAAAAAGAGAGCTGGTAAAACTTAAAGAGCTGAATTTATCAAAAAATCTAACCTGCATGTTATGAGCCGCTGTGTTGATGACAGCACCATTGGCAGGCTTAGGCTGCATGTTACGAGGTTAGCAGATGCTTTATTACAGTGTAAATCTTAGAACCTGATTAAGAAATATGCACTGAGGTGTGTGGTCAACAGGCCTTGGTAGTGTAATTTGAAGAAATTGGTTGAGTTTGGGTCATAGCTACGAGCCATACGGCACAATGAATGAGTGTATGTAAGAAAGAGGTTTTTATTTTGTAGAGTCCCTTTAGTCTTATGTCGAAAGTCTATCATGGATGTGTGTCAAGGGAAGGGTCATGGCCAGCAGTGATATAGAATTCATTTCTAAATATGAAATCACTGGTTTTCCATGTTATTGGGTGAATAGATGCTGTATTAGAGCGTAAATGGGAGACTTTTATTGTGAAATTCACTGCGGGGTATGATTTGAAAAGGTCCCTAGAGTCTAATAGAAACAAGCTGGTAGAGTTTGGGTCATAATGCAGGGCCATTTGCATCAAATTAATACGCGAGTATAATATAGAGGCTTTTATTGTGTAGAGTCACTGGAGTCTTATTTTGAAAGTCTAGCAGGGTTGTGTGTTGAGAAAAGGGTCAGACCCAGCAATGATACTTGATGACTTTCCAATCATTAAATCACTCTTTCCCCTGTTATTATGGCAGTAGATGAAGTGGCAATGGGAGGCTTTTATTTTGAAATTTGCTGTGGGGTGTGTTTTTAAAAAACCCTAGAGTCTCATTGTTAAAAAAGTGGTTGAGTTTGGGTCATAATGTTGAGCCATATGCTGGGGAAAAAAATATGAGTTTAATGTAGGGGCTTTTATTTTGTAGGGCCTCCCGAGTCTTATTTTGAAAGTCTATCAGGGTTGCGTGTGAAGGGAAGGGTCATGGCCAATAGTCATATTGTATCCACTTCCTAATGTTAAATCAGTGTTGTCTCCCTCCATTAGATTAAAATGTGCTGTTTAAAGTGGTGGAGGTAAAATCCCTTTGAAGCTCGGTTACCTTGACGACGTTAACGAGCCTGTCAGTGACAGACAGACATGCGCTTCACTTTCATTCCTTTGCTCTCAGGCTTTTATGAATGGGAATATCAGCTCCGAACAAACGAGTGCTGAAGACAAACCGTAAATGGTATCTAAAAAATTTTTTCAGTCTAAGCGACAGCTATCCTTTGTTTCAGATTGGGGTGACTTTCATGAATGTAGCTCATTCACAACCTTAATGGGAAGGAGGAATAAAAAGGTTTGAGGGTCCTGCTGGTCTCATTGAATAACATGCAGCTCAATGGTAGAGCAGAACTCTCAAAAGCAAAACTTTCCCTCCGAACAAACGAGCGGTGAGCCAAAACCGTATTAGGTATTCAAAAAATTCTTTCACCGTGAGCGTCAGCCATCTTTGGACTACAACTGGTGTAACTTTCATATTTCTACAATATTTCGTCTAGGCGTGGTGACGATGTAAAAAAGTGTATAATTGTCCAAATCTTGATTTGGGGGTTCGGACAGATTTGTTAGCCCCGAACAAACCTTTTTCCTAGCTAAACGATAAAAGATATCGACACACTTCCTTCAATGTGAGTGCTAGGAAGGTCTGAGGAACAACTTCAGCAAGGCTCATGTTGCTACGTCGAACAGTTCCCAAATGGGAGTGATACGAAAAAGTCTGTTTTTTTGAGTTTTCAGTTCGGATTTTCAGAGAGCTCTCATTGGATTTCTATTGGGGAAGTCTGGACTTCTTCGTGGTCTGGACCAAACTGTCGGAAAACCGTAAATGACACACAAATGAGGGTTACATTTCCTGAATCCTGACAAAAATCCCTACGTTTTGATGTAAAATTTATCTAGATAGAGTAAAAAATGAGCGAGTGAGTTGAAGCTGTTCGGCATGAGTGAAATGTTTCAAAACGCTAGAGTGGCACACTCTAGCAGCTGAACATTCCGTCCATAGACTTCCATTATAAATTTGAAAATCTGTAAAAATTGTTTAAAAGTATGAAGCTTCACTGAAGCAAAACTGTAAAAGTTAGCTGAAAGCCGACTTAAACAGTAATAGCAGAAAGATTCGGAAACATTTTAAAAGTTGAATGGTGTTTCTAGCTGAAAGTATGCAGAAGTAGTTAGAGAGCAAAAGAGCAGAAGATTTAGCAGAATTTTTGCAAAATGCCATTCATTTCAATGAGGCAAAAATTTGCAGAAAAAGCAGAATAATTTAAAAAGCAAGAGGTAGAAATACAAAAAGACATTGCCAACATGTCCTAAATGAGCTGAATATTGTGAAATTTGAATGGTTGAAATAGCATAAAGCATGCAGAAGTAGTAGCGTTACAAAGATTTGCCCCTCGGAAGAATAATAATAACTAGAAAAAGGTGTTTCGCAGAAACAGCAAAGTTTGAATGCTTTTTTTGCTGAATGAAAAGAGAAAAATTAGCTAAAGAAACTGTGAGAAGGAAAAGAAGCACAAATTAGCTGAGGAACCTATGAAAATGTGAGAAGCTTCAAACTGCAGAAAACAATTGAATCATCTGAAGATTTTGTAGGGTTGAATCACTTGGCAGTAAAATGGCAGAAACAGACTCATCCTAAAAGCTGCACGGCCAAACCATACATGATATCAAAAAATGTGTTCAATGTGGACACTAGAAGGGTCTAAATGTAATGTCTCCCAAGTTTCTAGAAAAAGTTCTAAAGAAATTTTGAAGGGGGGCCACCTACTTTCCAGATACATGTCAGGCGTGTTATGAATTAGCAGCAAACAGAAAAGCTTAATTCCTGTCCAGAAAGGGAACAGAATGAAGCCAAAGTTCACAACATAGGCTGAAAAGTATTAAATTAGCTGAATCAGAAAAGAAATTACAATTAAAAACTTTAATCTTCTCTGGTTGAAGGAAAAAGTAGTAGCTGAAGGATGGGAAATAAAATGTTGAGGAAGATGGTATTGAATACGTATCAAAATTTTGAAATCATATGTGGAAATGTCAAGACTTGGCAAAACAATTAACAAAATAATTTAAAATGTGTCGGTCTATCACTATAAAGAAAACAATGTCATCATTTGAGGATTGAAAATCTAAAAACCTATGTGCAAGACTAACCTAAGAAGCAGAGGAAGGACAGAGAGAGAAGCTTATAGAAAAAGCTAATGCCACTTAAGGAGTTGAATTTATCAAAAAAACTAATGTTGTCTATTATTGTCTTCTTGACGACTTAAAATTGAAGCTAAGTTTTGTAAAATTCAAAGTTCTTAAAAAGCAGAAAAAGTCTCAAACAAAGATCCAAAAATTCAGGCAGAGGCAGCTGAGTCCAAGTCCAGGGTCTTTATTGCCAAAAACAGCACATTCACACGGAGCTGGTCACCGGTGAGCATCAGCTAACAAATGGTGAAAACAGCTCCCTTTTATACATTTCTTATCAATGGAAAACCCCCTTCAGAACATATTTTTTATATATTTAAACGACAGTCTTTGGTAAAGGTCACATTATCATTTATCTGCAAATCACGATGACATTCATAGCCATATCACATTCTTGTGAGAGCAGTCTCTCAGGCCATGAGGACATCTGGTGCACTTAAATCAGAAACTTATGACAGTTCAATCACAAACATGTTGAAACTAATCCTTTCCCTACTTCAAGCCATGTCAGTCTGGCCTAGTGTTCCCCCTTGTGTCCCAGTCAAAGCATCACCCTTTCTGGGACCAGTACTGCACAGTGTGCCTTGAAAATAACAACTCTTTTCATCACACGTTGAATGGCCAAATTTTGCTGAGCTGGGCGACCTTGACATGTCAAATATTTCATTTTTTATGAGTGTGCTTTCCTATCACTAAGGGGCCTCAACCCTGCGTTTTCCTGCAGATTCCACTCCTCTAGAGCCAGGTGCAACAGTTACACACACTCATTGCTCTGTTTTTCTCCTCTTGGCCTTGAATGGCTCTTATAACAGTATTTGTGAAAACAACTTTAAACTTATAAAACATTAGCTTTATTTTATTCTTATGATTAGTGCAGATTAATACACAACATTTCCCCCCTTTGATCCTAAATGGATCAACTAAGTGATTGTGCAGGTGATGACTAATCTAAAACACCTTAAATGTGAACTCACACAAGTGACAAAAGTTTATATATATATATATTGTGCACACCAAACCAAACGTGAGATTAAACACACACCATATAGTTGAAGTGAGTAATATAAAACATGGTGGAGAATGTGTAAATGTTAAACTGATAGAATGCAGAAAACGGAATATACAAAAACAAAGAGGGATCCCCCTCTTGGCTCCCTTAAGAGGACCTGTCCTCGTTGCTTACTTTTTTTTTTTTTAGCAAGATTTTCTAATTCTGTTTTCTCAGCAGAGGCAAATACCAATGCCCAAGCAGCATCTTGTGTTACGAGGTCACTGCATTTATCCCCTACATAGGTGGTCTTTCACACCCATAAATACACACACACAAACAAAAAGCTTCATCAGGCCCGGACTATGCCAGGCAAACACATCTTCTAGTGGTCAAAGGACCGTCATTACAACCAACATAGGAGTAACCATGTGGCACTCTCCTGCACAGTACTGGTACTGTCACATAAAGTATACAATTCTACCAATATTTTTAACATAGGTATGCATAATCATCAATAATCAGCATTGTCCTTATATCCAGTATGGCGTTGAAGTTGATATTAATAATAATAATGGCCTTCATAATTCTGTCCATAATTCTGCCCTCCGTTCGGGCCCCCCTGGGTATACGGAGCCATACGCTGCAGATCAGCGGTCAGCTGCATCACCTGCTCTTGTAGGTTGATAATGGTCTGCTGTGCATCCCGAAGTTGCTGCCTCAGTTCCAGATTGTCTCGGGTCAACTGCCGATTCCCAGCCTTTACTTTGCGTTTGTACATGGTGCGGCGCATCCGTTCAAAGGACCGACGTGGCTCGGGTTGCACCAGACCCTTCATGAATTGGGCATAAACTGCTGTGGTCATAGAGGTGATTTCAGGCTTGAGGTCATTGTTGGTGTCGTACGACTCCAGCGGATGAGCCAAGAACTTTGCAACATGATGAGCTTCGGCAAGATCAAGCTTTATGTCATCTGCTTCGATCATGAACATAGCCAGTACGCCTGTAAGGGGTGGTGGCGGATAATTACATTGGCGGGGTGACGGCGGTCGTCGATCCTTGGGATTCTCAGGCTTCCCAGTAGGTGATGGTGGTTGATCATCAGGCTGCCTTCTGGGTGTCATCATTGGTTGATCCTCAGGCTGCCTGCTGGGTGTCATCATAGGTTTGCTCCAAACCGAAGGTGCACTGCTTGGCCCCTCTGCAGGATCTAGTAGGTGCCTGGGAGGAAGATATGGGCATCCTACCCCTAGTGACGGGCCTAACGACGCCAGTGCAGCTTGTAAATTCATAAGGTTTTCTTCATATTCATCATAACTAGCCTCTGCCATGTTCAATAATCTACCTGTGGGGACATAGTATGGCAAATTTAGGCATCATCTGAAGGCATAATATCTCTTATATCTATGGATTATTCAGCATGCAAGTTGCTATGTCTACGTATATAAGTATATAAGTATATAAGTCCTTGTAATATTAAATATTTACATATATACACTGTTGTTATTAAAGAAATGCACGTACCTGGTGAGGGTGGAAGGTGATCATGGTTATGTTTTATATCGCTTGGTCCAATTGTATCTCTACAACTGGGAACTGACCAGTTACACTTACAACAAGTCTTGAGACCAGTCCCCGAACAAGGGGTATGATGCAACACATAACTATCAATATAATCAATATTACTGCCCCTAGAATCATTCCTGCTGCCTCAAGATATTTTCCCCTTCCAAGCTTGTGAAACCAATCCCAGAATCCCTTCAGCTGAGTGTTCCAATTAGACTGCAGCACATGTTCATCCCTCATTCGTTTCATTTCCTATAGGACTCCGGTGAGGCTACCATTTACATCTGTGTGCATGGGGATTAAAGTACAACAATCTTCCCCTATATAATCACATATTCCTTGGTCTCCAGCCATGCGGGATTCTAGCACGAACCTATGTTGTAGAACCATTAGTGAAGTTGCATGCAATTGTTCCTTTACCAAATCCAGGCCCTTTATTGTAAAGTTTATAAATCTTTGTTGATTATACCATAAGAGATTTACCCACCTGCTATTGCGAGCTATATACTGTGCATTAACAATTGATCCGTAGATTGGTACTGAACCAGCCCCTCTTCCGCTTTTTATCCAATCACTCCCTATGGCAACCTGTTCTTCAGGTACTCAATATGGGATCTGATCCCATGTGATATATACCTCATCTGATGTTTTCCACTCGTGTTTAGCGGGGGTACTTCTCTTAACGCGATTGGTTATTTCGTTAGATGTTACATTGATACCTATTGGGTCATTTGCTATTAACTTTAGTTGTCCTGTCAGCATTACTGGTGCACAGATGCCTTCCCACTGTGGGGGTAATGTGGCCAACATTTGTGTCTCATTATGGCACATCCAAAAAATGTCACCTAAGGGGACAGATCCCTTCGCCAGGCTCAGTATTCGATACTGAGATACACTTGAAGGTTGGAACTCATAGATGACATGTCCCCCATCTGGTACTACTTGTTCACAGCGTATGGTGGCATTGGGACTCGTTTGACAAAACTTAATGTGGTAGGTGAGGTTCCCTTCTGCTGTTGGTGGGTACCATGTCCTATTACTACATGTAACCAGTCTATCCGTTGTCCACATCTGTCTAGAGGATCTATTAGTCACTGTTTCCAGTTCTTTCCCTCGGGCTATACAAAACGGAAAAATCAGTTCAGCCGGTTTTTGTACTACTGGTGGAAGGGAGAAAGTGCTCATTACATCATTTATTGAGGAGTTCAGCGCTCTGGGGCATATTGTGTGGTCTTTTGATAATGATGCAAGACCTCCGGCCATCTGCATGGCACAATGAGCAAAGCACTCCGTTACATCTGGGCAGTCGCCTATTTTACTTCCAGGAATAATCTGAAGGGCTGGTAATTTTTTAGCATTATAGCAGGCTATACAATCATCTTTAGGGCGCTTTTTGGCTTTGAACATTGCCTGGACAGAGTACTGAATCCATTGTTGGAACATATTGGTTTCCCAGTGTGCAGTCTTTAATTTGTCTAGATCTCTTTTCTGCCTTTTGTTTACCAATTTTACCATTCTATGCGCTTTACCTACCGTCATTACCTGCTCTGTTAATGTGTTTTGGCATATGTTCATTTTGCATCTTACCTCAATGATCACCATCCCATCCTCACGGCAGTCCATGCTTTGTGGAACTCCAAGCCAATGTTTCCCCATTGAGTTACCTAAAATTTCTTCAGACATTACATAATCATATCCTTTGATTTGCACATGCATTAGTGATAAATTTTCTCCATCATTATTATTGATTACCCCTTGGTTAGTAGCTAGTGTTACCATTGCTAGTGCACATGTTTGTGTGTGACGCATTAACTGTGTGTGTGAACTGTTAGTATTAATTTTCATAAGATCCCCCCTTGTTAGCCCACAAAGGGTTAACACAACAAGAAAGTTAATCAAAGTCTGAAGAAGGCGCATACGGGAGATGCCCAGACGGCGATGGGGTGGGCGGGACCGAGTGGATCGGCGGCCCACTTGCTTCGGAGGAGGAAGGGGAAAGGGAGGGGAAGAAAGGGGAAGGTGCAGGTGAGGGATATGAAGGGGACAGGACTCCACCAACATCTGGTAGGTCAGAAGAAAGAAGTTCGTCCAGTGCCTAAGCGACGGATGGATCTGGGTGAGACCCAGAAGAAGTCTCAGCGGCAGAAGGATCATCATCATTGCCACCAGAATCAGAAGGTGGATGGGAAGCATAAGAATGAACACTGTCATCCTCAGAGTCCCCTGACCCTGGCGATTGGCGAGCTGCCAAGCGGGCCGAACGTCTTTGGACGCCTGACGTTGAGGGGAGTGGGGATGCATCAGTGCCCGACACCGGTGCAACATCTAAAGTTTGTGAGCTAGTGGAGGGGTGCTGCGGAGGGAGACTTGTTGCTGCCCTGTCAGCATGCGCAGAGCCCGTCGGTCCTGGATCGAGTCCAGGTGGGTCTGGAGGCCGATGCCTGGTGCAGTGGTTTTTGTGAAACCAGAAGGGCTTACCTTCGACTTTCAGGGCAGTGGGAGTGGTAAGCACAACTTTAAAAGGGCCTTCCCTACGAGGCTCGTTCCACTGACGTCTAAAGACTCGTATGAACACACTGTCACCAACTTGAACGTCCCTGACGTCCACTGGAATGTGTGTCTCGTCTCGGCTGTGAGCTGCTGTCACCTGTTGAAATATAAGCCTGTGAATGCAGGTTAAGGACCTGAGGTAGTCCCCCATTTCACGCTCAAGCTGTGCTAGGGAAATCTCCGCCAGCTGGGGTCCTCGAACCTGTGGGAGAGGCATTGGTCGACCTGTAAGCATTTCATGAGGAGTAAGATGGGTTATGCGGTTAGTTTGAGAACGCATTGCCATTAATGCAACAGGCAAGGCGTCCACCCAAGTCAAACGGTTGTTGCTGTCAGCTATTATCTTAGCAATCTTCGAATTCAGGATCCCGTTAGCTTGTTCCACGGATCCCTGTGACTGGGGATGATACACACAACCAAACTTTTGTTTTATGCACAACAGTTTAAACATTTGCTGGATCACCTGTGAAACAAAATGTGGTCCGTTATCAGATGATATTGTGTCAGGCATGCCAAATCTGGGAAAAACCTCTTTGCACAAAAACCGTGCTGCTGCTTTGTGGTCATTATGAGCAGTGGGACATGCTTCTACCCATCTGCTAAACCTACAAACAACCACCAACATGTACCTCTTTCCCTGAACCCGAGTTATCATGTCTACGTAATCCATCATCAGATCGCGGAACAGACCGTCTGGCATAGGGATATGTGCTAAGGGTTGAGTAAACATTTTACACACATTGTACTTAGGGCAATGTGGACATAAGGCCAGTTCTCTGTCTACCATAGGTGTCATATAAGGTGACCACTAAATTGCCTGTAACTTTTGAACAACTTGGGCTCGTGAACAATGATCAGGTCGATGCATTATTTTAATGGCTGTCGGTAATAAGGATAAAGGTAGTACAAAATGTCCTCGAGAACTACGCCACAATCCAACGTGGGGGTGTGTTAACCGAGCCGCCCCCCTTTGTACCCATAGGCGTTTCTCTGCTTCAGATACGTTATTTTGGGCTTCTATTAAGGAGGCCAAATTAGTAATGGGTTCGCACTCAGCTACGTGGACCATTGGTCCCTGCACTGCTGAACCTGTGGCTTCTTTAGCTGCCTCATCTGCTAAGTTATTTCCCATGGCAATAGGTGTTTTTGCAGTCTGATGAGCTGCACATTTTACAATAGCTAACGCAGATGGAAGTTGCATAGCTTTTATTAACTCTACTACTGCTTGCCCATGTGTCACTGGGGTGCCATCTGTTCTAACAAACCCTCGTTGTTTCCAGATGCTAGTGTTTATATGGCATACCCCGTACCCATAAGCACTGTCAGTATAGATTGTCACTCTTTTACCAGTAGCCAATTTACATGCAGCTGTTAATGCTTTTATCTCTGCCAATTGGGCAGAGCAAGGTTGATCTAGGCTCATTGATTGTACCCTGGTAAAGGTCCCATCGGGGTTAAATTGGACTATTCCATATCCAGCTCTATTCCCTGTTTCACCTCTGACGCATGATCTACGAACAGAGTCAGATCAGATGGGATTGGATGATTGTATAAGTCCTCCCTTACCTTCATGAAGGTGTCAGTCTCCTGGAGACAATCATGGGGCTCACCTTCAGTGGGCAATACCATTCTTGTGGCTGGGTTAATGGTGGTACAACGTTGTATTGTTAAATCAGGTCCTGAAAGCAGAACTTCATAACCTGTTCGACGAGCTTGGGTTATCACAAAGCGTGGACTGGTGAGCAGTGCATGTAATTGATGTGATGTGTACAGAATAACAGAGTGGCCCATAGTAATAACTGAGGCCTTTTTGTAGGCGAAGGCTTCTGCTGCCAAACCCTGGTAGCAGGGAGGCAGACCTTCTTCGACACCATCTAATTTTGTGCTGTAATAAGAAATTGGCTGTTTACCTGTTGGGGTGTCTTGCATCAATACTGCACATGCATACCCTTGTCGCTCAGCCACATAGAGATGGAATGGTTTGCCATAATCTGGATTGGCCAGAGCAGGAGCAGTTTGGAGATCTTGTTTCAGCAGCTGGAACGCACCCTCTGCCTCATCTGTCCATTGTAATTGAGCCGACTGGTGTCCTTGACCTGCGGCTTTAATCATTGCTCTCAGTGGAGCCGTTTTGATGGCATAATCACACACCCACGGTCTGCTGTAACCTGCCATGCCAAGGAAAGACAACATGTGACCAACAGTCTGAGGTTTGGGCATTTGGGTTATGGCTTCCAGTTGGGACGGTGCAATACACCTCTTGTCCCCACTAAGTTGCCTGCCGAGATACTCCACTGTTTGCTGGCAGAATTGCAATTTTTGTTTACTCACTTTGTGTCCTCCTTCTGCCAAAGCAGTCAACACTGCTTGATGGTGAGTGTACGAAACCCTGTGGTAATCGCGAATATGTATATTGTTGGCCTTTGTACGTAAATGCAAACAAATACTGGGAATCTGGATGGACCGGTACACTGAAAAATGCTGAACACAGATCAATCACAGTAAACCATTTGGTACCTGGGGGTATATTACTCAGCAGTGTGTGTGGGTCGGGCACTACTGGTATCTCTTCTGCTACAATAGCATTAATCAATCTTAGATCATGGACTAATCTATAGTCATTACTGTTGGGCTTTCTAATGGGAAAAATTGGGGTGTTACAGGGGCTTATTGTTGGTTTAAGAACTCCTGCTGTTTCTAATCCTGTCATGATAGGCTGTATTCCTTCTACTGCCTCTCGTTTAAGTGGGTACTGTCTTTGGAAGGGCAATTTAGCATTTGGTTTAATGGTGAATTTAATAGGGTCTGCTGATTTCACTAATCCTACATCTGTCTTACTTTTAGACCATACCTGCTCTGGGACTTGTTCTAATAGGGATTCATGTTCTGCCGCCACTGCCATTTGTCTTTTCCCAGGAACTTTAATGTGTTCTGCAATTACTTCATCAGCTTGTGAATATGAGATCTTGAAAAACAGTCCATCTTTTGACATGCTAATGCAGTCCCATGCTGTAGTAATCCATTCGGTGACTTGCTTGGCTTCTTGAACCATGGGTCCTAGATCATATGACTCATACTCGTCTGCAATCAGTAATGTGACATGTGGCGCTGAGTTGGTTACCTGGAACCATTCTGCTACATCTTTATCAGGAAATGTGACAACAGCTGCAGCTCCTTGTGGTCCAACCACTATGTCAGCATACTGGATGACAGTTGTTTTGTTGTTTATGTCTTCATCCCAGCTTTTCTCGTAGTCTTCATGTGTTTTGCCTTTGTCATAAAACATGGTACAATGGAGAGGAAGAAAAGGTTCTTTAGGTTTCTCGTAGTGATTCATTATCAGGGGTCTCCATGTTTCCCACTCCAGTTGGAGGAAAGAGGTTGGTGATGTGAGTTTCAGCCAAAATACTTGGTCTTCTGGCTCATGACTTGTTATCTGGGGGGTTGTTTGCAGGCCCAGTGGCATCATGTAGGCTTCATTCTTGTCTGTTGCTTCAAAAGAAATTCCATTAGGGGTACATTTAATTTTTGCATTGAGCTGGCACAGCACATCTCTACCCAGTAGATTTATGGGCGTATCTTCTGAGTAAAGTAGTGGTGCATACACAGTCTTTTCACCTATGATCATGGGAACTGGCTTAGTCATGGGTATTATTTGGGTCATCCCAGAGAAACCTACTGTTCGAATCTTTGATGCTGAGAGAGGCAGGCCAATTCCACTTTTTCCTATACAGGAGTAGGCCGCTCCTGTATCAATCATGAAGCGATGTTGGCTGTCATATATTGTGACATCAATGGTGGGTTCTGTTTGTGGACGTTGGGTTAATACAGGTAGAATGACCTCTCCATCAGGTTTCTCTGGGCACCCCTATAGCCAGTACGTGTCTTGTCCCGTTCCATAGGTGGCTGGTCCAGCAGTAGGGGGCTGGGGTCCCATCCATGGGTGAGTGGGGCAGTCTCTTTGCATGTGCCCAATTTGTCCACATCCCCAGCATTGCATTCTCACTTGCTGTTGTCCCATGTCTGGACCTGCTTGTGGCATCTGCTGGTATTGGCCTTGAGGGGGCCTTCTTGGGGCTCCTTGTGGGCCCCTCCATCTTCCCCGCATGGGTGGCCCCCCTCGTCCCCTTCCGAACGTTGCTTGTTGGGGACCTCCTCCTTGGTTTAGATGCACATGAATAGGAGGGACTGGTTGGGGTTGGGTCTGCTGTGGCAGGGCTCCTCCCACGAGTGGCGTTGCTGGATACTGCATCTGCTGTGTGGGTGGAGGAATAACAGGAGACACTACTGGTGCTTGTACCACTGCCTCCCCTGTTGGTGCTCCCTCGGTTGGGGGTGTGGCCACCACAGTCAGTGCAGCTTGATGCTTGGGCTTCTCTTTCTCTTTCTTTGCTTTGGACAATTCCCCAATCTGCAGTTGGGTTAACTTGGTGGCCAGCATCTTGCTTTGGTCCTCAAAGGCCCGTTTCTCGGCCCGATGCATGTTTACATAGTGAATAACATGCTCAGAGAACAGAGGCCAGTCCATCTTCATGAGCCCCACAACTCCGTCCAGTTTGGCTTGCACTTCTTTGGGCATGGCCTCCCTGATGTAGGTTCTGAACAGGGGGCCAGATGTTTTCAGTTCATTCCCATCACTTCCAGTCTCTGTTTTCCATTTCTGTTGGAACCTGTGCAGAAACTGGGCGGGGCTTTCATCATCCTTTAGGCATTCTTGTCTCAGCTTAGTTGGATCACTGCAGGTGGGGTATTTGTTCCTTAAGGCTGCCCACACCTTGGGTCTTATTTGGTTGAATGGTATCTTGTCATACTGGTGTGAGGTCATGACCCTTGGAAGCTGGGCTTCGTCAAACACTTCTCTGGCTGCTGAGTGTCCTGCTGTTTTAATTAGCAGTGCCTTGATGTCTCCAGCTGCCAGATTGATGCCTCCAGTGATTTCTTCCAGCTTTTCTATCCATCTGTCAGCACCATCTGCCAATGGGGTCAGCCTTCCAGCCAGTGTTATCATGTCCATAAATGACCATGGCACGTATCTGTCTTCATGAGGTCCTTTAGACAGCAAGGGAGCCATATAGGTCCCTCCTTGATCTTGTCCTGTCTTCTGCTGTCGCGTTTTGGACCTGGTCACCATTGGGCTAGGGCCGCTTTTTACTATTTGTAGCCCCACGTCACACTCAGCTGTGAGTGGCTTCCTTTCTTTTGCTGCTGGCCTGCTTTCCTCCTTGAACCCCTCATGGAATGGGTTTGTAGTTGGCAGTATGTCTGAGCCTTCAATGTCCTCCCATTCGGAAACATCACCTCCCTCTTCCTCATATTCCATGTCTTTTCCCCCTCTCCTTCCTGCCTCTTCGATCAGAGACAAAGTCTGTGGGCTTGGCAGGTCTGGGTAATCAGTTTTGGCCTCTATTATAAGCTGCTCCGCTTCCATTCTCTTCAATTTTTCTAATTCTTCATCTCGTCTTTTCTTCTCTTTTTGTTTTTCTATTGTCTCTTTTAAATTTTTTAATCGTCTATTTTGTGCTTTCTCTTCCAACTCTTGCTCCTTGAGTCGTACAAATGTTTCCGTTAGTTGCACCAAGTCCTGGTTTATCTCTTTTGCCAGTGATTCAGTTTCTTCCAAAAATAACTCTATCTTGGGATCTGTGTGGCCTTTGTGTGTTGACTTGGTCCTAGGCTCTGAGCGGCAGGTGGGGCCTCTTGGGTATGGTAAATGTCTGCGACGTACTGGGGGTAGGGAACGGCTAAGGGTAGATTTCCTCCTTACTTCTGGGGTTTTATCCCATCCGTCATAGTCACCGCTGTAATCATACTCTCCCTGCCGTGTGCTACTCATTTCTTTTTCTGTTTCTTCCTCTTCTTCTTCTAAAACTAATTTAAGTTGTCCTGTAATCTTTCCCTTGCTACCTGACTTTATCACAACTGGGTACTGACCTGCTGCGCTAGGGTGATAAGGTGGTGGCTTATGATCAATGTACTCAGGGGCTGTTGGGCTCTTTTGGTGTTCTACTTTGAAATATTGCAGGATGTCTCTCTGTTCAGCATGCCTCTGTTTTTTATGCAAAAACATTCGGTCCCGTTTTTTATCTTTATTTCTCAATCTTTCTTCAACTTCCTCACAGCATGAAGGATCAAAGCTGCCTTGTTTAGGCCAACGATTTTTTCCAGATGTCATCTTATGCCATTTGGTCATGCATTTTTGAATTTTGCATTTATTGGATGGGTGTGTCATTATTACCAATTTGGCTGGCGTCAGCCCGTCAGACTGTTGTTTGCTCATATTGGTTCCCATGGCTACTAGCAGTCACTCAACCGTCAGGTCCGTGCTTATTCACCAGTCTTTGTTATCCTCAGTTAATTTTTATCTTAACTGGTTCTGCTCTCTTCAATACAGATCGTGTTTATTTGTCTTTTAGTTTCTTTCTAGTTAATTTACTTCCTAAATTTAGATCTCTTCAATTTTGAGATAAAATCTTTAATAAAACAAATTTGTAATTTTATTTTGCACTTTCACTAATTTTATACCTTATATATTTTACTTTATGTAGACTATAGTTTGTAATAATATATACTTATAATATCTTTATCTTATAAAGCTTACAATTTTTTCCAATCTTATTTAGGAATTTTGTTAATTTATTTCATTCTCATAACTTTTTTTTTTTTTTTTTTTTTTTTTCCTTCAGTTATCAATTTTGTTTTCCAATCCTTATTAATTTTCAGGTTATTCTTTTTAACTATATTCTGTACTAATTACTTCTATTAATTTATTATTATATCTTTAAGCTTTATCAATATTATAATCTTTATTTATTAATATCACCCACCCCTTACTTCCCCTCAGTTACTCAACTCTTTCACTCGACACACTAACAAAGACACACAAGACAAATGATTATATATATATTTACAGTGCACTTCTTCCTTTTCCTCACTGTTTCCTACAGTGGCATATACGTTTTTCCCTGCTGCCCCGGCTGCACCCAGATAACTGGAAATGCATAGACGTCCTCCGGATGGTCGAGCGGTACTATTCTCCGATTATCGCTTAATCTGTAATATTCTGGCTATCCCTTAGCCTGGCTATCGCTTAGCCTCTCAATACCTTTATTCCAATACCTTAATACTACTTAAGCCGTCTCGTGGAGCACGCTGACTACCTTAGTCACCAATACCCTCACGTAACAGGCGCACACTATTGGTTCCGGATTTATGGCTTCCACAGACTATGTCAAAACGCTTTGACCAATCTGTCCCTTTACCAATCATCCGCTCAGAACAACACGTGTTAAGCTTAACTTATTTACAAGATAATTCAAACACAGAACAGTTTAACACAAACATTAATAACACCTAAAACATACATTCATACATACCTGGACCCTTCCTCAGCTTAATCTGCCTTTATATATTCTTATATAAATTCTTATCAAATTTGGAAATTACTTTATTAAATTTGGAAAACTAGGTTCTTTTTAGAAGAGCTTTGTGACGCCTGACACCCACAAGCAGTCGCCGGAGGCTGGTTCCCCACTAATTTAGAAAATTATAACGAATTGACTCACCTTCAATGGTGAATTATGGGCCCTTGGGGTTCCACGCCTTCCAGCTGGTGCCTGCAGATCGTCCGACGTCCCCTTTTTGCTTTTCTCCTGGCTGGCTCGCCAATTTGTCATCTATTATTGTCTTCTTGACGACTTAAAATTGAAGCTAAGTTTTGTAAAATTCAAAGTTCTTAAAAAGCAGAAAAAGTCTCAAACAAAGATCCAAAAATTCAGGCAGAGGCAGCTGAGTCCAAGTCCAGGGTCTTTATTGCCAAAAACAGCACATTCACACGGAGCTGGTCACCGGTGAGCATCAGCTAACAAATGGTGAAAACAGCTCCCTTTTATACATTTCTTATCAATGGAAAACCCCCTTCAGAACATATTTTATATATATTTAAACGACAGTCTTTGGTAAAGGTCACATTATCATTTATCTGCAAATCACGATGACATTCATAGCCACATCACATTCTTGTGAGAGCAGTCTCTCAGGCCATGAGGACATCTGGTGCACTTAAATCAGAAACTTATGACAGTTCAATCACAAACATGTTGAAACTAATCCTTTCCCTACTTCAAGCCATGTCAGTCTGGCCTTGTGTTCCCCCTTGTGTCCCAGTCAAAGCATCACCCTTTCTGGGACCAGTACTGCACAGTGTGCCTTGAAAATAACAACTCTTTTCATCACACGTTGTATGGCCAAATTTTGCTGAGCTGGGCAACCTTGACATGTCAAATATTTCATTTTTTATGTGTGTGCTTTCCTATCACTAAGGGGCCTCAACCCTGCGTTTTCCTGCAGATTCCTCTCCTCTAGAGCCAGGTGCAACAGTTACACACACTCATTGCACTGTTTTTCTCCTCTTGGCCTTGAATGGCTCTTATAACAGTATTTGTGAAAACAACTTTAAACTTATAAACATTAGCTTTATTTTATTCTTATGATTAGTGCAGATTAATACACAACACTAACCTGCATGTTACGAACCGCTGTGGTGATGAAAGCACCGTTGGCAGGCTTAGGCTGCATGTTACAAGGTTAGCAGATGCTTTCTTACAGTGTAAATCTTAGAGCCTTATTAAGAAATGTGCACTGAGGTGTGTGGTCAACAGGCCTAGGTAGTGTAATTTGAAGAAATTGGTTGACTTTGGGTCATAGCTACGAGCCAAACGGCACAATGAATGAGTGTGCATAAGGAAGAGGCTTTTATTTTGTAGGGTCCCTTTAGACTTATTTCAAAAGTCTATCATGAATGTGTGTCAAGGGAAGGGTCATACCCAGCAGTGATATAGAATGCATTTCTAAATGTGAAATCTCTGGTTTTCCATGTTATTGGGTGAATAGATGCAGTATTAGAGCATAAATGGGAGACTTTATTGTAAAATTTTCTCTGGGGTATGTTTTTTAAAGGTACCTAGAGTCTAATAGAATCAAGCTGGTAGAGTTTGGGTCATAATGCTGAGCCATTTGCATCAATTAATACACAAGTATAACATCGAAGCTTTTATTTTGTAGGGTCACTGGAGTCTTATTTTGAAAGTCTAGCAGGGTTGTGTGTTGATAAAAGGGTCAGACCCAGCAATGATACTTGATGACTTTCCAATCGTTAAATCACTCTTCCCCTGTTATTAGGGCAGCAAAGAAAGTGGCAATGGGAGGCTTTTATTTTGAAATTTGCTGTGGGGTGTGTTTTGAAAACCCCACTAGAGTCTAATTTTAAAAAAGAGGTTGAGTTTGGGTCATAATGTTCAGCCATATGCTGGGAAAAAAAATATGAGTTTAATGTAGGTGCTTTTATTTTGTAGGGTCCCAGGCATCTTATTTTGAAAGTCTATCAGGGTTGCGTATGAAGGGAAGGGTCATGCCCAGTAGTCATATTGTATCCATTTCCAAATGTTAAATCAGTGTTGTCTCCCTCCATTAGATTAAAAATGTGCTGTTTAAAGTGGCAGAGGTAAAATCCCTTTGAAGCTCGGTTACCTTGACAACGCTTAACGAGCCTATCAGTGAAAGAGAGAAACGCGCTTCACTTTCATTCCTTTCCTCTCTGGCTTTTTTGAATGGGAATATCAGCTCCGAACAAACGAGTGCTGAAGACAAACCGTAAATGGTATCTAAAACATTATTTCAGTTTAAGCGACAGCTATCCTTTGTCTCCAATTGGGGTAACTTTCATGGCTGTAGCTCATTCACAACCTTAATGGGAAGGAGAAATATAATGGTTTGTAAATCCTGCTGGTCTCATTAAATAACATGCAGCTCAATGGTAGAGCAGAACTCTCAAAAGCAAAACCTCCCCTCCGAACAAACGGGTGGTGAGCTAAACCGTAAAAGGTATTCAAAAAATTCTTTCACCGTGGACGTCAGCCATCCTTCAGCTTTGACTGTTCCAACTTTCATGTTTCTACTAAAAACTATTTGGCCACGGTGACGATGTAAAAATGTACATTTTCTGAGTTTGAGGATTTTTCTCAGAATCAGCGTTTTCCTATGCCCGAACAAGTCAGCTAAACAGCTAAACCATAAATGATATTGAAGAAATTCTTTCATTGTGAGTGCTAGAAGGGTCTGAAGATGTTCTATACCAAGTTTCATGTTTGTACATCAAACAGTTTAGAAATGGGAGCGATACGAAAATATGTATCGTTTTGGATTTTGTCTGTGATTTTTATGAAACTCTCTCATTGGTTTTCTATTGGGGAAGTGTGGACTTCTTCGCAGTCTAGGCCAAACTGTCGGAAAACTGTAAATCCCACACAAATGAGGGTTACATTTCCTGAATCCTGACAAAAATTCCTACGTTTTGATGTATAATTTATTTCAACTGAGTGAAAAATGAGTGAGTGAGAACAATTTGTTCGGAAAAACCAGAACAGCTCAAAAGCTAGAGCACGCACTCTAGCAGTTGAAGAATTCCGTCCATAGACTTCCATTATAAATCTGAAAATCTTTAAAATTTCTTTTAAAGTTTGAAGCTTCACTGAAGCAAAACTGTAAAAGTAAGCAAAAAGCTGAGATAAACAGTAATAGCAGAAAGATACGGAAACATTTTAAAAGTTGAATGGTGTTTCTAGCTGAAAGTTTGCTGAAGTAGTTAAAGGGCAAAGTAGCTGAAGTTTCAGTGGAATTTTTGAAGTTTTACATGTATTTCAATGGGACAGAAAAAGTCATAAAAAGCTAAATATTTAAAAAAGTATAATAGCTGAAGTTACCACAAGATACAGCAGGATGGACCAGAAGATGCTGAACGTTTTGATACCAAATTTGTTGAAATCGGCTGAAGTATGTTAAACTAGTTAGAGACGGAAAAACGTACGTAAAGTATAATAATAATAATAACTAGAAGCTTCTCTCCACATCCGATGTGCAACTCTGCGGTGTGTGCAACTCTGCGCAGCTCTCCTTGTTTCACAACATTAACCCAGCTTTGACCCCAGCAACCTCCTTGCACAGACTTACAACAAGTAAAGTTCAACAGCTTACCCCAGCTGTGACCTCAACATCCTCCTGCACAAACTGACAGCAAAACATTAGTAATCATAGCAAGCAAAGTTCACTCTTTGTAATATAAGTAAGATAGAGATAACAAATGTGTATAATATGATTAAAGTAGAATAACTTATGTACAATTAATCCAACATTTCCCTCCTGTTTATTCTACTTTAAGCTATTTATTTTATCATTCAATAGTTACTTCTTTTCAGATTTTCAACTATGAAATCATTTTTAGCTGTAAAGGGTACACTCAGAGGTACTTTAAACTGGTGGGTTATTGTCGTTGGGATTAGGATAAAGGTCAGGAAAGTGTAAAGAGGTTTCATCCTCTTCGCTGTCTTCATCATCCGATGGATGTTTCTCAGTGGACATGAGGGCATACATCTCTGTTTTCATGGGTTGTATTGCTGTGGTAATTAGTCTATTTAGCAGCACTCTAATACATGGAATACAACAACATCCACATAAGGTCAGGATGGCGGCAAATACAGCTATAGACATTAAAATAGAAACTACCAATTGTTTGCATTTACCAAAAATGTCTCCAAATCCGTCCCACAATTTTGTGTCAACTCCAGAATGGTCTTTCATTTTGCTGTTAAGAGAGCGAAGGCCTTCGAGGGCCTTCGTGAGGCTGCCATCAGCAGCGGTGTTGTTGGGAATAAAGGTGCAACACTGATCTCCAAAAATAGAGCACACACCACCTTTTTCAGCTAACAACATGTCAACAGCAATACGGTTCTGGAAAGCCATCAGAGAGGTAGCTGACAATTGTTCATGGACAGCGGAGAAGCCTTGTTCTGTTTTATTTCCAGCCTCTGGACGTTATAGTGGATGTAATTTATTCTGTCTACATTTTTGTTTATAGTGCACCACCAGCATAAGATAGATTCAAATCCTGCAGTAACTTGATTCGCTAGTTTATACTCATCTGGAACACCTCTAGGTACCCCAATGCTGTCAATATAAGTAGGGTCATCTCCACTCTATTCGTTTTCAGATGCCCTCTTCCTTCTAGTATGCCATGTGTGAGGTAAAATGCTGTTTACGGTCGTTAACAATTCATCCATTGTGAGTGATTTAATAGAAACAGGTAAAATCAAAGTGACCGCAGCACACAATCCAGTGGTGTTGTATGGAAGTCTGTCAAACAATCTGTCATCTCCACACCACCACCAGATGTCACTGCGGGATTGAGGTGAAAAAAGATGGATACCAGTAAAATGCTTGCACATTGTGTTTCATTTAGTGTGCCCAGTTTCGGGCCCACTCCGGTCCTGTTTACACAGGTGAAATTTGCCACAGCTACTTTTTTCAAAAAGATTGGTTTTTTCTTCTCATCTGTGGTCAGGCAACCTATTTGGATTACAGACTACAAGCAAGAGTCAAGCCCAGGTCTAGAAAACCAGCTCAGCCCGGTCCATTCCAGTCCAGTCCTGTCCAGTCCAGCTCAGTCCAGCCCAGTCCATCTCAGTCAAGCCCAGTACAACTCTGTACAGCCCTGTTCAGTCCACTTCCGCACAGTTTAGTCCAGTTCAGCCATCACCTACATGACCGCCAGTTAGCACCATCCGTTCAAAAGATAAAAATCAAACCACAACTCACAACCCAAGCAGTCAGAGCCCCCGTAATCCAGGAGTCAGATCTCTGGAACTTCTATTACGGGGATAGAGATGATCTGTTCCCCTTCTTGTCACCTTATCATGAACCAATTAGCCCTACTCCTGAGCCCGTTAGCAATTCAGCTAAACCTGCACCTGAACCCACTTGCACACCAGTTAGCCTTTTGCCACAGTCAGCCTGTGAACCCGTTAGCCCAGCTTCTAATGAACCCCGACGTAAGAGACGGCGCCGCCGTAAGCCAGCTCTGAGCCGTCTAGAGACCCCTGAACCAGCTCTGAGCCATCTAGAGACCCCTGAGCCGGTTCTGAGCCGTCTAAAGACCCCTGAGCCAGCCGTGAGCCGTCTTGAGTCAGTTCTGTGCCATTTTGAAACCCCTGAGTCAGCTCCATGCCATGTTGAAACCCCAGAGTCAGCTCCGTGCCATTTTGAAACCCCTGAGTCAGCTCCGTGCCACTTTGAAACCCGAGTCAGCTGCGTGCCATTTTGAAACCCCTGAGTCAGCTCCGTGCCGTTTTGAAACCCCTGAGTCAGCTCCGTGTCGTTTTGAAACCCCTGAGTCAGCTCCGTGTCGTTTTGAAACCCCTGAGTCAACTCTGTGCCGTTTAGAGACCCCTGAACCTGCTCCAAGCAGTCTAGAGACTCCCGAGCCGATTCTTAGCCTTCTTAAGTGCCCTGAATTAGCTCTGTGCCGTCTAGAGACCCCTGAGCAGAACTTTAAAGAGATGTCAGAATTCGAAGGATGTGGTTTTATCCCTCCTAGGACCTCTCTACAGGCGCCACTGACCGCAAGGAGCCCTCTATCACAAGCCATTTCAGAGACTGAACCTTTGCTGCCATGGGCGGTTTTCCCCATGCTGGATTGGGAGCCACAGTCGGTGGTCCCCCCTGTTCCTGATGTGGAGACACAGTCGGTGGTCTCCTCAGTTCCTGATGTGGAACCACAGTCGGTGGTCTCCTCGGTTCCTGATGTGGAGCCACAGTCGGTGGTCTCCTCAGTTCCTGATGTGGAGCCGCAATCGGCGGGTTCCGCTGTTCCTGAGGTGGAGCCGCAATTGGCGGGCTCCTCTGTTCCTGACGTGCAGCCGCAGTCGGCGGTCTCCACAGAGCCTGTTCCAGAGCCGCTGAGGAGGGGACGGGGTACCCCATGGGTCTACCTACTGAAATTGGGGCGTTGTCCTCCTGGGAAGCTGCTTCGCCCCCGGCCCCACGGCCGGCCCCCAGAGCGTCAGCTTCGCCTTCCGTCCCGCGGTAGACCTCCAGAGCGTCAGCTTCGCCTCCGGCCCTGCGGCAGACCTCCAGAGCGTCAGCTTCGCCTCCGGCCCCGCAGCAGACCTCCAGAGCGTCAGCTTCGCCTACGACCCTGCGGCAGACCTCCAGAGCGTCAGCTTTGCCTCCGACCCCGCGGTCGACCTCCAGAGCGTCAGCTTCCCCTCCGACCCCGCAGCCGGCCACCTAAGACTCTGCTCCGCTGCCGGACCCTCGGCCGGCCCCCAGAACCTCTGCCACATCTTCGGTCCTTCAGCTGGCCACCTAAGACTCTGCCTCGCTGCCGGCCCCACGGTCGGCCACCGGAGCCTCTGCCTCGCCGCCGATCCCACGGCCGGCCACCAGAGACTCTGCCCCGCTGCCGGTCCCACGGCCGGCCACCTGAGACTCTGCCTAAGAAATCACCTGGGATTTTTTTTTTTTTTTGCTTTCATCCACCGTAAGTGGATCGTTTTTTGTTCCGGATTTAGTTTTTGTTTTTTGCCCTCCTTGCCTGGTTCCCCCTCCGCCCACCCTGGGTGGGTTGTTTTTGGTTTTGGACTCTGTTTTTGTCGTTTCTTGTCCTCCTTGCCTGGTGCCCCCTCTGCCCGCCCT
Organism: Cyprinodon diabolis; assembly: GCA_030533445.1. Classification (NCBI taxonomy): domain Eukaryota; kingdom Metazoa; phylum Chordata; class Actinopteri; order Cyprinodontiformes; family Cyprinodontidae; genus Cyprinodon; species Cyprinodon diabolis. The sequence goes on along the minus strand of CM060069.1, from coordinate 2,939,481 downwards.
GGGTGGGTTGTTTCTTGTTTGCTTTTTTTTTTGGACTGTTCTGAGGGCGTCTGGAATCCGCCCTTGAGGGGGGGGGGGCTCTGTTGGGATCCTGAGGCTTGCCCACCAGAGGGCGCCAATGATCCTCTTCTGTTTCTTATTGTCTTTTAGGGACTGGGTTACTGTTGGGATCTGGGGATGTACCACCTTTCTCCAGCAGAGTGCGCCATGGGTCTCCTGGGCTGGAGCCCTCCTGCACACCTGGAGCTCGTCTGCTCATCAGGAACCTTCCCTACATAAGCAGCTGCCAGACCTTCCTTCAACGCCGCAGTGTTGACCTTAGTTTGGTTAGCAAACCTGAGCCTCTGTTACCAGAAAGAATCTAAGTCATCTCAAGTGAGAAACCTGATTCTAATCTGCCTCTGTCTTTGCTCACAGGACACCTGTCTCAAGTCTGAAGCTCTGGGTGAGCTTAACCTGCCTGCCAGCCCTGGTGAGCCAAACCTGAAGATTCCAGTCTGGATTTTCTCCTGCTGCTCTTAGAGAAGAGCTGGAAACTCTGATCAAGGTCTGCCATTCAAAGTCAGAAGCTAGACGCTGCTGCTGCTTGTGCACTCTCCTGAACCAACAGTCTCTGGACCCAACGGTTCCCTCCCTCACAAGTTAAGCCTGGACTCCTTCAAGGTAGACTCAGAACAATCTTAAAACTCAAATAATCTTCTGACTGCCTGGCTAATCAAACTGTCTATCTCTGCAGACATCAGTGAACCCAACCCGGACCAGTACCTGATCCAGTTCATGTTCTTGTATCAATCTAACTTCAATAAACTCTGTTAAACTTTTACTCAGCCTCCGCTTGTGTTCTGCATGTGGATTTAACCTAAAAACCAATCATTACAATAACTGCATCAATCAAAAGTTTTCTTATTCTAATTTGAACCTTGAATACAGAGTCTAGACCACCCTTTCACGTATCCAAATTTCCATCTCTGGGTTCATCATTCTCAGGAACTGTTCCAGAATCAGAAGTTCAGAGATGTCTTTCACTGTAGAAGTATCAGGCTTCACCCATTTATTAAAGAGGTCTTTTAGTCTGACATACAATTCAAGTGGGGTTTCACCAGGATTGATGTCCAGTGCACGAAACCGTTTCCTGTATGTGTCACGTGTGATTTCATACTTTTGCCAAATACTCTTTGACCTTCTCATAATTGGCTGAGTCATCAAAGTCCATTAGAACAAATGCACCTCTTGCTCTACCAGTGAGCAGGCGAACAAGCTGAACTGCCCATTCATCTTTTGGCCAATCACAGACTGTAGCTATTCTTTCAAAAGTCATCAAATAATGTTCAATGTCATCTTCTGGTGATAATGGCAGGATCTTAGGCTGTGTGGGTAACCTTAAAACTCTTTGTATGGGTGGATCTTTCTGTCAGTCACGTGCAGATACTTGATAATCAGCATCACCAGAATCCTCATCTTCAGTGTCATCATCAGTTTCATCATCATCAGCAGTTATTTGTGGCCCAGTACTTTTGTCAACATCATCTCTGAGTTGTCTCACCTGAGCTTGGATCTGCTGGAACTGATGTTTCAGTGACTTCATCATTTTTTCTTGCCGTGTGGACTCCTTTTCCAGGTATTCATCTCTGGAAGCCTGGGATTGGATTAGAGACTTTACCAGACTGGTTAATTCCTCCAATTTGTCAGGATTGCTGTCTTCTGCTGCTGGTGCTCCCTGCTGCTCATCAGAAGGAAGTGGTTCACCAACATCCGGTCCCTCTTGGTGCTCCACCTTCTTTCCACCTTGTGGCATAATTTAGATTGTAGTTTCATACCATAAATTCTGACACCACTTGTCACACGCTTGTCAGGAGGCCAAGCAGTCTTGCAGGTGGGACCCAAACTGGTTGAAAGAAGTACATTCTCAGAAGAGTTTTCAGCTAACAAAACTTTTATTTTTTTTCTGGTGCAGGACATCAACCACACCACACCAACCAAGAAGAATGGCAGACATGTTTCTTATACAGAGGAGGAACTAAATTGGAAGAAAACATTTTTAAAAGGATGTTCAGCTTCACAATAAGAAGAAAAGGAAATTTTGGTTTAAACAAACAACTACTTAAGAAATACTTTTACCAATAAATACAGAAAAAAATATTTTAATTCAATCCAAACAAATACTCTTACTCAATATAGAAAACACCATACATCAGATCAACCTCCCCCCTTCAATTATCCATTGGTACAGTCCTGTACACACCTGCTTGGAGGGTGAAACAGCAGAGGTGAGTATTTCACAATATTTTAACTCTTTAACCCATGAATGTCCCTTTTATGAAGCGTTAAACAAAAACCAAATATTGTAAAGTGAAATCAATTTACCTTTTTACAAAAATGACAGCAAAAAGTGGCCAACCAAAGAACCACAACCCAAACAAATCCACTTCACCCAAAACAACAAAAATAAATGTTAGGTTTAAACACCAAACACCTTATTCAGCAACCTGCACAAAGAAAGACACAGAGAATTGAGTATAATTTACTTGCAAGGAGAGGGGATCAGAAACTGCATTCAGTTACAATCTCCAACCCACTCTGAAGCAGTCTCTGCTCTCCAAGCTTTTTGTTTGGAACGCCCTGGTTACAATGTGGTTTCAACCGCTAAGGGGAAGGGGGGTCAACAGAAACCAGTTTGAAACCGTAACTTTCGTACAACATCATACAACATCATAAGATAAGGAAAGTTCCTCTCCACATCCGGTGTGTGCAACTCTGCGCAGCTCTCCGAGTTTCACAACATTAACCCAGCTTTGACCCCAGCAACCTCCTTGCACATACTTACAACAAGTAAAGTTCAACAGCTTACCCCAGCTGTGACCTCAACATCCTCCTGCACAAACTGACAGCAAAACATTAGTAATCATAGCAAGCAAAGTTCACTCTTTGTAATATAAGTAAGATAGAGATAACAAATGTGTATAATATGATTAAAGTAGAATAACTTATGTACAATTAATCCAACATTTCCCTCCTGTTTATTCACTTTAAGCTATTTATTTTATCATTCAATAGTTACTTCTTTTCAGATTTTCAACTATGAAATCATTTTTAGCTGTAAAGGGTACACTCAGAGGTACTTTAAACTGGTGGGTTATTGTCGTTGGGATTAGGATAAAGGTCAGGAAAGTGTAAAGAGGTTTCATCCTCTTTGCTGTCTTCATCATCCGATGGGTGTTCCTCAGTAGACATGAGGGCATACATTTCTGTTTTCATGGGTTGTATTGCTGTGGTAATTAGTCTATTTAGCAGCGCTCTAATACATGGAATACAACAACATCCACATAAGGTCAGGATGGCGGCAAATACAGCTATAGACATTAAAATAGAAACTACCAATTGTTTGTATTTACCAAAAATGTCTCCAAATCCGTCCCACAATTTTGTGTCAACTCCAGAATGGTCTTTCATTTTGCTGTTAAGAGAGCGAAGGCCTTCAAGGGCCTTTGTGAGGCTGCCATCAGCAGCGGTGTTGTTGGGAATAAAGGTGCAACACTGATCTCCAAAAATAGAGCACACACCACCTTTTTCAGCTAACAACATGTCAACAGCAATACGGTTCTGGAAAGCCATCAGAGAGGTAGCTGACAATTGTTCATGGACGGCGGAGAAGCCTTGTTCTGTTCTATTTCCCAGCCTCTGGACGTTATAGTGGACGTAGTTGATCCTGTCTACATTTTTATTTATAGTGCACCACCAGCATAAGAAAGATTCAAATCCTGCAGAAACTTGATTCGCTAGTTTGTACTCATCTGGAACACCTCTGGGTACCCCAATGCTGTCAATATAAGTAGGGTCATCTCCACTCCATGCGTTTTCAGATGCCCTCTTCCTTCTGGTATGCCAGGTGTGTGGTAAAATGCTGTTTATAGTCGTTTACAATTCATCCATTGTGAGTGATGTAATAGAAACAGGTAAAATCAAAGTGACCGCAGCACACAATCCAGTGGTGTTGTATGGAAGTCTGTCAAACAATCTGCCATCTCCACACCACCACCAGATGTCACTGCGGGATTGAGGTTGAAAAAAGATGGATACCAGTAAAATGCTTGCACATTGTGTTTCATTTAGTGTGCCTAGTTTCGGGCCCACTCCGGTCCTGTTTACACAGGTGAAATTTGCCACAGCTACTTTTTTCAAAAAGATTGTTTTTTTCTTCTCATCTGTGGTCAGGGGATAGATCTTATCCCAATAGGTGCAATTATCAGTTGGGACTGTATAATTCATTATATTTAGAAGAAATTGTGAAGTTATGGTAGCAGGAACCACGCGTAACAGCGGTCTGGCTCCCATACACACAAGACAATCAGTGGACACTGTTTTAGCTGCTTGTTCTGCCATTAAAAGCCAGTTGTTTGTCTGTCCAGAGATTCCAGTGGTGACTTGAAACAATTCATCTGTTTTAAGCGGGCCATTAATATTTTGAATTTTTATCTGTTCACCTTGGGCAGAAGTAAGAATCCCTTGTATCTCATCTCCTTCTTGTGTAATATTTGCGGGGCGCAAATACAATGTCCGACATGGATCAGTTCCAGCAGACGGCGCACATATAAATGAGGAAGAACAGCCTTCCTTCTCAAGGGGTTCTGCTGTGGAGTTTATCGTCATAGTGAAAACTTTGGAGTCATGGTTAACAGTGAACCCTGATACTCTACTCATCCATTTCTTAGCTAAAGATGTCCATCCATATGATCCTTTCTTCCACTGTCCAGTGGTTCTAAAAACGTCTCCCCAACTCTTTTGAGTTCTTTGAACTACACAGGGATATAGGTAGAAATCATAACCTCGCCAGACTCCTGGGTCAATTTTGAATCTTTGCGAGAATGTTTGAAAAGGAATAGTCACTACACTGATTACTCTAGTAGAGTTATAGCAGAGATAGACGTCCTTTTACAAATAGCTGGATCATGAGGGCGACAAGAATCCTTGCCCTGAGTGAGAGCTAAAGACAAAACTAATATGAGTAGTCGCAACATTATCTAGGTTCAAACTTCAAAAAGTTTCCTATGGGTAATCTTTTTACACAATGGTCTACTTCGTATGACCTTTCGGCAGAGTTGTGGACAATCTTCACCAGTTTGAGACGGTCGTATACTAAAAATACAACCCCCTTTGTACGATGGACTTCCTCTGAAGGTCGGTGAAGGAGACCAAATGTGTATTCTATAACAGGCACCACAGTAGGATTACTAGAATGCTAAACACTATAGTAAGGTTCTACAGAATAATTAAGAGAGTGATTTTATCCATTAATCATCTGATCTATCTATCACCTTTTTACAGTGTGACAAGTGGATCCATGTGCTTCTTTCAGCTATTTTCAATGCAGTTGGAGTGGTCAACAAAACCTGATAGGGTCCTTCCCACTTAGGTGAATACCAATGTTTCTTCTTTGGTCTTTCTTAGTCTGTTTTTAACAGTACAATTTATTCATTCCACAAGTCCTGCGCTCTGTGGATGATATCCACAATGATTTTTTAAATCAATGTGGAAGGCTAATCCTATTTTGGACACTATTTAATTTACAAAGTAAGAATCATTCTCACTATATATTCTCTCTGGAATGCCATATCTTGGTATTATATCTTTACAGAGTGCTTTTGCTACTGTAAGGGCATCAGGGTTTTTTATTGGAAATAGTTCAATCCATTTAAAAAACAAATCTATTATAACTAAACAGAATTTTTTACCTTCGCTTGGATTTAGTTCAATAAAATCCATATATATGAACTGGAAAGGATAAATAGATTTAGGGAAAGCACCTTTTTTAGGTCTTAAATTTCCTTGAAAATTATGTTTAGCACATATTAAACATGCTTTACAAAAGTTTTTTGCATAGGATATAAATCCATATGCTGTATAATGATGCTCAATCAATCCTACCATCCCTCCGTTTGAGACATGAGTAAAATCATGACTCAATATAGCAGCCCATTTGTATAAAATTTTTGGAAGGATTGGTTTATTTGCTGGTCAGGTGTAAATCCCCTCTTTTAATTGTGCTCCTTTTCTTTTCCATTGTTCTTGTTCTTGTTTAGGAGCTTGCTGCTGCATGTCTTGTAATATGTCATTTTTTAGTGGATTTTCTGTTAATGTTAGTACTGTTATTTCTTTTAAAGCAGCTTCTTTTGCTATTTTATCTGCAAAGGAATTTCCTTTTGAAACTGCATCTGTTCCGGATGTGTGGGCCGCACATTTGCATATTGCAAGCTGCTTTGGCAGTTGCACTGCTTGTAGAAGTTCTTTCAGTAAATTGGCACGAGTCACTGGTTTTCCGGTTGATGTTATCATGCCTCTGTTTTTCCAGTGTTGTGCAAACGTATGTGTTGTAGCATAAGCATATTGACTATCTGTCCAGATAGTTACTTTTTTGTCTTTCATAAGTTTGCGAGCTTCAGTAAGAGCAATCAGTTCTGCTGCTTGTGCAGAGTAATGTTGTGGTAAGGCTTCCGCTTTTAGCACAGCGGTATGTGTCACTACAGCATAACCAGTTCTCGTTTTCCCTTTTTCATCTTTTTTAGAGGATCCATCAACAAATAATGTTTCTCCTTCTGACAAAGGAGTGTCTTTTAAATCTGGCCTACTTTTAGCAGTTTGTTCAGCCAGAGCCTCATAATCATGGGATTCCCCATCATCTGGTGTGGGGATAAGTGTTGCTGGGTTCAGCACCGTGCAGCGTTCTATTTTTAAATGCGGCTGTGACAGGAGTATAGACATGAATGAGAGGTGTCTGGCTGGGGATAGAAAAGTCATTTTTGTTTGTAAAAGCAGAGCAGACACCGAGTGAGGAACTTTTAATGTCAGTGGATGTGATAATACTATGTCAGCACTGGACGTTACTGCTAATGAAGCAGCTATCACTGCTTGCACACAATGTGGAAGTGCACATGCTACAGTCTCTAATTTAGTAGAATAGTATGCTACTGGCCTTAATTTATTTCCATGCATTTGAGTTAAGACTGAGGTCATAAAATGACCTTTGCAGTCCACCATTTGTACAAACTTTTTCTCATAATTTGGCCGGGCCAACGTGCAGCTTCTCACCATAGCCTGCTTAATGTTGCAGAAGGCCGCTTCTGCTTCATTTTAGTTTATCTGACATTTTCAGTTCCTCTTTATACATAAAAAAATTTTAACGGTGCAGTTATTTCTGCATAATTTGAACTTAGAGGTGCGTGGGGTATGGGTTCTTTTATTGTGGTTCTGCAGGCTCCTGTATCACACAAAATTTAACAGGAGTGCCCTGGACCATCAGAACTATTTCTGGCCTATATTTTTCTTCAAAAATCAAATCCTCTAGGTTTAATACATCCATGTTTTCATCTTCTATTTCTTCAATAGAGAATGGTTGCTCATCTAGTCATGCTGAGCTCCCTGAATTTTTCTTTTTGGGTTACTTCGACAGTCTCTAGCCATGTGGCCTTCTTTTCCACATGACCAACACGCTCTGGAATTATCGGTTGAGTGTGATCCAAACCCTCTTCCCCTTCCATGGCCTCGACCTCTGCCTCGGCCTCTACCTCTGGACTGCTGATAAAACACAGTGTTCTCCTCCTCCTGATAAAACATGGTGGATTCTTTGTTCTTATTCTTTTTGCTTTCTTCACTTTCTCTTTCTTTCTCTTCTTTCTCTTTCTCTTAGCTCTACACTCTCCCTCTTCTCTCTGTCCTGCTAATTTCATCCACACCAATGTTAGACTAAAACCTTCTTTGGCCATCAGGGTGTCTTTATTTTTGGTTTTAGTTTTTATTTTTTTGTTGTAATTCTTTTACGTTTGTGGTGCTCAATTTACCATTAAAACCATAGTTTTTTATCCAGTAACACAACGGCTCTACCGCCGCCGGGTCATCATTTTCAACTGCTTTCCAGTCTTAACACTGGAGTTCCTCCAATAATTTTTTTATGGTTTACTTTGCCCTTTCCCATTTTTAACTAAATTTGGGCCCAGTGGGTTTTCAACACCTGTCGTGTTCTAAACACTGGGGCTTCAGACAAGATGGTGATCAACTACCTTTTGTGGTAAAACTCACTTCAACCTTTACAGGTGGAGTTTTCTTGTCTACAAACATCCACAAAAGCTCACCATTTAACCCTTGTCTTTTTGGTATGAAATACAGATATCTAGTGATATCTATATTTCCTTTCACACACACACACACACACACACACACACTGCGCAGTTAACTTTTACTTTATTCCCGTTTTCTTTATTTTAAACACAGAGGAAGCCGCCGTCCTACGCAGAATTTAACTAGTTTACACTAGGGGAGATTGCCCTCCCGCGGACTTTAACTGTTTTAAAATTTCTTTTTTACCTGATAGAGTCTAGAATTGTCAGGGTTTTAGTACAACAGGGGGACCTCGTTACCCCATGCTGAGAGGACTTCGCCGTCCTTTACTTCTATCTTTTTTTTTTATTTTTTTTTATATAATTTACTCACTCCTTATTAAAAGAAAAACTACTCACAATTCTCTGCGTCCTCGAAATGCTTCAACCGTCGGACCCCAGCTTGTAAGGGAGAGACCAGTCCCGTAAAGGGTCTGTTTGCTGCGGCCGCAGACTTGTCTGGATCTCACTCACCTGCTGGGGGTCGTCGGGTATCTTGCAATCCGGCTCGAAGGACCATTTAAATGTTAGGTTTAAACACCAAACACCTTATTCAACAACCTGCACAAAGAAAGACACAGAGAATTGAGTATAATTTACTTGCAAGGAGAGGGGATCAGAAACTGCATTCAGTTACAATCTCCAACCCACTCTGAAGCAGTCTCTGCTCTCCAAGCTTTTTGTTTGGAACGCCCTGGTTACAATGTGGTTTCAACCGCTAAGGGGAAGGGGGGTCAACAGAAACCAGTTTGAAACCGTAACTTTCGTACAACTTCATACAACATCATAAGATAAGGAAAGTTCCTCTCCACATCCGGTGTGTGCAACTCTGCGCAGCTCTCCGAGTTTCACAACATTAACCCAGCTTTGACCCCAGCAACCTCCTTGCACAGACTTACAACAAGTAAAGTTCAACAGCTTACCCCAGCTGTGACCTCAACATCCTCCTGCACAAACTGACAGCAAAACATTAGTAATCATAGCAAGCAAAGTTCACTCTTTGTAATATAAGTAAGATAGAGATAACAAATGTGTATAATATGATTAAAGTAGAATAACTTATGTACAATTAATCCAACAATAAACCAATGTAGAAAACCAGATGCTGTGTTTAGCTGCTACTTTGGCTAATATACAGGTAACAATGGCTCATTGTTACACTCACAAAACCACAAGTGATGATTCAATGGATGACTCATAGTAGATATGCGTTATATCTCTAGATTTGGTTTCAAGATACTGGACAGTTTTTTTTCCCTCTCAGCATCACATCTGACAGTGAGACTTGCAACATGGACTGCCTGTCATGATAAAAAAAGCTGGCCTAATTTGTCATTTCACTCACCTGCCTAAATCTGCCCGGTTACCAATTGGTAGTTTGTGAAATCTTGCCTTGTTCTGCCTCTCAACTACTGAGCTTTGATGGAGGACAAGTTGCCAGCAGATGACATTTCAGAATCAGCACCCCTAAGGGAGAACTTCAATCCAAAGTCTGAGGTTTTTCTCCCGCTTACAATTTCACATGAGAGTTTGAGCCAAGCTCAGAAAACTGATGGAACACTCATTAAATACTTTTGATTAAATGCTTTTTATTTATTGAGTGATTCAATAAATAATGACAAGACCCTTCAACTTTTATGCTGAAAGTGGATTACATATGAGAAAATGTATCTCAAGTCCTGCCTTGCAACACAAGGGTATTGAGGAGGATTGAGGAGTAGTGCATCAAATTGTCATTCCTGAAGGTTATCATGAAAAAATACTGCAGCTGGCACAGGACGACTCATGGTCAGGTGATTTGGGAATCACTTAAACCTATGACCATATTCTCCAGCATTTCTTGTCAGGCCCGATAAAGATGTTGCCAGGTTCTGTAGAACATGTAGTTGGCCAAATAGTGGGGAAACCTAATCAGTGGGTACCACCTATATCTCTTTAGCCCAAGATGGTAATCAGTTTCTCTTGACTTTAATGTTTTTTCTCCAGCTTTAATTGTCATTACACTGTCACAAGTACAGAGCAACATAATGAACTCTCTAAATTTAACCCATCCCCTTGGGGGGCAGGGGGCTACCATTGTGTGGCACCCAGGAAGCAGTGTGGGTAAAAGGTCTTTGCTCAGGGACCCAGAGTGGCAGTCTGCGGGAGTGTGGCTCAAACTCAGAACCCCAGGATTCCAAGCAAACTGCCCTAACCACTACGCTGCCACACCCATGTAAGCATAAACTTATTTCTTCAAGTGTAGTATTATTGTAGTTGTGGAGGCAAGGGAGTCAGAGATAGGACCTCAGCTACAGGCTGTTGAACATCCAAGAGTTAAACTAGGCCCACTTGATAAGTCCCCAGAGCCACCAAATACAAGGACACCCCCACGTAGTGGTTCTCCAACATTGCCTGAGTAGCCAGGCGATTGGGAACGATACGCAGAAAGCATTGTCGTGTATCTCTGCCCATTGGTCACCTACAACTCGTCCATGATGAAACAAATAATTTTTATGGTTATAATTTTTTTAAATACCAACAGGCTGTAACAACAATATAAATAAAACAAAGCTAATGAGTCTATTTTTATAATGTATGGAATAGAAAGTATAGATAATTCCAAAAAAATTTAACAAGAAGAAGTAAAAAGTTGTCTAAAAAATTATTACTCCAGTAAAGTATCCATCCATCCATCCATCTTCCTCCGCTTATCCGGGGTCGGGTCGCGGGGGCAGCAGCTTAAGAAGGGAGGCCCAGACTTCCCTCTCCCCAGCCGTTCCCAGGCCAGCCGAGAAACATAGTCTCTCCAGCGTGTCCTGGGTCTTCCCCGGGGCCTCCCCCCGGTGGGACGTGCCCGGAACACCTCACCAGGGAGGCGTCCAGGAGGCATCCTAAACAGATGCCCAAGCCACCTCAACTGGCTCCTCTCGACGTGGAGGAGCAGCGGCTCTACTCTGAGTCCCTCCCGGATGACCGAGCTTCTCACCCTATCACTAAGGGAGAGCCCAGCCACCCTACGGAGGAAACCCATTTCGGCCGCTTGTATCCGCGATCTCGTTCTTTCGGTCATGACCCAGAGTTCATGACCATAGATGATTGTAGGAACGTAGATCGACTGGTAAATCGAGAGCTTCGCTTTTTGACTCAGCTCTCTCTTCACCACGACGGACCGGTACAGCGCCCGCTTCACGGCAGACGCTGCACCAATCCGCCTGTCGATCTCCCGCTCCCTTCTTCCCTCATTCGTGAACAAGATCCCAAGATACTTAAACTCCTCCACTTGGGGCAGGACACCCCCCCTGACCCGGAGAAGGCACTCTACCCTTTTCCGGCTCAAGACCATGGCCTCGGATTTGGAGGCACTGATCCCCATCCCGGCCGCTTCACACTCGGCTGCGAACCGATCCAGCGAGAGCTGCAGATCACGACCTGATGAAGCCAATAGGACCACATCATCTGCGAAAAGCAGAGACGCAATCCTAAGGCCACCAAAACAGATCCCCTCAACACCTTGGCTGCGCCTAGAAATTCTGTCCATGAAGGTAATGAACAGAATCGGTGACAAAGGGCAGCCCTGGCGGAGTCCAACTCTCACCGGAAACGAGCCCGACTTACTGCCGGCAATGCGTACCAGACTCTGACACCGGTCATACAGGGACCTGACAGCCCGTATCAAAGGGCCCGGCGCCTCGTACTCCCGGAGAACCCCCCACAGGGCCCCCCGAGGGACAAAGTATAGATAGCCAATATATCTCCTTAAGTATGGTAACAAAGTATTTGTACTTTGTTACACAGATGTCTAAAACATTTCTAAATATAAAGGTGTCTGGCAATTATTTCTTACACAGATTCAAAAACTGTACTTAGAATATTATTATTATTGACTGTGCAGAAATATTTATGATGAGACCCACACATTTAGGTACTCTTCAAACTGCAAACTACAACAGTCACAAAAAAATTAAATTTTTTGTTGGCATAACTCCACATGGTAAACTAAACTTTATGTCACCAGTATAGGGAGGCAGAATATCAATGGGATTGTTGAACAAACTTGAACACAGAGAATTAGTTTTAGCTAACAGAGAATTTTAATATCTGAAGAACTAGCTGTTTATGGGGCCTAACTTGCAATCCCATCTTTTACAAGGGATAAAAAGCAGTGGTCACAAAAAGAAGCTGAGACTGGAAGAAAACTCTCCTGAGTGTCAATTCATGTTGAACGAGCCATTGGGCGCATGAAAACCTTTCAAATACTGCATTATACAATACCAACATCTCTACTAAAACATGCAGATGACATTGTCACAGTGGGTGCAGCTCTTTCAAACCTCATCTGTAGACTTCTTAAGTACCCTTAAAGAAAAAACAAAGAATACAAAGATTGTGACATACAGAGTTTTATAGCACAAAAATGTGTGTATCAAATAACACCTCAAAAACTGGGATGCTAAATCAAACACATATAAATTAGTATGGGGAGTGGCGGATTAGTGGTTAGTGTGGTTGGAATCCAGAGGTTCTGAGTTCAAACCCCACCCTGACGAACTACCACTCTGGGTCCCTGAGCAAAGACGCTTAACCCCACACTGCCCTCCAAGGGCTGCTCCCCAAGCAGATCATCTTCCTGCAATACTTAAAACAGTCAAAAAAACTGCAAACATTTGTTTACCAGCTCTTGTACAAATTGTAGTGTAGCGTTTGAACATGGAGGCTCTTATTAGCATATATCACAAAGTCACACATTTTCTACATACATCTGTCACTTAACTTGGGTATAATATCGATGGGTTTCCTTCAATGCTTAGGATCCCTAACCTGACTACGTCAGATGGATTTGCTCCGCATATCCATCTGGAAACCTTCCGTAGAAGTAATTTTGGGAAGGGGCGAAAATACTGGTTAGCTGATTGGCCTATGTTGGTGATAGACGGGCCAAATAAACCAATCAGATCAACGAAGCATATGATGTAACAGAGCGACGATGAAGAGGAGCCAATTGATAGATCAAACTCTTGCCGAAATGTGTCGGGAGAAGAGCAAAAACATTTTTTCCTCTGAGAAAAGCCTCCAGAGCAGTGTTTTGCTCTTCTTTCAGTGAAGAAATAGTGTAATTCCGATAAAACTTGCTCGATAGCCACGCTAACACTAGTTTCATCGGCTGAAGCCTCCATGTTCTTTAGACTGAACTGTCGCGCTCGTTGCGTCACACCTCAACCCGCCTCAAAGCCAACGCTGATTGGACGTTCGTTTGGTGAACGGACCCAAATTTTCTTCAACGGAGAGTCTCCAGACTGATTAGCGAGTGAAATCTTGAAAGCTCGCAAGATCAGGATGGTCTCACGAGGCTATAGGATCCCTGGCTCAGATAGAAATCTTTGTCAAATTTGGCTGCTTCTCTCTGTGGGTGCGGCAGCTCTTGACCTCCAGTAAATCCTCACCACAACATGTACTTGATCTAACTCCATCGGGTGAAGTAACACATTTTTTGTTTTATCTTATAGGTTTTTTTTGCAGCGTTTTTATTGTCATTACACTGTCACAAGTACAGGAAAATGAGATTAACTCTCAGCATTTAACCCATCCCCTTGGGGAGCAGATGGCTGAGTCTGCTGCTCTATTAGCTCGCCTAAATCAGGTTTCCTAAGCTGCAGCTGCAATAGCACAGATTAAACTATGCCCTGAACACACCAAACATTATTTTCGGATTTGACGCACAATTTTAATAAGAGGGCAGTAAAGCTTTGCACTCATAGAGAGAATAGGGATGAAAACACCCGACAAAATTTTCTGTAAGGGGCTTGCATAGCTCTGACCTAGAACGACTCCAACTCTATTTTTGGCAGATTATACAGCAATTTAGTGGCTTTCTGTAAAAGCTGAAATACCAACTTGACCTCTCTACTCAAGTATAAGTGAAAAAACATTTGCTCCAAAAACTACATAAAGTATAAAAGTATATTGTAATCTTTAAAAAAAACATCCAGATGCCACTATATTAACTGAAAGCTAAACTTTTCGACTATTTCGAAAAAATCCTTGAGATAGGGCCAAGGATGGGGGAGGTCTTGTTGGTGTCCTCCTCCATCTCCTGATACGCTCTCGCCTGTGTCCGACCTTTCAGACATTTCCATCTTTTTCTGAATCCGACATTGTAGCATGGCATAGACAATTCACGTTAGCAGTTTGAAGAACACCTGCTTGCTTCTGATGATTTCCTTTAGCTAACCAATGAGTGTTTGCGTTATATGACTCATCCAATCACACTAGTTTTCACTAGATGTGGATGGAGCCAATGATCTCTATTGGATGATGCACATGACGGGAAATAAATATTTATAAACATTAAACCTAAGCCAAGAGTAACATTTGTTTTAAAAATGTAAGGAATAGAAAGAACAGATACTTGTGTAATGAGTAGAAATCAGAAGTAGGAACAAAAATAAGTAAAGTATAGATACCTAAAAATTGTAATTAAGTACAGTAATGAAGTAACTGTACTTTGTTACTTGACACCTCTGATCTATGGATAAGACAGAAAGAGAGTCATGGTTAAAAAGTGAAACACATCTCCTTTGGGAGAAATACATAATAAAATTTCTAAATCACAAGTGAAAACCCTTCCCTCTGATTGGAACCACACAGAGTGCAGGCGGATTAGGGCACAAATAATTAAAAAAAAGAATCAATAAAAAGAAACCTACCCATAAAATGAGTTCAGAAGGACAGAAAATGGATAAGGTAAAATAGTAATATTATGAAGTCAGATATAAAGGTTAAGACTATAACTTTAAAAGGTAAAAGCCAAAAAGAAGAAATGTTAACTTGAAAAATTAGTACCCTAATAATATTACAATAACCAGGAAATCAAAATGCCCTGCAACTGTGGTAGGGGGAAAGCAAAATAAAAAGCAAAGCTCAAATATCAAAGTTAAGCTATTTACTTTAAGAAGTTCACATCTTTGAAAGGCAATACTCTAAAGAATTAATGTAAACGTTAAAGATAATTACCCTGGGAACTTAGTACTGTAGTGAAATGTTTTGCAAATGTCATGAGATTCAAGTACAAAATCAAAACCTGAATAAAAACATTATACCAAAATATGCAATCCAAGTAAGATCAAGTAATCGAGCAGTACTTTGATCTATCTTCAAGGTAAAAAAGTTAAAAAAAATTAAAAACTTCTCAGTTTTCCAGAATCAAACACAAAGCACCTATCATTAATGTTTTTCTATGCCCCTAACATTCTTCTTTTTCCTACCCAACATCCTTTTTGCTCTGCCCCTAACATTCTTCTAGCTCTGCCCCAACATTGTTCTTTCTATGCCCTTAACATTCCTCTTGCTCGCCACGAACATCTTAGTCTCTGCCGCCAACATACTTCTTTCTCTGCCCGTAATATTCTTCTTTTTTGACCCTATTATTCTTGCTCCTCCTCTAAAATTCGTCTTCCTCTGCCCAAAGCACAATTTTTTCTCTGCCCCTAACATTTTTCTTTCTCCACTCCAAACATTCTTCTTTCTATACTGCTAACTATCTTCTTGCTCCAACACCTTAATTATTCCTCTTATCTGTCCCAGTCCAGATCAGCTGTTCAGGCCCATTTTCAAGTCTGGTTTCCAAGTAATCCTTAATGTTGCTCCATGTTGGATCCAGACCAAAACTGTGTGTTTTGTTCTGTCCAGGTCCTGTCAGGTTCTAACTAGACTCTGTTTTTTCGAGTTGTTTCTTCTTATTCCGACTGGACCATGTTAACCCTTTATCCTCTTCTTCCTCAGTGTGCAGCTTGTCAATAGTAGTTCTGTCTGAAACCCGTCTTTTCTTTGTTCATGTAAAATGAGTCCGTCAGTACCAGTGAGGTGTTGCTGAAACTGGGTAGACTGGTGAATAGAACCCCGAGATGGTTCATTCAGAACCTTAACAGTATGTGTGTACAGAGTGAGGGCCATGGATCGGTTTGATCTGAAGTCCAACTGGTCTTCACAATGAGGGCAGTGGTTGGAGAACAGAACCATCTAGAAGTGGAGGTTTAGTGGGTAACTTTGGGCTTGGAACTTAAAATGGATCAGTGATTCCTGGCAGAACCACAGAGGAAATTTTGTCCCTCCCAAAAACAGAATCCATAATCTTTATCCTTGCGGTGAACTAGCTGTGAGACCTGAGAGCGGACCCCATGAACTGCATAGCCATCTTGGAGGACCATGGCTGCCTGCTGGGCCTTATCCTGTTCTAGGACCACCCCATCCCTCAGGTGGTATAGTGAGTCCCCGCATTAGATCAGGTTGTCATAGTAAGCTGAGCTAGCATTAGCTCAGGTAAAAGTAACAAGTTCAGTTAGCAATTCTCAAGTTATCATAGTAACATGGTCCGTTAGCATTTCTTAGGTTATCATACTAACAAGCTGAACTGGCAAATAGCTGAGATCGAAGTCACAAAGTCAGTTAGTATTTATCAGGTTGTCATAGTGACAAGCTGAGCTAGCCTTAGCTCAGATCGAAGTAACAAGGTCAAGTTATCATTTCTCAGGTTGTCATAGTAACAAGTATTGCTGATGTTATGGTTAGGGAGACTGACTTCGCTAGTTCCTAATAACAGCTTAAACTGCAGCTTTACCTGGATGAGTTTCCCAGACTAGACGACCGAGCTCTAAAAACTAGAACCTCGTGGCTTTTGGGTCGGCCCAAAACACAGCAGCCAGCAGGATAATGGATTTTAAAAGAGAGTAATCAGCTCAGTGATTCTGATCCAGCTCTGACTGACTTTCATTTTTTATTTCAGTTTTTATGGCTTCCTGAAAGAAAGTTCTATTCATCAAATCTTTTTGGTGTAGAGTTTTACTCCTTGTCGAACCAGATGTTCAGTTGAGGTCTCAGTATCCTTAGAACTCTAAACAAGACCAAAGAATCTCTTTTCTGATTGGCCAGTCACTGTCTAATCAGTCTGAGTCGTACAGATGGTACCAATACCTGCAGCACAACAGTGGGAGGATCAGTTTTACCCACAACGTTATGTATATATGCCCTAAGGAACACCGAGTTCTAGAGTATTATAGAAACTCTTTTTTATCTGGATGGATTTATTCTGTCTGACCTGTTTTCTCTCTGTCCCCTGTTGATTTGATACCTGGCAGAATGTGGACCCAACAGGGAGAAGCTGGAGAGCTTGGAATGATAATGAGCCTGCAGAACGTTATGCAGAAGTGACTGAAAGAACCCAGATGTTAAGATTATTTAGTCTGATATGAAGGATGGAATGGAGCTTCTACTGTAGTACCTGAGAGGTCCAAACTAGCTGAGAGGATTCCTGCTTGTAGCAACATTCCTGTATTAATGTCTTTTATGATATTTAATGTTAGAATTTGACATCATATTAAAGCAGCTTTAGGTCCCTCCCAGCACTGGAATCTGCGGAATATGGCTTTTTTCATGTTGGTCTAACACACCGGGAGAATCATCTTAACTTTCAGCCTGGAAGTCAGCAGAGCTGCTTGGACCTCTGATCTTACCATGCTGGGTTCAGTCTAGGTTTGTGCTAAGCTGGAAAAGATTGGGGACTATTTCCACAAAGAGGCAATCTAAAACACAAAAACCTCAATAATATCCCTAATCTTGTTCAAAATGTAACTCTACTGGAAGTCCTAGCAGCAAAAGTATTTGTTTAATAATACATACATGAAAATCTTCATGGTTTTTTATTCTGCAATTTTGTTCCCTGTCCAGCAGATGGCGCCCCAGGCAGATTGCTGTCGCTTGCTGACAAAGCCAGCTCATGACAACACTATATTTTAAACCTGTAAACCAGCAAAGTGAAGAAATCTGATTACACCAAAATTAAGAAGATTCTGATAGAAGGTAATTCTGTCAGAGAATAATTTACCTGTTTCCTTTTTAAAAAGGAAAAAGTGTTAACTGAGGAGAAGGAAGGGCTGGCCCTCTAATGGGTTCTGGCTTTGGGACTGGCCCGCTAATAGGCTCTTGTTTGGGAACTAGCCCACTAATGGGCTAAGGCTCGGGAACTGGCCAGCTAATGGACTCTGTCTTGGGAACTGGCCCCCTAATGGGCTCTGACCCGGGAACTGGTCCGCTAAAGGATTCTGATCTGGGAACTGAGACGGGCCTTGACATATACTGGCTTAAGCAGGGGGACACGTCTGGCACTGCAGGATTTGAGTCCCTGGCAGCGTAGTGTGTTACTGATGGTAGCCTTTGTTACTTTGGTCCCAGCTCTCTGCAGGTCATTCACTAGGTCCCCCCATGTGGTTCTGGGATTTTTACTCGACGTTCTTATGATCATTTTGACCCCACGGGGTGAGATCTTGCGTGGAACCCCAGATCGAGGAAGATTATCAGTGGTCTTGTATGTTTTCCATTTTCTAATAATTGATCCCACAGTTGATTTCTTCACACCAAGCTGTTTACCTATTGCAGATTCAGACTTCCCAGCCTGGTGCAGGTTTATAATTTTGTTTCGGGTGTCCTTTGACACCTCTCTAGTTTTGGCCATGGTGGAGTTTAGAGTGTGACTGTTTGAGGTTGTGGACAGGTGTCTTTTATACTGATAACGGGTTCAAACAGGTGCCATTAATGAAGGTAACGAGTGGAGGACAGAGGAGCCTCTTACAGAAGAAGTTACAGGTCTGTGAGAGCCAGAAATCTTGCTTATTTGTAACTGACCAAATACTTATTTTCCACCATATTTTGCAAATAAATTCTTTAAAAAACAGACAATGTGATTTTCTGGATTTTTTTTTCTCGTTTTGTCTCTCATAGTTGAGGTATATCTATGATGAAAATTACCGGCCTCTCTCATCTTTTTAAGTGGGAGAACTTGCACTATTGGTGGCTGACTAAATACTTTTTTGCCCCTTTGTATTTTTCATACTCCCTCTCCTTCTAAATTAACTTGTGGATTTGTCGTACAGTATGAGCTATGGCTGCGTGCAACAACTGAAAAAAATCACAGTGTATGCATTACATTTACAAATGCATGGAACTTAGCACCAGAACTCTGGTGGTAATGCAGTTGCATGTGAGCTGTCACATGTTCATTCAAATTTCTCTGGTTACCAAATGGCAGCTCTATCAGAATCCTGGACGTTCAGCTCTGTATTTGAACAGGAAATAGAATGCATGCCAAGCAGTACACCCCATCTTGCTGTGCAGAGTACAATAAGAAATCAAACTGTTAAAACCAGTCCAGCTTGCATTTTCTTTTGGTCACCCTATCCCCATCTTTCAATTCCCTGGCAGGGAAATTGAAAGTCTTCGCTTGGTTTTCTGGTCTTAACAAGTTGGATTTTTACTCAGTCACACTCATTTGACTGACTCTGTCCTTGGCTGTTGATATATCTGTAAAAAAATTAAAAAGATTTTCAGTTATTTTGCCTGGTTTCTGCCGCAGCATGCCTACATGTAGCTTGTGTATAAAAAAGCCTTACCCTATCTTTTAAGATCCCAAATTTAAGTAATAAAAGTCTCTTTACGATTATCATTGTCAAAAAAAAATTTGGTAAGATCAAAAGAGACCTAATTGTTTCAATATTAATTTAAAAAAAATCATTACTAACCTATGTCAAAAATTATGTTGTTTTTTTTGGGCTCATCCACTTGATTGAGTGGTGGAATAGGGCCTTGTTGTTCATCTTGAAAAGTCAACATATTTTGTTATCGGGTGATCAACTATTGTCATCATGCCACGTTTTCAGGGTTCTCACAGTTAGGCCATAATTGATAATCAATTTATATAATTTTCCATAACCCATTGGTACAAATTTTGATGACTTAAAGGTGATCAACATATACGTTTTAAGAGTGAGTAAAAAATACAAATATAATATTTTACTGACTTTACTCAAAATTTAAATTTCAATAACATTTCCAGGTCCTGGAAATTTCTAAACATAAAACCATAGTCCAACAAACAAAATACAAACCAACACAGGGTGGGCGGACAGGGGCCCTGGAAGGAGGGCAAGAAACAAAAACCAAAACTAGAGTCCAAAACAACCATTAAAGGGGGGCAACTAAGAAGCAGAGTTGCAGGAAGGCGACCGTGACACCGACGACGAAGGAGGACCTCTGGAGGACGACGATGAGAAAGATACCTGGAGGAGGGCAATGAGATGGACAAAGGAGGACCTCCGGAGGAGGGCGACAAAGGAGCATCTCCATAGGACAGCCATGAGGCCAGCGAGGGAGGATCTCCAAAGGACGACGATTACAAGGACATGTGGAGGACAGCCGTGAGGCCGGCGATGAAGGAGGACCTCTGGGGGATGGCGTCTCTGCAGCAGGAACCTTTGAGGAACGCATATCTGCAACAGAAATCTTTGGAGCTGCCTATTGACACACAGGAACCTTTGGGGCTGCCCACTGCCACACAGGAACTTTGGGTGCCACCCAATGCAGCACAAGAAACTTGGGGGCTGCCCACTGAGGCTCAGAACCTTGGAGGGGGCCGCCCACTGCGGCTCCGAACTTTGGAGGGGGCCGCCCACTGTAGCTCAGGAACCTTGTTGGGGCAGCTTGAGTAAAAAGAAGAGGTGTGCAGCAACCACTGAGGAACCTTGCAGGCATGGAACACCCCATGAGGGGTCTTGCAGGCGTGAAGCACTCGCTGAGGGGCCTTGGAGGCCTGGAGCCTGTTGGAAGTTTCACCAACTTGGAGATGTCACAGTCCTCAGTTTCATCATTAAAACATTCCTGGGGCTCAGGTATCTCTGGATGGCACAGAACTTGCTCATAAAGAGATGCTAACTGTGGTGGAACACTAAAGGGAAATGAGTGAGGAGAAGCGCCAGCAGATTCTGACTGGGGAGTGGAGACGCTAACTGGGTCTGACTGGGGAGTGGAGATGCTAATGGGGTCTGACAGGGGAATGGAGATGCAAACAGGGTCTTACTGGGAAGCTAGGACACTGGTTGGAACTGGGTGAGTGTCTAGGACACTGAGGGGTGTTAACTGAGGAAGGGCTGGCCCTCTAATGGGCTCTGGCTTTGGGACTGGCCCGCTAATAGGCTCTTGTTTGGGAACTAGCCCACTAATGGGCTAAGGCTCGGGAACTGGCCAGCTAATGGACTCTGTCTTGGGAACTGGCCCCCTAATGGGCTCTGACCCGGGAACTGGTCCACTAAAGGGTTCTGATCTGGGAACTGACCAGCTGAGGGGCTCTCACTTGGGAACTCGCCCGCTGAGGGGCTCTGACTCAGGAAAAGCTGGCTGGCTGGGAGCCAAAGGAGGTGGCAGGCAATGTTAATTTCGTTAGCTTTTTTAAAATTGTGTCTTAGTCATTGCCTTCCCAATTAAGTCTTGTTCTAAATGATGAAATTCAATTTTAGTCTTAGTCAAATTTTAGTAATTTTTATAATCTTTGTCATTTTAGTCAACATTGTAAATAAAAGAACTTCGCCACTTCTGTTTTTTAACATAAATATCACTGTACAGAATAAAACTTCACACACTGATTCTCATTTTAACAGATATCAAACTGTACACATTGAACTTTTTGTCAGCTTGTTTCATCATATCCACAAAGTTTTCTTCCTAAATGGTCCTTGCAGGCAGGCCATAATGCCCAATCCACTTTGCCATTGAGTTCTCCAGCGCTTTGTGATCTTTGGCATCGGTTTGTACAGTGGGGTTGCTCCCAACATCTGTGCAACAGAAGTCCCGTCCTTCCCAAACGCCTGATTTGGCTGTGGTGTCACAGTTTCAGGTATCTAATTGAATGGAAGAAATTTAAACGATTAATATCCAGTGTATCAGTAGAACATATTTCTTGCTGATGAAGGTTCTCAGTCAGTTTTACGGATTGACTATGACCTGGATGACTGAGATTACGGAATGAACATATTTCTTCCATGACAGAGCAAAAGACAGATAAAGGCACGGGAAGCCACAGATATCCATATGCATGCGGGTGAGCGCGCACACACACACACACGGTACTACTACTACATGCCCACCCGTTCCTTACCTTCTTCCATATGGCAGCATGTTGGCACCTCAGATGTCGCTTGAAACACTTATATTAACAATTACAAATTAATTGTGAACCATTACATTTCTTAATGTCCATTCCTCAATGGCTCGTAAATTTCGTCTGGTCTTAGTCTCATTAAGGAAAAACATTTTTTATTCTAGTCATATTTTAATTTTCTGGAAACAATTTTTGTGCGTCACCGTCTCATCATCGTCACAGGAAAAAGGTGTGTTGACGAAATATTTTCGTCATCATCCTGGTGAAATTATCACTGGTGGCAGGAAATGAAAGTTATCTTTATTCAACACATGACCTGTAACTTAGCAACCAACCACCAAATAAAATTAAAGCTAGGCTATCAGCCGAAGTCTCAACTGCCTCGCTGGTGTTAGAGCTTTGTAGGTGACAGCAACTGGCTGTTAATCTTAATACAATGAAGTATGTAGCATTTATTATGGTCTCCATAAGTGGGATGCGCACACCCTCCACACCCCCTTCTGAATCTGCCACAGCGTACCCTAACCTTAACCATTGCGGGTTCATACCTAACCCACAACAGGGGCCAGAGACAGTTTTTTTTAACAGTTTATTTATGTTATGTGAAAGAAAGAACAACTTAGAGAATAATTGTATTTTGTCTTGTCTCATCTTTTCATGTCATTCAGCACTTAGGCTTAGAAAATGACAGTGTGATTTCAGTATTGGAGTAACGTTTAATTCACCCAAGGAAAAAGTTCTACATATGAAGCTACAATTGTCCCATTTAGCAGTTTTCACAAACCCAAGATGAATCTTTCCTGCATTTGATAGGTATACTTTGTGCTATGTACACAAAGCTCAGTGCTGTGGTTCCTGTTGCAGAGATTGCACACCTGGCCTGCTAATTATAACAATGAGAAAATCAAAAACAATGATCTACAGTGTAATTATTGGCTTTTATATGTGTCAGGGTTTGGTTTTGGTTTGAGGGCCCAAATACAGAGGCAGGGAGGTGAGTTTTTGTAGATTTAATGAAAGGTAAACAAACGACTGAGGCAGGAATCCAAAAAATCCAACAAGAAAAAGTAAAAAAAAACAGAAACCATGGATACTTCAGGGGAAAACAATCATGATGAGGTAAGACACAGTAAGACGGTGTTGGACAAAGTTAGACAAGGAACCAGCACTGAGGAACTGCACAAGGAGAGTATTTATGACCAACTGAACAAAGAGAGGACTAACAAGCAGATTGGGAGCAGGTGTGAAGAGTGCAGTCTAAGGAGCTAGGGAAAAATGAGACCAACACAAGAGGGCAACGAATAAAAACCTGAGAACTGAAATATAACCAGAAAACACGACAAAATAACCAAAAAAACTAGAAAATATGGAGCAAAGTTAAACTGAATACACAAAAGAAAATGTAACAGACCCAAGACTGACAATATTCTTTTAATAACAATGAAAAAATCTCAAAGACATACAGTTTGGCCTATCTTCCCAATGTATGATCCAGATGAGGTCATCTACGTATCCTACAAATTTGGAGGCACTACAATGACCTATAAGGCAGATGGTCATTATTGTATAAATATTCTTGCTTTCTACAGTGTTCCAGCTCATGCAGCTATTTTCATTGTACAGATCAGTTATCGTCTGATTGTTGCGCTGGTGGTGCTGCTGAAATCATTCCGGTGTTGGCGACACTGATGATGTAGACCTAGTAATATTTAATTACAAATATGATTTTTTTTCCCCCTGCTCTCAGGTAAACACTCTCTAAGAGAGAGGCTTGAGCTAAAACCGAAACTGAAGGGGGTGGAATGGTTCTGTCACCACAGCGCTAATGGGGCATTTACATCTGAAAAGGGATTCATGAGTTGTGAAGTACTGTTGGGGGACTGGAGGCTGACGAAAATTCTCGTATCTCTGGGATTTCTTGTGTTAGAGTTATGGGTAGCGTTAGGGGTTGGGGTAGTGTTAGGCGTAGGGTTACCCTGTGTCGTTTTTCCAGATCACAAAGTGATCATGTTTTTACGTTTCCCAGATGATGTCTTCGAAAGCCACTCTCCTACTATCCTGCTGAAATAGAGAATATCCTGAAAGAGCCTAAATCCCACAATGGTCCAACAGCGGTAAGGGCTACCTCCACCCATGGCCTATCCCTTACACAGCAAATCTGTCAATTTCCCAATGATCAGCGCCCCCCGGTGACGCGCCAGACTTTGTCATTTTTCAGACCGTGCCCCTGGTGAGGCAGTGGACTACGTTATTTTCCCAGACTCTGCCCCTGGTGAGGCGCCAGACTTTGTCTTTGACCATGCTCCTGGTGAGGCAGTGGACTGTTTTTGTTTTTTTTCTAGGCTGACATCTCTGACCGAGCAGGAGGAACGCTGCTCAGACACACAGGTGGCCAGCTCCTCCTCTCTAACAAGATCTCAGTTTCTGTGTGGAAAAACAGCCTAGTTCATCCAGGGTTTGATGTGTTTAACCCCCATATAATACCTCCTGAGGCCCCCTGCAAAAGGGATTTCTCCTAGCAGCATCACTTTGGAGCACTTTTTCTAGCATGCTGTATCCGCCTAAGGAGCCTCCTAATCGCTGCCAGGCTCCCCTCTCTGACCAGATCACTGGTTCTGGGGGAAACAGCACATTTCCTCCTGGCTTTGAGGTTTTTCATCCACCAATCACACCTCCCGAGGCTGCATGCCAGAGGGCTCTCTCCTGGGAGCATCTTTTAGGTGTGCCCTTTCTAACATCCTGTATCCACCTGAGAGGCCTCCTGCTTGGATACAGCGCTGCCAGGCCCCCCTTTCTGACCAGCTCTCTGGTTCTGGGGGGAAATGGCACATCTCATTCAGGCTTTGAGGTTTTTGATCCACTAGTCACACCTCCTTAAGGTGCCTGCCAGAGGGCTCTCTCCTGGGAGCATCTTTAAGTGGTCCCCTTTTCCAGCATCCTGTATCCGCCCGAGTGGCCTCCTGCTCGGATACAGTGCTGTCAGGCCCCCCTCTCTGACGAGATCTCTGGTTCTGGGGGAAAACGGCCTATTTCATCCAGGGTTTGAGGTTTTTAACCCCCATATCATACCTACTGAGGTCACCTGTAAAAGGGCCCCTCCCTCCTGTATCCTCCTGCGTCGGGCAGGCTGCTGGAAACCTCCAGTCTCTAACCCTAGCCCCATTTTGCACCATATCTATTATTTATTTTACACTGCTCTGAACCTTCCATATCAATGCCTTTTGCACCATGACTTTAAACTGTTTTTCCTTTTCTCCTACACTGTTTAGATTTTGATCACTGCTGCACTTAATAAATGGAAAACTTCTTCTCGCCACTAAACTGCTCATTCACTGATTAAAAGCTGTATGCATCGAAATTTCGTTTTGTATACATTCTGTTAATATAAAATACAAGTTTGTCTTAGTCTGATCTAATTAATTCAATTTATTGTATCTCAAGATACTGTTAAGGGTCAGCCAGAAAGATAAAATAAGGGACAAACAGCTCAACAGTTAAATTCAGTTTATTTATAAAGGACAAATTCACAACATGTCATCTAAGGGCACTTTATAGATACACTTCTACGAGATCATACACTCAGATTGGTTCAAAATTTTCAATCTAAGGGAAACCTCTTCGGCAATCTCTCACACCAAGCATGTTTGTAGCGACAGTCGAGAGGAATAGAATCCTTTGAACAGGAAGATACCTCCAGCAGAACCAGGCTCAGTGTGAGCGGGCATCTGCTGAGGCCGACTGGGGTTCAAGGAGACAGAAGCAGACAGAAAAAGAAGCATAGATACAAAAGGCAACTGTCAACCAGCTCCACAGGCGGACCTGTCCAGGGAACACACAGCCAGGCAGACAAGCTCTGAGCCAGCTCCCATGTCCGAGGATGAATCAACAATCCAATTTTTGTTTGCTGTTGTACTGTATCTGTTTAATCTGTTTATTTGGTGGAAAAGCAATATCCCAATTTTTGTTTTCTGTTTTAGGAATTGCAGACTGGTTGTTTATATCCTTTGCATCACCTGGGCGCTGGGGCCCCAAAACAATAAAACCTATTTATGCCTCGGTTAATAACTATACTTAACACTGATACCTTAATCTGGTGAAGATTCTCAGTCATCCAGGTCATAGTCATTCCAAAAAAAAGAAAATTAAAAAAAACAATTCACTGGACTTTGTTTCCAAGTTCGAAGATGTTTCTCTTCCCATACAGGCAGCTTCTTTATTTGAAAATGTCAGGAATAGAATTGAGTTTGCGGTATTTTACAGTAGCCCATCAAAATCTTGTATTTGTTTTGAAAACATGCAAATAGAAAAAGACCAAGGGGTCCACCCCCTTTGGAATGGGGGTCGTGTTTTTTTAGCCTGCAATGCCCCATACCTGACTGATGGGCTACTGTATAATCCTCAAACTCAACGCTATTCCTGACATTTTGAATTGAAAAAGCTTCCTGGATGGTAAACGAAACGTCTTCAAACTTGGAAACAAAGTCTAGTGGATTGTTTTTCATTTTACTTTTATGGACATACTTAAATCTGCCTCTATCATCACTGTCTCACTTTGCACTTCAGTTGGTTATCTTCACCTAGTCTCAAAGTAAAACTACCAATCCAATTTTATTTCTTAAGTGCTTATAAAACTACCAAAGCTAAACACAGTGCTGTACAGAAAAATGAATAAAACCTAAATCTTAACGGATAAAAGACGAAACAGCTAAGATATTAGTAAAATGAACATTCAAAAAATCTGTCAGGAATCCAGTTTGTGTGGTCTGTTGTTTGTGCTTGTCTCTCCCTCCACCACCAGGTGGCGCCCTGTCCTTGTTGGTCCTCCCTGCACACCCTTACCACAATAAACCAGTTTAAACCTTTGCCTTGCTTTCTGAGTGGTTCTCTGCATTTTGGGTCTAATCCTTAAATAAATCATGACAAAATCAAAACAATAAAATTTGTTTAAAAGACTAAAAGAATAAGATAAAGCCCACTGCCCTGCTAAGTGTAAAAACCAAAGTGAAAAGGCGAGTTTTGATAAGAGATTTAAAAACAGTGAAAGAAGCTACTATTGAGTTGCTCACCTGCAATTGATTATCTATGTGTTAACAACAGCAAATTGAGAAAGTAGTTGAACAATGGTAACTAATAAAATGTTACTGTAGGTTAAACATGCAGTTCCATAATTTTTGAAGTGTGTGTTTTTTTTCTTTATGAAATTCTCTCTTTTGGATGCTGCAGACTGGATGGGAAGGGCTGGGAAGATCTTTGAAATGTCAATCACCGTGTTTACAGCAGCAGCATATTGAAATGCCGAAAGGTCGTAATACAAAAAGAAAAATGCTGTGTTTGTGGGCCCAATAATATAAAAAATGCTGAGTGCAAAGAAAAATGAAATGATTTATAACATCCAGTCTGTCATACATTTCCCTTTCAGATTATAATTTAGCATGTGAGTATGAAAAAAAATACAGTTTGCTTATAAACCTGTCTTTGTGCAGTCTGTGTCTCTGATCGAGTCTGTGAGTGACTGAAGGAGGGTGGCATTCTCTACGGTTAACAAGTGAGACAAGCAGGCTGTGATCCTCTCTGTAAATCACCATTTTAATCAGACCAATCAATCTTTACTCTGGCCCTGCTCTCCATACTAGATACACACTTGTGTGCCTCTTTCACCGCTCGCTGCTAGAACATTAATTTGTGGGTACTTGACTCCCTCCTCACGATGAGCTGGTCTACAAGCAGGCTAATAAAGTGGCTAATTGTGTGGTTGTCAGGGCGGGATTGATTTGTCTGTCCCAACACTGATAACACAAGCAATCATCTCTCTCTGTGAAGCTTCCACACACTGCTGCGCTCTGCTTTAAGTTTAGATATTTGACAGCTTAGTGTTTTTGTGTGTGTGTGTTTGGGGGGGCTCTTACCCACCTATCCAACAGGGGACAGTCATATCGTTACACACACACCAACAGGGGACCACCCGGGGTTATGTTTTAAGGTCCCCTCTTGGTCATGCTCTAAATCATGTTAAAAACATGTTTAAAACCATCTGGAAAATGTTTAAAACTTTTGCCAAGAGGGGACATGACTGTGTGTGAGTGTGTGGAGTAGATACTCAATAGTGCCACAGTAGGTTGGGCCAGGAATTTTAACGGCCCATTCACACACAACGCTTTTCAAACACTGTATTTAACAATACAAAGGGGCCTAACTGAGCCTTTCAGACTATAGAGTGGCTGAAAAACAGGCTACATTGAGAACAAACCAGGATCTAGAAACAAACTTTGGTCTTTGTTGTAGTAAAATATAAAAGTTTAACTTAAAGAGGAATTTAAAGTCAGTGCTTTAGTGTTAATAGGTCAGAAGTAAATAGTTTTCTTCTTCTGTGTTTTCATTAATGAATTTTCTTAAGTCCCCAAACATTCATTAGCCACTTTAAAACGTATTTCAACCTAATTTAAAATTAACATTTGTCCTCTGTATTTATTTAAAGGAATGCATTTTGTTTGACAATTTGTATTACAGAAAAATATGTTCTCTGAGGCTACCCAATATAACTTATAAATGATTCGATATGAGACATATCAACAAATATCTACTTTTTAAATGTGTGACATTTTTTATACCTGTTGCTTCAGTCTACATTTGTAGGAATGGATTTCATTTGTTGATTTGCGTTACCGAAAGGAAGTCCCCTTTTGGTTTGTATAAAATGACACAAGTCCCCTCTGAGATAGGATGGAGCGACATACACACTCCAGGATTTGTGAATGAAGAAGAAATTAACTGAATAAATGTTTTAAGACAAAAAATATGTAAGCTGAATCAGAACAACTTAAGGTGTTGAGCTATTGTGAATCTAATTTACAGAGCAATTTACAGATTTTAAGATAATTTTATATTAGCCCATGTCAAACCTATTACAGAAAATTAAAGGTCCCCACTTGGTTTGAATAGATCGACAGGGGTCCATTATTGGCTGGTGAAGAACGACACAAGTACCTACTGAGATAGGATAGAGCGACATACACACTCGAGGGTGGGTAAGAACAGCAGAAATGAACTGATATAATGATAACAAATACAAATTTAAAATCTAAATGAAATCTGTATGTATCCTAACAAACATAAATAGGTGTGTATATTGTTTAATTTTCCCGTAATGGCTTTGACATGGGTTGGAACTAAAAGGTCCCCACTTGGTTTGTACAGAACGACAGGGGTCCACCGTTGAGATAGGATTGAGCGACATATACACTCCAGGATGAGCAAATGTAGCAGAAATTACCTGAAATAAGTTTTTTTTTAGACATATTTATATGAGGCCATGCCTGTACAAAACAACACTGGTATTCTGGAACCATGACACATCATGACAGACCCCCAGGAACAACTGCTCGTTCACACTTAATTTCTAAGCAGCCAATCACATGGCGGCAACTCAGTGCATTTAGGCATGTAGACATGGTCAAGACAATCTCCTGCAGTTCAAACTGAGCATCACTATGGGGAAGAAAGGTGATTTGAGTGACTTTGAACGTGGCATGATTGTTGGTGCCAGAAGGGCTGGTCTGAGTATTTCAGAAACTGCTGATCTACTGGGATTTTCACGCACAACCATCTCTAGGGTTTATAGAGAATGGTCAGAAAAAGAAAAAACATCCAGTGAGCGGCAGTTCTGTGGGCGGAAATGCCTTGTTGATGCCAGAGGTCAGAGGAGAAAGGCCAGACTGGTTCGAGCTGATAGAAGGGCAACAGTGACTCAAATAACCACCCGTTACAACCAAGGTGGGCAGAAGAGCATCTCTGAACGCACAGTACGTGGAACTTTGAGGCAGATGGGCTACAGCAGCAGAAGACCACACCGGGTGTCACTCCTTTCAGCTAAGAACAGGAAACTGAGGCTACAATTTGCACAAGCTCATCGAAATTGGACAATAGAAGATTGGAAAAACGTTGCCTGGTCTGATGAGTCTCGATTTCTGCTGCGACATTCGGATGGTAGGGTCAGAATTTGGCGTCTACAACATGAAAGCATGGATTCATCCTGCCTTGTATCAACGGTTCAGGCTGGTGGTGGTGGTGTCATGGTGTGGGGAATATTTTCTTGGCACTCTTTGGGCCCCTTGGTACCAATTGACCATCGTTGCAACGCCACAGCCTACCTGAGTATTGTTGCTGACCATGTCCATCCCTTTATGACCACAATGTACCCAACTTCTGATGGCTACTTTCAGCAGGATAATGCGCCATGTCATAAGCTGGAATCACCTCACACTGGTTTCTTGAACATGACAATGAGTTCAATGTACTCAAATGGCCTCCACAGTCACCAGATCTCAATCCAATAGAGCAGGGGTTTTCAAAGTATGAAAGGCTGAGCCTCCCTCCAGGGAGCACTATGCCGGCTGTCCCCCCCCCCCCCCCCCCCCCCCACAGAGAAACAAATGCCACTACAAAACACCTTGTAATTGCTTTTATTTTAGAACCATCTCATCTTTTAAAATGACACTTTATCTGAATGAAATTTAACACAGGAACATTTTAAAACATTACCTCCTATTTTAATTATTTTATCGGGGCCTTTGTATGGCAAATACGTCCTCTTTTCATTTTTCTAATGATAATAACAACCCCAAACTCACTTTTCAACTGTTTTCTCAAACAAACGTTACATCTGAGATTCTGAGTTTAATGTTTGAGATACCAACAGTGTTTTCACATCTCAACAAAAACATTTTGATCAGATCTTCATTGAGAGCTGTGGAAATTCAGTCCCTACTGACAGCCAAAAGTGCGCATGTGACACGTCACTCATCCTCTGTTTCAAGTCCAGGTCACAGCTCAGCTCAGCCAGAGCCTCTTCCTCTCCTGCTGAAAGTCCATCTTTGAGTGTCACGGGGAAGGAAAATGGGTTTCTCACCCACTGGTTTGCCATTGTCTCCTCTCCAAAATACTCTCCAAACTGCTTGCGCATCCCCTCCAAATGCGCGCAGACAGCCTGCTGTAAAAACTCCACCTTCAGCCCCGCTCTGGCCAAAACATCCTCTAAGGTGGGAAACATTTCCACTGATCCCCAGCTCCACACGCGTACCCCACAGTTCCAACTTTGTCCTAAATCCATATTTATTTTTTACCCTCGCACCGCGCCTCCCCTAAGATGCTCTGGCGCCCCCCAGGGGAGGCGCGCCTCACACTTTGAAAACCGCCGCAATAGAGCATCTTTGGGATGTGGTGGAACGGGAGATCCGCATCATGGATGTGCAAATCTGTGGCAACTGTGTGATGCCATCATGTCAATATGGACCACACTCCCTTAGGAATGCTTCCAGCACCTTGTTGAATCTATGCCACGAAGAATTGAGGCAGTTCTGAAGGCAAAAGTGGGTCCAACCCGTTACTAGCACGGGGTACCTAATAAAGTGGCCGGTGAGTGTATATGATCAGTTAATGATAACAAAAATTAGTTAGTCTAAATAAAATAAAATTAGTTTTGCTGGTGTTATTAGAGAACCTGATTAGATTTTGGAAGAGTTTAAAAAGTCATTAATATAAATGATGAAGAGTAATGGTCCCAAAATAGAATCCTGCGGAACTCCATGTTTGATGTCCCCAACTTTTGGGGATTTCTTTCTACATAATGATGTCTACCAAAAAGGTAACTTTTAAACCAATTATATACCATTCCTCTAACCCTTCAGAGTTGCAGTTTGTTCA
Source organism: Cyprinodon diabolis (assembly GCA_030533445.1). Taxonomy (NCBI): domain Eukaryota; kingdom Metazoa; phylum Chordata; class Actinopteri; order Cyprinodontiformes; family Cyprinodontidae; genus Cyprinodon; species Cyprinodon diabolis. The sequence goes on along the minus strand of CM060069.1, from coordinate 2,907,675 downwards.
GTAATATCTATAGTTTTTATTTTCTTTACTTTATTGAACGTGCCAAGTTACAATAAAATTACTACAATGCAATAACACAAACACTGAAAGGAGAGGGTAGAAGTATAAACATATCAAGCCCCAGCTCTTCTTCAGCAACATCAAAAAATTATCTCATCTTGTTAATATATTTTTTATAAGTGCACCTTCATTTTACTTCCTGATTCTTAATTAATGCAGTGAACTCATTGATATATTAATAATAGCTCTAATAATAGTATTAACTAAAAAGTACTGTTAATGTTATTTGCCAACAATAATGCAACAATAGCAACATATTGTGACAACCTGCTTGTTGCACAGAGCTGTCTGCACCATTATTAATAAATCCTCCTGCTTCTTCACAGCTAAAGACACGCCTTTCTTTACGCCCATTGAACACATGCACTTACAGTACCTGATTGGTCCGCTGTTCAATCTGACTCCTAGCTCCAGTTTGAAAATGTCAGTGTCTCAGCAGACAGCGTAACAGAAACAACTGCTGCTACTACGTCTGCATATTCCGTTCTGTCGACCAGTAACAAAATCTCTCCGAGGCCGTTTAATCCCTCGCGCTTTCAGTATTTTGCCTCTGTTCTGGATACCACCGATCATTAACAAAAAGGAGAAAAACAAACAAACTCCTTTCTGTGCTCCTGCCGTGCCGACGTGTCACCACAATTACCCGGAAGCCGGTGACGTCACAGTTAAAGATCCTCCGTAAGTGCTACACCTACTGAAAATATAAAATAAATATTAATAATTTTGCCCCTTTACTAAAATAAAATAAATTTTAAATATATTCATCTAGTGAAACCAACAACAGAAAACCTGATCCAGTTCCTGCCTCTAAGCAAGATTTGTTTCTCATCTGACCTGTAAGTCCATTCTATGTATGTTTGTTTGTGCTGTTTTTTATGCAATTGTAGGACTTTTGTTGTGTATAGGCTCTTATGTTTTTTTTTCTCTTGTTTATTCACAGCTCTTGCTGTGGGGCAATTTATATTGGAGCCCTAATCCGTTGGATTATAATGGACATTTATTTTTTGGAGAAGAATTTTGTGATTATTTTTTGATGGCTATATATTTATTTTTCTTTTGGAAATACAAGGACTGTTAAGCCTAATTTTTTAAGTGTATGGTCCTTGTGTGACTGGTTTAAAAATATATAAATATTTATCCTACTTGTCAGAAGGGATACCTGACTGGCACTGCTAAAAAGTGACAAATACCCTGTTAAAAAAAAACTAAAACTAAAATAATTAACCTTGTAAAAACCGTCACAATATTACATCAAGACTGTTTCTCATATTTACTGTAACCATTTTCTTAAAAAAAAAAGTTTGAATTGTTTAATGTTTGGGCATTGTTTTCATTCCACAGGCTGTTTCATAATTTCACACCACAGACTGAAATGCAAACATTTTTTCTTGTTGTTCTGATCTTACAGTGTTCAATTTTGTATTTTCCTCTGAGGTTCTAAATTTCTTAAATAGGTGTGTATATTGTTTTAGTTCCAACCCATGTCAAAGCCATTACAGGAAAATTAAAGGTCCCCACTTGGTTTGTAGAGAACGACAGGGGTCCACTGTTAGATGGTGCAGAATGACACAAGTCCCCACTGAGATAGGATAGAGCAACATACACGCTCCAGGATGGGTGAATACAGCAGAAATGACCAAAACTGATCATTTTTAAGACAATTGAATAAAAATAACTCTGTTGTAGTTCAAACATTTTCCCCTCTGTGCACCACCCAGGTCCGTTAACCAGTTTCAACTCAGTGTTACAACATTGAGAAACAATGAGATTTGGTTAATGTTGAAAATGATCAAATATCACAAGTAAATCCAATGAAAAAGACACAGAGTGACGTTCACCATCCAGTGCTGAGTTTCACTTAGCTCAGCTTAGGGCCGACACCGAGTGAAGCACAGATTGTAGAGCGAGTTTAGCTTTTATTCTTATTCTGTCCCTCTTTAAGGGCTGTTGGCCTGGCTCGTACTTTAGCCTCTCAGTAAGTTTACACAGCTCACTATTGCTTTGTTTCAGAAGAATTTTTAAAGAGTTGGAGTTACTTTTCAAATTTAATAAACTAACAATTTAAGGATGGCACTTGAATTATTGTAATGTATTATCTAAAGCACTTTGAAATGCTTTGTTACTGAAATGGGCTGTACCAAATAAACTTTGATTGACTGATATTAGGTGTATACTGAGTTGCATAGGTCTTTGCCCAGTATTAGGTTATGGTGCCGGTGTCTAGAGTTACTGTCAACAACCCCCCAGTGAAAAAGTTTAGTGTAGAGCCTCGTGATATTCCTTATATATACATAGAAATACTCCTAAAAAAACATTATATGGTAATATGGGTTGACCATGTGAAGTTAGATATATGCAATATCTAACCATATTGAAGATAAGGTTAGATTGTGGAATAGGTTCTTCACTATGCCAGTTCACTCACTGACAAAACATATTATCCCTTGGGATTTCACAAATAGGTATACTTGGCCCAGACGTATGGAGAAGATTTTCGAGATATTTCAGATTTTCGGTACATATAGGAATAATGAACCGAATAAGATAAGATGTAATATTGAATAGATTATGTGGTTTTATTTTGAAGTTCAGTGAGCAGTTGATATCTTACATAAACAAAAAATACATACTTATCTTTTACTAAAGGTATTAAGCCATATACTTCATAAACCTAGTCTAAAAAAAACATGGGTCCATGTGTGCCCAGTTCAGATCTGGCACTTTGGCTTTGGAGACTGAGGACTGAACGATAGGATGTAGGAAAGAACATCTTTCCCAAAGATTTTCTTGTGTGATTTGGGGGATACTGAGAGTGAAGTCTGCTTTTTGTTTTACTGTCCTTTGTACTTGAGGTTGACAAATGATTTGTTTACTAAAATACTATATACAGGTGCTGGTCATAAAATTAGAATATCATGAAAAAGTAGATTGATTTCAGTAATTCCATTTAAAAAGTGAAACTTGTATATTATATTCATACATTACATACAAACTCATATATTTCAGATGTTTATTTTGTTTAATTTTGATGATTACAAATGACAACAAATGAAAATCTCAAATTCATCATATCAGAAAATTAGAATATTGTGAAAAGGTTCAAAATTGATGGCCCCTGGTGCCACACTCTAATCAGCTAATTAACTCAAACCACCTGCAAAAGCCTTTAAATGGTCTTTCAGTCTAGTTCTATAGGCTACACAATCATGGGGAAGACTGCTGACTTGACAGTTGTCCAAAAGACGACCATCGACACCTTGCACAAGGAGGGCAAGACACAAAAGGTCATCGCTAAAGAGGCTGGCTGTTCACAGAGCTCAGTGTCCAAGCACATTAATAGAGAGGCGAAGGGAAGGAAAAGATGTGGTCGAAAAAAGTGTACAAGCAAGAGAGATAACCGCACCCTGGAGAGGATTGTGAAACAAAACCCATTCAAAAATGTGGGGGAGATTCACAAAGAGTGGACTGCAGCTGGAGTGAGTGCTTCAAGAACCACCACACACAGACGTATGAAAGACATGGGTTTCTGCTGTCGCATTCCTTGTGTCAAGCCACTCTTGAACCACAGACAGCGTCAGAAGCGTCTTGCCTGGGCTGCTGGTGAGTGGTCCAAAGTCATGTTCTCTGATGAAAGTAAATTTTGCATTTCCTTTGGAAATCAAGGTCCCAGAGTCTGGAGGAAAAGAAGAGAGGCACTTCATCCACGTTGCTTGAAGTCCAGTGTAAAGTTTCCACAGTCAGTGATGGTTTGGGGTGCCATGTCATCTGCTGGTGTTGGTCCATTGTGTTTTCTGAGGTCCAGGGTCAACGCAGCCACATACCAGGAAGTTTTAGAGCACTTCATGCTTCCTGCAGCTGACCAACTTTTTGGAGATGCAGATTTCATTTTCCAACAGGACTTGGCACCTGCACACAGTGCCAAAGCTACCAGTACCTGGTTGAAGGACCATGGTATCCCTGTTCTTAATTGGCCAGCAAACTCTCCTGACCTTAACCCCATAGAAAATCTATGGGGTATTGTGAAGAAGAAGATGCAATACACCAGACCCAACAATTCAGAAGAGCTAAAAGCCACTATTAGAGCAACCTGGGCTATCATAACACCTGAGCAGTGCCACAGACTGATCGACTCCATGCCACGCCGCATTGCTGCAGTAATACAGGCCAAAGGAGGCCCAACTAAATACTGAGTGCTGTACATGCTCATACTTTTCATGTTCATACTTTTCAGTTGGCCAACATTTCTATAAATCCTTTGTTTTTATTGGTCTTCAGTAATATTCTAATTTTCTGATATGATGAATTTGAGATTTTCATTTGTTGTCATTTGTAATCATCAAAATTAAACAAAATAAACATCTGAAATATATGAGTTTGTATGTAATGTATGAATATAATATACAAGTTTCACTTTTTAAATGGAATTACTGAAATCAATCTACTTTTTCATGATATTCTAATTTTATGACCAGCACCTGTACTATTGGATGGTCATGAAATGTATATTCAAAGTATTTTTATGTCTGTCAGCTTGTTTGTATAAGTTTTTCTTGTGTCTTGTAAGCTTTAGTTTGCTGGGCATCTATAAAAGGGTAAATGCCATTTTTCTATCCGTCTGTCTGTCTACAAAGATCAGACACTACTTTATCTCACCTAAGTACTGTAGGTCATAATAAGTTTTTCTAATATGTGTGTTAATACTTAGCTCTTTGTCAGTCTGTCTATAAAGCTTGTTTTTTTTTTCTTAAATCATATTCCGTAAGATTGTAAGTGATGCGTAGTGCGATTATTCAGTAATTTTGCCATTTGCTCAGAATAAAGCCATCTAATAAGAAATATTTATAGCATTTCTATATTTCTAATAGCCCCGCCCTGGGCTGCCACCAATTAGCAGGTCAGTGCAACAATAAGGTTAAGATTAGGATCTTAACATAACAATATTAAATTTGTCCTCTGTCTACATTTAAAGTAATACATTCATACATCTTACAACTTTTCCATTTTTATTTTCCGTGAGGTTCTTTTTTTGTTCCAAGCAATGTCAAATCCATTACAGAACAAATAGAATTAGAATCTATAAAAACTATTTTTATGAACACCAAACTGTTCAAAGTACAATGAGTTTAATCAGCAACTAATGACTATAACCTGATTCAATTGGATCTCAGGATGAAAAAAGGGCTTTCTTATCCTAACTTCTGTTAAAGCTCATTGCCAATCAAAGATTTGTAATATATATGCAAGGAATCTTTAATCGATGTAAAGGTTCAAGGCTTTCTACAAATGAACTCCAGAAACTTTAATTTTATCCCCAAAGTGCTCCTTTGATAATTGTTTTGCTTTTCCGTAGCCTTTACTTCCTTCCACATGTAAACTGCTGCAAACCAAATCTCTTGATAAGCCAGATTAAAAACTGGTCAAAATAGCAAAGTATGTCCTTTTAGTTTTCAGTCAAATGCTGAAACGTATGGACAAAAGACACATCAAACACAGAAATACTGGTCAGGTAAAAAAGACATGTCTCATATCTGGTTAAACATTTGCAGTCAAAGAAGGATATCGATTCAGTTTTAATTTGAGTAAAATTCTTGTGTTGGGTTTTATTGTCTGTTGTGTTTGAACTCATAAAAGGAAATTTACATCTACTCAAAATGGTTTGTGACTGCAGTCATTTATCTCCTTTTCTTCGGTTTGAAACGACTTTTAAGTATTTGTAAACTCATCCCCAGTTTCCTTCCATGCTTGTGAGATGTTTTTTTGTCACTGACTGTATCAACATTTCCTGCAGCTTTCATCAAAACCTTTAATCTATCAATTTTCCTAGTGCAGGCTTCCAATCTGAATCTGTGCACACTTCCTTATGCCGCTTTCAACATGTCATTAACATCCCTCTTTGTTTCAACCTTTTTCCATTATCCACAACTTTGCTTTCTGTGGTGATCGATTGTTCATCTACAGTGCTACAGCACCTTCATTCATAAAGTTAATCAGCTGATTTTAATCACGGCCTGACAAGCCATGAGTGGTCGGCTCAGCTGCCAAACTTTGCACTTTCCTTGGAGTACTCAGTGAGGTTTTTTCTACTTGTCATGGCTAATTAACTCCAAAAAAATTGTTAGTGTTTTATTTTTAAAACTAACAAATACCTTCTCCAATTTGACTTTATACAAAATGCTTATAAATGTTAGTTTATGATAAAAAGAAGTTCCGCTCCTCATTCCTTCACTGTAAAAAAAAAAAAATGAGATCAGCCACAGCAGCTATCTTTTCTTTTTCTTTCTTTCGTTACAAGTTTCCATGTTTGCCAGAGCTGTGGTACGCTTTAATCTGAAACCAGATATAAAGACATTTTTTTTTCTCACTTTCTGAAGTTAAATCAGACCAAAGGTTTCTTCTTTTAGTTTAGAATTACCAAATTTTTTTACATTTCCTAAATGCCAGAGAAATTCATAAAAACAATTTTTATCATTTCTTTTCAACTTTCGCCAAATTCAAAAGTTGCTTTCAGCCCCGTGCCTCCATTGAAAGGGGGATCTCACTGTTCTTTACCTGTTTAAGTTGGCACACGCTGTTCTCGGTGCCTCTTTATAAACAGACTTGAAAGCTGAGTTTGGTGCTTCTAGCAATTTCCAGACCTCTCCATTTATCCAGGATGGTTGGTTGCCCCGGTGGGTGATGTTCTTTTTAATGCTGACCTCCTCAATGCATTTGTTGATGTAGGCTGACACAGTCATAGCATACTCATCAATATTTAATAAGTAATAATAAGTGTCTCTATGGCGCCCTCATACCACACTCGGACCTCTTTAACTGTCGGTTTAGCCCTGATAAGCTGGGGCTTATATGCAGGGATAAGCATGACAGAGAGATGATCTGATGACCCAAGGTGGGGGTGGGGGGCCGCTCTGAATGCATCTTTGATGTTAGAGTAAACCAGGTCTAAAATGTTTTCACCCTGAGTTGCAAAGTCCACATGTTGGTAAAAATGAGGGAGAACAGTCTTCAAATTAGCCTGGTTAAAATCCCCAGCAATGATGAAAACACCCTCTGTGTGTAGATTGGAGCTCAGAGATAGCCTGGTATAGAGTCTTCATGGCCTCTTTAGTGTTAGTGCTGGGGGGCACATAAACAGCAGTGATGCTAACAACACTGAACTCTCTGGGCAGATAGAAAGGCCTGCAGTTAACAGTCAGAAACTTGATTTCTCGAGAGCAGGAGCTGGCGACCGATCTAGTATTTTTACACAAGCTGTTGTTGATGTAAAAACAGAGCCTACAACCCCGAGTCTTACCGCTTAGTTCTTTATTCCTATCGGCGTGGTGTAACGTTAGCCCCTCCAGGTTAATAGCATTGTCCGATATTGCTGGATGCAGCTATGCTATCAGAATAATGGCACAGCAGTTACTAATCTCCTTCTTTGAACAGGGTTTCAGTCGAAGATTCTCCATTTTGTTTTCCAGTGAGCGGACGTTGGAGAGCAGGATTGATGGAAGCGAAGGTCTGTGAGGATTTCTCTTTAGCCCACAGTTAGCCGTCCCTCTGGAGCCTCACTTTCTCCGTCTCGCGCATCTCTTCCTTCGGCAGTTACGTTCCACTCTTGTGGTGTTGATATCCGTCCGTAGCACTCCGGAGCTTTTTAAACAGTCAAAAATGTCTGGATTTAAAACATTTTGTTACCGTAGCTCCAGCAGGCATTGGCGATCATAGATGCTGGTTTGAAGTCTAGTTTGTATCATTTTAAGCAGCATATACTGTGAAATTGTCAAGAGGAGCTGTTCTTGGCCGCTGCTTTGAAGCGCCACCATAGTTCAGGCGTGGCCTGGAGTAGTCCACAAGTTCAGGAGTGGCCTGGAGCAGTCCAAAAGGTCAGGCATGGCCTGGAGCAGTCCAAAAGGTCAGGCGTGGCCTGGAGCAGTCCAAAAGTTCAGGCGTGGCCTGGAGCAGTCCACAAGTTCAGGCATGGCCTGGAGCAGTCCAAAAGGTCAGGCATGGCCTGGAGCAGTCCAAAAGGTCAGGGGTGGCCTGGAGCAGTCCACAAGTTCAGGCGTGGCCTGGAGAACTCCAAAAGTTCAGGCATGTCCTGGAGCAGTCCAAAAGGTTGGACATGGCGTGGAGTTAGTTAGTTATGATGCTGACTGGTGGCTGGGGAGTGACTAAAGGAAAATGCATCATGCAGTGGGAGTAGTTAGTCAAAAACAAAACAGTGGTTAAAACAGTATTTTGTTTAAACAAAATAGTATTTTTAGCCTTTATCTAATCTCTTTTTTTTGTTTTTGTTTTTTTTTTGTTTATTACTTCTATTGCAAGAGAAAAAAGATCTTACAGATTATGAGGTTCTCAACCACCCCTCAGACATATTTGTGGCTGAGAGAGTTGTTGCGGCGGTTAACTTGCTGTTATCACCAATAATGACCTCCTACTCCTTAAAGCTACAGTGTGTAACTTTTAGCGAAATCTAGCGGTCATACTGCCGACTGCAGCAACATGAACATCTCCCCTCCACCGCTTCTCCCCCCCAACAGTACGGCGAGCGTTACGGGACAAAATGTCTTTCACGACGTCTGCATCACCTACCTTCTCAAGTGATGAGGTTTGTTTACATAGATAATTTTACAGATAGTATTTCATTAGTCTGTGTAGGGTATAGATTTCATGTAGACTTAAGATAATAAATATACCCGCTACATCGTTGTGACGTTTTGGCGATCTCGCAATCGCTACTTTGTTGGCTCTGCACTGCCGTAGCGCAAAGATGTCTGCCTCCATGGCTCCGAGACCCGCTCCTATGTAATTATAAATAACGAATTCTAAGGCAACGCAAATATTAAGGTTAAGAGGCTGAGCTCGTAGATGATGATAAATAACATAGTTTTGTATAATATATTACATTTCTGACTGTATACCCCTGTAATTTGACTGTATGATCTGGTTGAACTGTAAAGTGCCTTGAGATGACATGTGTTGTGAATTTGGCGCTATATAAATAAACTGAATTGAATTAATTATTACACACTGTAGCTTTATAAGATGTTTCTTTTTCCCTCCACCCTCACTGATATCTGAATCATATCCCTGGTAAGCAGAGATTGTCCTTGGTATCATTTGTCTTTATTATTTCTCACTCCCAGCCTTCTCTCTCCCTCTTTGCTGGCTTTTCCGTATCCTTTTTAAATGCTTATCTGAGTCTGACAGGTATTTCCACAGTGGAGCTGAAAATTGTTACACCACTTAATCGAACACAATCAAAGACTCTCCAGCATTTGTGAGCAATCTAATGGTACAAATATAAGCAGCCTTGAACACAGATAAAGTCTATAATCCTTTTCTTGCTCTGTGCTCAAGCATCACATTGATGGAGGTATTCTTTCTGTTTTGACATCAAGGTATGCATATTTACCTCAGATATTATCCTTGGGAGCCCTGTGGGCGTAGGAGGTTGAGGAGATGATTCCTCCACTGAGAGATTTCTTATTTTAAAGATAGAGGCGAGTTGTGCTGATGAATCTGGCTGCTTTTCTTTTAGCCGATAGTTACTGTCACAGTTGTTGGAACCAGGGACCCAGTTTAAAAAAGAGTTTATGTCCCCTTAGAGAATGAGTTAAAATTTCTTAGCGTTTCGTTTTCAAAGAGATACTTAGAATGGGAAAAAGACAGTCTCAGAGATAAGCAGAAGTAACGGTGGTACTTTACTGACACTAAGTCCATTATGACTTAGTGTTATCAAGAGTTCAATCCTAGGGCAAATGCCATTTGAAGTACGTTTAGACTTCTGTCCTGGTTTCATTATCACTTCCTGGGAGTTCAGTGTCTCTTTCAGATGGATTCCACCACCACCAAGTTTTGAATAAGAGCTTTTTTTTTTGCCTAACAACAAACATGTCCCTTTGTAGTGTTCACTTCCTGTTTGGATTACGGAGTGTTGATACTGTCCAGATGATCTCCATCTAAAGTTAAGTTATTTTTTCTGTGATATCTCTGTATCTAAGTAACTCTAACTGTCTAGAAGAATTTTAAAACAAAGGGCCTTCTGCCTCCCACGTAGCTGTCCTCCAAAAGTGCCTGAGCAGCCAGGCGATTGGGTAACTGTATGCAGAAAGCGTAGTCGTGGATCTCTGCCCACTGGTCACCACCAACCCGTTCACGTTTCTAACCGGTTTTCCCCACTCAGTGACACATCCACTGAGAAGCCCACTCTGGTGATTGGCAGCTCCATAGTCAGAAACGTGGCATTAGAGACACCAGGGACCATAGTCAAATGTTTGCCGGGGGCCAGAACGGACGACATCAACTCCTACCTGAAATATTCACGCTGGCGGTAATGACACCCGGTTACGCCGATCGGAGGTCATTAAAATTAGTGTCGCTTCGGTGTGTAAGTTTGTCAAAAAAATGTCGGACTCCGTAATTTTCTCTGCTCCCCTCCCTGATCTGACCAGTGATGACATTTTTATTTGTTATTTTTATTCTTCTTCGTCCTGTCTGGCAATAAGAATTATTGTCTTGATGCCAAAAGGAGCCCAGCAGATTTTACTTTCACAAGTGGAGCAGTACGGCTATCGCAAGTAGCCCACGTCTGCCACCATGAAACCCTCCAAGAGCTCCGCACGTAGGACACCGCGCCCTGATGGGAGCAATAGACCCCGGGGCCAGACCCGCCAGGCACCCCACTTCGAGCCACCCCCGAGCCCTCCAGTACCAAAGGACCCCCGAACCAGCCCCTGCACACCGCAGGACGCACCCCACAGCCCCCCACTATACTAAGTGATGGAGCCGATCAAAGGAGCCCAGAGAGATCGGTCTGATGTCTCAAGATTAATATGATCCAACTACAGATCTCTGTACTGATTGATGCTGAGTTTATCCTTACTTTTCAAATTCATGAGGATAGTTTTCTTGCGATACATAATGCAGTGAAAGCCATGCAAACTGATTCTTTTTTTTCCAGAGAGCTTCCCTCAAAGTCACCCAGCAAGCAAACTTAAGGGGAAAGTGAGATTTTACAACCCAGGCACAGTGATAGGTCCTTACATACCTGTACCCAGAATCTCTGAACCGGCGTGCATAACCATAACACATAAATATAATTATCAAGATGATTGCCTGTGCACTGTTGACAGATGTTAGATTGTGCAAAACCCATGTTGAATAATCTTTGACCTGCATAGTGCACTCTGTGGAGGATTTTGTATTGTATTAATTGTAAATTGGGGTTTCTAGTCATGTTAAAAGTTCTTAGACATATCTGAGCCCAGATGTTTTGTTCAAAGCTAGCTGATAAATCCTCCTCCCAGTTAGTAATAGGAAGAAATATTGTATCATCCAGTTTAGTCAGTGTCCTCTATAACTTAGACAGTAGTTTGGGGGGGTTTAAATCTAGGAACTCTGATATATTAGTTGGAATTTGTAAACCTCCATCAATATGCTTAAATTTGTTTCTAATTATAGCTTTAATTTGCTCAAATTCTAAGAATTTATTTTTGTTAATGCCATATTGCAAATTTAATCTAGCAAATGTGATAAACTCTGTTCCTTCAAATAAATGATCCCGATAGTTAATACCTTTATTCTTCCAGTACGGAAAGTTTATCATATTATTGTTTTGTAGAATGTCAGGGTTATTCCAGATGGGTGTACGACTGCACGGGATAAGTGATGACTTCGTTATATTAAGAAATTCCCACCATGCTGTCAGGGAAGAGCTGATGTTAATATTTTTAAAACATGAACACGCTTGATCTTAGAGCTAATAAACGGCAAATCTGAGATTATTATATTACTGCATAATTCCTGTTCTGTGTCTATCCAGGGCTCATCTAAGGGATTGTGTTTTATCCATTTAGAGATGTATTGTAATCTATTTGCTAAGTAGTAGTGTTGGAAGTTAGGTAGATCTAGTCCCCCCCTGTCTTTAGTTTTCTGTAGTGTCTTTTTCTGATACGAGGGGGTTTGTCCTTCCAAAGAAATTTAGAGATGGAAGAATCTAGAGATTTGAACCATTCGTGTGATGGTTTATTTGGGATAATTGAAAATAGGTAGTTAATTCTGGGTAAGACCATCAATTTAATTGAGGCTACCCTACCCATAAGGGAGATCGGAAGCGATTTCCATCTTTCTAGGTCCTCTTCTATCTCTTCTAAGAGGGAGGTGGTTGAGTTTTGGTAACTCAGCTAATTAAGATGACCCAGTAATTCCCAAATATTTGATATTTCCTGATTGCAAATGTAGACCTGAGGGATTCTGTAGAGAGCAATTAATTGGTAGTATTATAGATTTAGACCAATTTATAGAGTATTCTGAGACTTTTGAGAAAGATTCTAGTAATCTAATCACTTGAGAGAGGCAAGTGTTTGAGTGCTGGAGATAAAGTAATACATCATCTGCGTAAAGACTGATTTTATGCTCTATTTTCATGCCTTTAACCACATTAGATTGTTTGATTGTAGCAGCTAGAGGCTCAATGAAAATGGCAAAAAGTGAGGGGGAGAGCGGGCATCCCTGCCTGGTGTCCCTCTATAGACAAAAAAGAAAAAGGAAGATGTTTTATTATTTGTCCTGACACAGGCTGTTGGGAAGTTGTATATTTTTAACCAATTTATAAAGGAATTGCCAAAGCCAAATTTATGAGAGAGACGGCATCCATCCCACTTTGGATGGTACAGCTCTTGTTTCTAGGAATCTAGCCAAATTTATTAATCCTCCAAGACCCTGACCACCCAGGGTGCAGACCAGGAAGCAGAGTCGTAGTTTAACACATGTCTGCAGCTTCTCTACTGTTACCCACTCTTTACTCCATCCAGACAGTGTCTTGCCCACAACCAAAATCTAATAAATTAGCAAAGATTCCCAAAGGAGTAAATCATGATTATCTAATTAAAATTAAAATAACTTCAATTGGGGAAAAAGTAAAAACGATTAAATGTGGTCTGTTTAACATAAGATCTCTTTCCTCTAAAAGTCTGCTAGTTAATGACTTGATTTGTGATAATCACATTGACTTGTTTTGCCTTACAGAAACCTGGCTGCAGCAAGAGGATTATGTAAGCATAAATGAGGCAACTCCTTCAAGCTATTTAAATTTTCACATACCCAGAAGTTCTGGGCGAGGAGGAGGAGTAGCAACAATCTTTCAGTCTGTCTTGCTGATTACTCCCAAAACAGTTAATACCTACAACTCTTTTGAACATTTAACCCTTAATTTCCCTGATCCAAATTGCAAAGCAAGAAAACCTCTTCTTTTTGTAACTTTGTATCGACCACCAGGTCCTTACTCTGAATTGTTTGATGAGTTTTCAGAGTTCCTTTCTGATCTGGTATTAAATACTGACAGGGTCATCATAGTGGGAGATTTAAACATCCATGCTAAAATTGACATTCTCACAGTTTGGTTGGGAGATGAGTGTATGCTAATGATAACTTTCACCTTGATATTTTAATGCAGATGTATATCTGGCACAGATTTATATCTGGGGTTGAGAACGTATCAGTCTTCTAACCTGTGTAGGTATACTGTGAAATTACCACATCTAATGTGACATGCTGACATGGATGAATCTATAAGCACAGCTCCATCAGCCAAGCTAACTGATCTCCTCGCTCAGTAGATAGCCACAAGCTGCCAGGCCATCAAGCTCATTCTCCAGGGGTTCCCAAGTGACCCATCTTACAAACTACCTGCGAGGTGAACTATCATGAGAAGAATACATGACCAGCACGCACCAGAGCAAACCGAGAAAGATGAGAAGTCGATTGAGGCGACGTGTGTGTCAGATTTTTGGAGACACTATATTGCTAAAGTGGGACATCTTTAATTGGAATTGAGACGCTCTATTTTTTGCAGTAAAAACACAGTGGCTATATAATATTAAAGTCAGAACTGTAGTCCATAAAAAAGAGTGGTGCATAGCACTTCTTATGCTCCAGTAATTAATGCAACACCATGAAGACCTGATGCTAATGCCTCAGAAGACATGTCTTATCCGTGTTAGACATGCTGCCCGTGTCCTCACTAAGACTAAGAAAGTAGAGCACATCACCCCAGTTCTAAGGTCCTTACAGTCCCTGTAATTCAGAGAATAGACTTTAAAATACTTCTGTTAGTCTATGAATCTCTGAATGGCTTAGCACCTAAATACATCATAGACTTGCTATCAGTGTATCAACCCTCCAGACCACTCAGGTCTTCTGGCTCCAGCCTGCTCTGCATACCTAGAACCAGAACTAAACATGGAGAAGCAGCATTTAGTTCCTATGCTCCACTTATCTGGAACAAACTTACAGAAAAAACTTAAAAGTGCGGAAAGCCTGAGTTCCTTTAATCAAGTCTAAAAACACATTTGTTTAGGATTGCCTTAGACTGTTCTAGTTAAACAGTTCAACTGAAACATCATTAGTTCAACTTTTTTATTTTCTTTAGTCAAACTGTTTTTAATATTATTTTTTGTTTCTGCATTTTTAATTTAATTTTATTTATTTTTAATTTTTTCCTACTTGCTTAGATTCTGTTTTATTTTCCTACATTTTAATAATGTAAAGCACTTTGCATTGTCTTTGTACTGAATTGTGCTATATAAATAAATTTGCCTTGCCTTGCCTTGCCTTACCTCATGGGTGTTGGGATCCTGAGGCTTGCCCACCAGAGGGCGCCGATGATCCTCTTTTTTTCTTTTAGGGACTGGGTTACTGTTGGGATCTGGGGATGTACCACCTTTCTCCAGCAGAGTGCGCCGTGGGTCTCCTGGGCTGGAGCCCTCCTGCACACCTGGATCTCGTCTGCTCATCAGGAACATTCCCTACATAAGCAGCTGCCAGACCTTCCTTCAACCCCGCAGTGTTGACCTTAGTTTGGTTAGCAAACCTGAGCCTCTGTTACCAGAAAGAATCTAAGTCATCTCAAGTGAGAAACCTGATTCTTATCTGCCTCTGTCTTTGCTCACAGGACACCTGTCTCAAGTCTGAAGCTCTGGGTGAGCTTAACCTGCCTGCCAGCCCTGGTGAGCCAAACCTGAAGAAGAGACTGTTGGTTCAGCAGAGTACACAAGCAGCTGCTGCTGCTTGTGTACTCTGCTGAACCAACAGTCTCTGGACCCAACGGTTCCCTCCCTCACAAGTTAAGCCTGGACTCCTTCAAGGTAGACTCAGAACCATCCTAAGACTCAATTAATCATCTGACTGCCTGGCTAATGGAACTGTCCATCTCTGCAGACATCAGTGAACCCAACCCGGACCAGTACCTGATCCAGTTCATGTTCTTGTGTCAAACTAACTTCAATAAACTCTGTTAAACTTTTACTCCGCCTCCGTTTGTGTTCTGCATGTGGGTTTAACCTAAAACCAATCATGACAATCGGTCTTTGTCAGTCACCTGACTGACACGCCCCCCAGCGCCATTTTTGTGGTGAGCGGAAGAAAAACAAAACAGCAGAAAACAAGAGGAAAGCGCTGCAAGCCAGCAGCAAGGATTATCAGTTAAATGGAAAAGAACAAGAAAACTGAACTGATACCCTACCCAGACAAACTTTCTAAAGCTGCTAGGGAACGATATTATATATTATTATTACTGTGACAAGGCAGATGTTGTCGGCAGTTGCACAGATAGCTGCAGTTATTAGAGTAGTTTGTGCTGCTCATCAGACTGAATGAAAAAACTTGTCATAATTTTTGCACATTGATAAGTTGCACACTGCATTTGCTGTTCACTTTACCCAGGCCTGTTTTCACTGGGATCTGCAGTCTTCTTCACAGATATCACCTGTTAGGTAAAATCTCTACGAAGACCACAGACCACAGTGAAAACAAGTCCAGGGAAAATGAAAATCTTCTCATTTAATCTAAAGAGCAATCTGCTATATACAAGGAAGACAAAGTAAAACATTTGAAGCTTTGCACTGTTCTGCATTATTTATGTATTTGAGATTTTGTATTGCATTTTCATAAATTCTCTGCTTGATTGAAAAGATAATAACGCTTGTTTCAAATTTCTAACTCCACTCTTTATTGTACACACATTTTTACAACTTCAGAAACATTGTTAATATTTGAAGTGATGGTGAAACTTATATTTGTTTTGCTGTTATTTTTCAAAAGTAACTTTAAAAAAAGCAAAATTCTATTTGTGTGAAAAGAAGAATATAAAAAGAAGAATGAAGTTGAAACAGTACTTGATCTGGCATTCATTTATTAGCTGGTTTCTCTGTGAAAATTTCAAAACAGTCACTAATCACTGTGACTCTGTCCAAAGGCCTCCACAAACTGATGAGGCATAATTTTGTGCAAGGTGTCTCTATCTGGCCACACAACTGCACGCTTTAGATTTGCATATAAAAATCACACCATTTTATTGAATGTTCTGTACACTGTCTTTGGTGAAACACGGAAGAGATAAGCAAGGTGTTGTGAGGGCAGATCCAATCTCAGACGCATGAAGGTTAACAGAAGGATTTGAAATGGACTGAGAATTTTATTTTGAGCAGACATGAGAGGCAGCAGAAAATTAAACAAAGCCATAAAGGTTGCCAAGTTTGGTAGACCCGTATAGTACTTGACTTTTTCATTACTGTCTCCAAAGAAGCAATCAGAGATCTGCAGCTCATCAAGTTCACGCCGCAGCTCTCTGTTTTCTTCCAAAAGACGGTTCATCTCTGCACACCTGAGCACACACAGGTTACATTCTGTCTGTCCTTCCTGACGACCATCTTCTGTATCATCCTTGGTGTTTGGCCGGCCAACGTTTTCAGCAGCCTTCTGCGTGTCAGTCTGTTGCTGGTTAGGGTTCTCTGTCGCCTCATGTGTAACTTCATCCTGTCGCTCAAGGACTTCATCAGCCTGATGGAGCCCCGTTTCAGTTACTTACAGGGCATTCTTTTTCAGCTGTTCCCGATAACCACGTCTTAAAGAGCGCTCTGTGTCTGTTGGTTTGATGCCAGTGTGGCCCAGATGCAGGGATGGAGCCCAGTCTGGGTCAGTCTCCATCATCTCATATGCGGGTTGACCTGCAAAGTAGATGAAAGGTTGAGTGTTTTACACATCTATTCAAAACACTATATAAAGCACCTAAATAACAGAGCCCATTAGATTAGATGTGTAATAAAATAAGATAACCTTATGTGTCCCACAGTGGGGAAATTTGCTATACAGAAACAGCACAAGTACATCGGACTAGTAAGGCCAGAGGTAAATAAATAAACTGAAAAGCTTACAGACGAACAAAGGATTATAATAAATAAACTTAAGTAGATTGCACAGGATGAATAAATACAGTGAGTTGGCTGACGAGTGGGTATGTACAGTGTTTTTATATGTACAGTGTATTTATATATATTTATTCATTAAAAAAATATTTGTATTGCAGATTGTGTAAATGATTATATACAGAGAAATGCATTATTTATTAAATTTTAGCGGTCTAAAAAGAAATAAACAAAACAAACATCACTTTCCGCTTCTCTTCCACAGCATGTTTCAGTAGGTTTACATGAACTCATACAACTTTATAAGCAAACCATTTCAGCGTGTTGATTTCTGTTAGTGTATATTTATAAGGACTTACTTTTGTGAAAATGCCGAGAGCAAACACGAGCATGAGGGGATATTTTATGAAAAGTAATGTCTTTCCTTCTTACAGCAGCGACCCATGCAGCCCGACGCCTCTTTGTTAAGTCCTCTGTCTGCAGTCCGTTTTTTTTTTTCCAAGGCACCATCTGCTGTTTTCTGTTTAGAATTACTATTGCATCCTTTGACGCAGCACCAGTGTCCCATTATTTCCAAAGGAAGCAACTAGAACACTTCTATTCTCTGTTAGTTTTCTTTTGTTTGTTGCTGCTGTCTCTTCACCACAGAAATGGCGCTAACTACCCTAAATGCATTGCACTTTTGCGGAAGTGACGTACACTGTCAAAGACCGATGGGTACTAATGGGCCAGTGCATGATCTGTAGAAGCGAGAGGGGGCAGGGCGGGGGTTGATGTTATCCCTTTCAGTTTGAAGTCCAGCAGGGTACAGCTGATCAGAACTATTAGAAACAGGAACATACAAGTTTAGGGGAATCTAAGGCTACGTTCACACAGCAGCCTGAAGTGCCCAGAATCAGATTTTTTTGCCCATATGCAACCTGTGTCTAATATTTTCTTGAAAGTCTAAGCAACACAGATCCACTTTTTTCCAATGTGAACCAGTCTACTTGACTCTTTGGTCCTTAATCCAATATAAATCTGATCTTTTCAAATACGACCTGGGTCTGAACGGCTGGGTTGCATTCATCCGACCTGAACGTCAAACAGCAACCATAGCAAGCAATAATGCAGAGAGCAGTCTTTATTATAACCTTCTTGAAAAGATTGTATTGTTAATGTACTGGCTGAGGTTGGGAAAGAAATGAAAAATCGCAAGATGCATTCCAGCACTACCTACCATGTTTACTTCCGTAAAAATAGAGCATGCTTGCTTATGATGTCAACACTTTAGTTGTTTGCATCCAGGAGATAACACAGGAGATAACATACTGTCAGGGCCTCAGAGGTTTGGACCCAGAATTCAGACGAGACAGACAGTGAAACTTTAAAGTTTATTGAAGAGGCTGTGTGCGGCTGCTCATCAGCTGGTTACGCTGAAGGGATATGGACTCAGATAAATATTTCTGGAGCTCAGCCGGGGAATGAAAATGAGCTGAAAGTCACTAAACTGGCAAAGTTCAGTCAGAGCTCAGAAGGAAGAGTGAAGTCTGGAGGAGCTGAGCTCCGCAGCTTGAAACTGAGCCGGAACTAGAGATACAGGAGGGAAGAGGAGCAGCAACCAGCAGCAGCCAGAGCACACAGAGAAAACGAGGGATCCAGGAGGGATAACCAATACGTAGTCAGAAGACCGGTCCAAGGTCGGCAACAGGTGAAATCCAGAGAAACAGAACAGCAAAACAGATCAGAGCAGGGGCAGCCAAAATTCAGAAGTCCCGGGGCAGAAAAAGGTCAATATCAGGCAGAACAGTCACATACAGAGTAACGCTAGAACTAGACTCGCTGGAAGCTTGAATAATCTGGCACCATGGGCTGGGAACTGCTGGCATAAATAGCAGAAGAAACAGGTGGATCTGATAAGAGATAATTAGGCCAGGGAAGAGCAAAACAGATAAGAGGAGAAGGAGTAAAACCCAGCCCATGGTGCCGAGAACATGACATATACGAGTCACATATACTTGTAAACGTGAAAAACCATGCAAAAGAATTGGATTTAACAAAAAAATCAGAATTGAGCCTTAAGGCCTGCAGTGTGAACGTAACCATAGATGTACTTCCTGTCTTTTAAACACAAATGTGCCACAATATAAATGAATATGAAAGAAATGAGTTAAAGCATCGCAGTCCAGGCCGCAGAGAGGTAAAGACTTTGACAAACCCTAACGGACCAAACAACACCATCCGGGTTTTACTTTAATGAAAGTATATAGCTTCCTTCTTTACAAATGAAGATACACTGAGAGCCTTGAAGGAAATGGTGGTTTAGTGTGTGTCTATAGATTATAGAGCAGCGTAATGTGGCTTCAAGACAGTTAACATTCTCTCCTACTTCATACTTCCTGTAGAGAGGATGGAGTTAGAGAGAAGTTATTGTAAAACAAAAGTAATGAATCGTTTGTTAATCATTGTCAGACTTAGTTATCAGAAAAACGCAGTTGCTGTTTCCCAAAGGTATCAGGTGAAGTTCATATGGGGGAGGCTTACCCATAAAATTTATTGTTTTTTTTTTTAAACAAGAATCTTGTTAAAAATCTTATCTTGTTGTATGTTTACTTTGATCAGTTCAAGGTTTAACCTGATGGGACAGGCTTCAACCATTTAACCACTCAGCTGTCAAGGTTTAATACCTGCAGGCTCACATGTAAATATGATAAACACCCCATTATAGGGATAGATGACTGCAGGCCTGTGGACCTCATGTCTGTTTTCATGGAATCCTTTGAAAATCTGTCTGCTGGTGCATCTGAGGAACTTAACAGGCTCTCTCTGCTTTACCCAATGCTGGGCCCCCTGCAGGTCAGCGGCAGATACAGTCGCCCTACACCTCATCAGGCAGCACTCCGACCTCCCGGGGGCACAAGCGATTATCCTGTTTGTAGAGATGGCCTTTAACACCAACAGCACAGAAATTTTTAATCAATAGCTCATCCAGATGATAGTGATCACTTACACCTGGCAGATGATCACTATGTGAAACAAATGGCTGCTTTGTGTTTTTCTTCTAATAAGCTATGTCCAAACCACTGTAATGGAAATTAAAAGAACACTAATGGATCGTCCTTCAAGCCATCAAGGCTTCTGGCCGCCACTTTCTGCCAGAGTACAGAGGAAAAACAGAAATGGGAGTAAAGTCTAGTGGTGAAGTTGCAGAGGTGTCAAAATTATTTCTTTTTATTACTGAAGTAGAAATCCTACTGTTTAACACAAGAAGCCCCAGAGATTTCGTTAGCCTTTAGACCCCCCAACGTACTTAACAACTCATGAATCCCTTTTCAGATGTAAATCCCCCATTAGGCCGGAGAACCATTCCACACCCTGCAGTTTCGGTTTTAGCTCAAGTCTCTCTCTTTGAGAGTGTTTTACCTGAGAGCAGGAGGAGAAAAATCATGTTTGTAATTAAATATAACTAGGTCTACGTCATCAGTGTCGCCAACATGGCAATGATTTCAGCGCAGCCACCCGCACAGTGATGCAACGATAGCTGATCTGTACAATAAAAATAGCTGCATGAGCTGGAACACTGTAGAAAGCAAGAATATTTATACAATAATGTCTATCTGGCTTATTTATTAGAGGGCAAATATAACTCAAGCAATCTCTCCTCTCTCCTCCTCTGCAGAAATGCAAACAGCATCATGAGACTGCAGTAAAGTTGGCAATATATTCACAGATTCGGCTTTTCTGGGTTAATAACTCGTCGGCGGATTCAATTAAATTCCATTCAGTTTATTTCTATAGCGACAAATTCACAACACGTCATCTCAAGGCACTTTACAGTTCAACCAGATCATAAAGTCAAATTGATTCAAAGTTTTCTATCTAAGGAAAACCAGCTGATTGCATCGACTCATTGACTCTTCAGCAATCCCTCACACTAAGCATGCTTGTAGCGACAGCAGAGAGGAAAAGCTCCCTTTGAACAGGAAGAAACCTCCAGCAGAACCAGGCTCAGTGTGAGCGGCCATCTGCTGAAGCCGACTGGGGTTCAAGGGGACAGAAGCAGACATAGAAAAAGAAGCATAGATTCAAAAGGTCAACCAGCTCCACAGGCGGCCCCATCCAGGAAACACACAGCCAGGCAGACGAGCTCCGAGCCAGCTCCCATGCCAGAGGACGATGAGAGCACATCCAGCCAGTGACAGTCAGAGAAACAGGACTACACTGAAAAACAGGCTGATCTCCAGCATCTATAAACAAGGGTGTTGATGGAAGCAGCAGAGCTGATGTTTCTCTTCAAGATGGCGTCAGAGCCAAACAGGAACAGATGAGGCAAAGCTACTATGAGAAAAAGCAGAGAGAGCAGAATGTTAGAGATTGAACTAACAGATTCTGCAGAGTGGGAGAATAGAGATAGAATGAAGCAGAATGAGGAAAAAGGGGTCCCTATGTCCTCCAGCAGTCTAAGCCTATAGCAGCATAACTATAGAGATAGCTCAGGATAACCTGAGCCACCCTAACTAGAAGCTTTATCAAAAAGGAAAGTTTTAAGCCTAGTCTTAAAAGTAGACAGGGTGTCTGCCTCACGGACTAAAACTGGTAGTTGGTTCTACAGGAGAGGAGCCTGATAACTAAAAGATCTGCCTCCCATTCTATTTTTAGAAATTCTAGGAACCACTAGTAAACCTGCAGATTGAGAGCGAAGTGCTCTGTTAGGAACATAAGGAACAATCAGATCTCTGATATCAGATGGAGCTTGGCCATTTAAGGCTTTATATGTGAGAAGGAGGATTTTAAATTCTATTCTGGATTTTACAGGAAGCCAATGAAGAGAAGCCAGGATAGGAGAGATATGATCTCTCTTTTTAATTTTCATCAGAACTCTGGCTGCAGCATTTTGGATCAGCTGAAGCCTTTTAACTACAGTTTGTGGACGTCCTGATAGTAAAGAATTACAATAGTCCAGCCTTGAAGTAACAAATGCATGGACTAGTTTCTCAGCATCACCCCTGGACAGGAGATTTCTAATTTTTGCAATATTCCACAGATGAAAGAAGGAAATTCTAGAAACCTCTTTGATCTGGGATTTAAATGACAGGTCCTGATCAAAAACAACACCAAGATTTTTTACTTTATTATCTCAAATCAGTTTAATCCCATCCAAATGAAGCGACTGACTAATCAGCTTCTTTTTCAGAGATTCTGGTCCAAAGACTATAACTTCTGTTTTGTCTGCATTCAGAAGCAGAAAGTTAAGAGTCATCCAGGTTTTTATGTCTTCAGACATGCCTGTAATCTATGTAATGGGTTAGCTTCATCTGGATTTATAGACAGATATAGCTGGGTATCATCAGCATAACAGTGAAAATTAATCCCATGCTGTCTAATAATTCTACCGATTGGGAGCATGTATAAAGTAAAGAGAATTGGTCCTAGCACTGATCCCTCCACAGGTAACCTTTTAGCATGTTGAAGATCTGTCATTAACATGAACAAACTGAAATCGATCAGACAGATAAGATTTAAACCAGTCTAATGCTGTTCCTTTAATTCCAAAAAATTATTCAAGTCTTTCTAAAAGAATATTATGGTCAACTGGATCAAATGCAGCACTGAGATCCAACAGGACGAGCACAGATACAAGTCCATTATCTGAGGCCATGAGAATATCATTAGTGACTTTCACCAGAGCTGTTTCAGTGCTATGATGAGCTCTAAAGCCAGACTGAAACTCTTCAAAAAGTTCATTATGGTGGAAGTGATCGCAAACTTGTTTGGCAACTACTTTCTCAAGAATTTTAGATAAGAAAGGAAGATTGGATATAGGTCTATAATTGACCAAGTCATCTGGGTCAAGAGACCACAGCAGGACAGAGAGTGAGCTACAACCGTAGTTTCCTCAAAACGGGTCTCCTATCGCACTGGGAGAATTGCGTTTGACCCTATGCAGAGCTTGCTGCTCAAAAAATGCTTAGGGACCATCTTCAAATTGCAAAAAAATCAGAGAGAAGTATTCAAAAGCGTCACCAAGGAGAGGTGGATTATTATCAAATTCATGTCATTTGTATCTCATCTCATGTCTTTCATACTACATTTATAAACATATAATAGCCAATAATTACACTATAGATCATTGTAGTGCCTCTAAGCTTGTAGCACACATAGATAACCTCATTTAGTTCAGACTACAACTCTTACTTTGGGAAAATGTGCTAAACCCTTTTTTTCACTGTTATTTATAAGCATATAAAAGCCAATAATTGCTTATAACTTAGACAGATTTATTTTGTCATTTTGTATACACAAGTGTAAACAAAAAGAA
Organism: Cyprinodon diabolis; assembly: GCA_030533445.1. Classification (NCBI taxonomy): domain Eukaryota; kingdom Metazoa; phylum Chordata; class Actinopteri; order Cyprinodontiformes; family Cyprinodontidae; genus Cyprinodon; species Cyprinodon diabolis. Next base: position 2,884,131 of record CM060069.1, on the reverse strand, counting down.
ATTTCATTTAGAACAGCTCCAGACAATTTCATATTTTATGTCAGGAATCCAGTTTGTGTAGTTCTTTTTGTGTTTCCTTTCTTCCTCCACCAGGTGGTGCCCCATCCTCATTGGGCCTCCCTGCACACCTGCAGCGTGTTGCCTCATTACCTGTGGAGTGCTCTTAAGCTGCTGATTGCCACTACCTCGATGCCAGAGTGTTTGCCAATTTGGGGTACTCTAGCCATGCTTAGTTTAGCAGAGTCTAACCTGAGTTTTTGTTTTGCCAGTTTTGGGTACTCTAGCCAAGCTGAGTTTTGCTGAGTCAAACTGAGTTTTTGTATACCTGAGTTTTAACCTCGCTGTTTTTGTCTTTGCCTCTCAGCAGGAAGTCATCCTGCAAACTGGATGTTTCTGACCTTCTCTCCCCTGGAAGGATCTTCTGAGAACCAAACTGAGATGAGGATTCAAGTTTGTGGTTTGGATCAACCTTTTCTCCCAAGGATTGTCTGGGGCTTCTCTCTGAGCAGGGGATTCATCTCCACAATAACCTGTTCAAGTACCGCAGGAAATCTAAGTGGCAGTCAGCTTCTACGTTCACCAAGGAACAACCGCATTACGGAAAACCCTTTCCGCCCTCCATCAAACAAGACAATCACTGACAATCACAACATCCCACACAGACTGGATTCAATTAAAGAACCCTTTTTCTGGAGATTTGAGTCTGCAACCTATTTCTCCTCTTTAAGTCAAAGGATCTAATTTCCCACTGAGCCTGAACTAACCGCAGTGTCTTCCCCTGACTTTCCAGTTCCGGTTTAACAGTGTTCAGAGCAGCACTGGACTCATCTCATTATACTAAAACCTGTTAAACTTTTCCCTGGTCTCTCTGTTTGGCCTTCTGCATTTGGGTAAGATCTTTAATTCAACCATGACATTTTAAAGTGCAGCCTTGAAAACATTAATAAATACATTTAAAAACTAGTAATATAAACATATGACTGTATGTTTACAGCAGAGATGGGGACTCGAGTTTGTGACTCGTACTCGAGTCGCACTTAAGTCGCATATTTAAAGACTTCAGACTCGACTTAGACTTGCATTTGAAGGACTTCAGACTCGACTGAGACTCGTGATTTCCGACTTGTGAAAAATATTTTATTCCAGTGTAAAAACACTTATTCAAGTGTTTTTGTTTTACTAACTTGACTGATCGCCGCTCGCCTTACCTGCACACAGAAGAGGCAAAAAAAAAAAAAAAAGTGTAGCACTTGTGGCCAGTATGGCCCCACACTCAGTCTTTGACACAAGGGGGAGCAAACAACTCAAAGACCCAAACAGTGAAGCACTCAAGTTCAAGTGTTTTATTTATACAAAAAACCACAGCAAAAGTAGCATGATAAAACAGTCATTTTCTTCTCCTGATAAAACCTAAAATTCAAGAGTTTTCCTTAAAAATCAGAGGCTGGAAGTTGGGCTCCGCTTGTTATGCTGCTTCTGGTGCGAGTGATCAGCCTGGAGCACCCACTGGCTGATCCACAACTGACTCTGCGGCGCTCCGGCACTGTTCCACTCCCTGGCGTGCCACACCCCTTTCCAGACCGATCCAGCTAAAAAGAGAAGCAGGGAGAACGCCAGCATCCAGGCGCCAAAACCCCGTCGGAAGATATATTCCTGTTTATGCTTTAAGCGAGGGGGAGCGCTACTTACAGGCGAGGTTCCTCCTCTGCCCTAATACTCCTTACTGGGCCATCTGTGCACCCTCCTGGCGCACGGACCCCGCCTGCCTCTCCCCAGGTAGCGCGTCCATCTCTGTCACCTGCAGATTCCGTTCTCCTTCTCCTTTCCTTCAGACTCCTTTTATGTCGGCTTTAATCAGCCCTTGCTCACACCTGAGCGCAGCAATTACGCAGCGCAATTAATGCACTCCGCCTCCTCAGACAACTACTTCAGTCCAGTGCGCATGGATTGTCACAGGGAAAAACAAACCAAAACAACCCAACATGCAGGAAAAATTCAAAAGTCTAAAATAAAGGAAAACAATCATATAAAAAAGAAACATCAAAACATGCAAAGCTCAAGAAGAAAATACAAAGAAAAACAAATCATATCTTCCTCTCCAAACATGCAAAGCATAAAACTAACATTTAAATTAAAGAAAAACATAAATCATATTTTTCCCTGTGCAACACACTGACGTCACTGACGCAACAGTACGTGACATATATGCCCGTGCGCATGCATGCATGCAACCCATACAGATATGGAAGCGATGATTACCCCCCCTGTTTCGGTGCCACCGTTCATAATAACCTTTGGCTACAAAAACTTTACATAAGGCGGGAATAAAAGAGCAGCAAACTGCAGCTTCTTTAGAAAAAAATACACGATGCTTGGTCCACCACATCTAATTTTTTCAGCCACAGTGCAGTGCAGGTGTACAGCCAGGGACATCACAGACATAAGGCAATAATTCAGGACATTATTATTTCATGCAACCTCCCCTTGTCTTTGATCGAAAAGCCCAGCTTTAAAAGCTTCATGGCAGCGGTAGAGGAGAAATATGTTGTGAATAATGTTGTAAATTGGCGCTAAATAAATAAACTGAATTGAATTGAAAATACTGCCCACCAAGTCATTAAGTTACAAAAAGTTATTGCCACAATCTTTCTTTTATAAAAGTATTGTTATTGTCCTGCTATTTGTTTAGGGTTTTTTTATCTCTTGTAGTTGCTAACCTCATATGTAAGGCAGGATTGTGGTTGTTTTTTTTTTCCACAGTCCTCATTTTCATTTAAAAATAAAAGAGCAGACATTTACTGCTAAAACTAGAAAAAGTTGTAACCACAAATGTCAGGTAAATACTGTAGGAAAATAGTTTTTTTTTAAAGAAAAAAAACTAAAAATGCAAAATGTATCTGGAAAAAAATTTTGCGTGTGCTTTTTTTAATTGTATTTTTCATTTAGCAGTTCAAGATAATGATCATTCCATAGATATAATAGCGACCTTTAAGCTATACCGTCTCAGTGACGGAGATGAAAACACAAGGAGAAACAAGCAAGCACGAAAATTATTGCACTTTTTTTAATTAATCAAGTGATTAGAATTTTTTGTGCGATTAATTGATTATTGCGACAGGCCTTCTCAAGACTTGAGACTTGACTTGGACTTGAGCTCTCAAGACTTGAGACTTGACTTGGACTTGCAAAAAATGACTTGTGAACATGTCTGGTTTACAGTTCTAACATTCTTTTTTTTCTTACTTTGGGAAGATAGGCCAAACTGTTTTTTTTCTCTATTCATTGTTATTATAAGCATATAATAGCCAATAATTACACTATAGATCATTGTAGTGGCACAAAACTTGTAGCACACATTGATAATCTCATCTAGTTCAGACTAAAACTCTTACTTTCGGAATATGTGCTAAACTCCATTTTTTTTTAGATTTTTCCACTATTATTATAAGCAGGCCAGGTGTGCAGTCTCTGCAACAGGAACCACAGCACTGAGCGTTGTGTATAACTGTGACAACTGCCGGAAGGATACAAACTGTAAACACTGCTAAATGGGACAATTGTAGCTTTATACGTAGTGCTTTTCCTTGGTGAAATAAATATTGAAGTTGTACTGTTTGTCATTCTCTAAGCTGAAATGTTGAATGACGTGAACAGGCAAGACAAGACAAAATACAATTATTCCCTTGTTTATAGATGCTGGAGATCGGTCTGTTTTCCAGTGTAGTCCTGTTCCTCTGACCGTGACTAACTGGATGTGCTCTCTTCATCCTCTGACATGGGAGCTGGCTCGGAGCTCGTCTGCCTGGCTGTGTGTTTCCTGGACGGGGCCGCCTGTGGAGCTGGTTGCCTTTTGTATCTATGCTTCTTTTTCTATGTCTGCTTCTGTCTCCTTGAACCCCAGTGGGCCTCAGCAGATGGCCGCTCACACTGAGCCTGGTTCTGCTGGAGGTTTCTTCCTGTTAAAAGGGAGTTTTTCCTCTCCACTGTCGTTACAAGCACGCTTAGTGTGAGGGATTGCTGAAGAATCAATGAGTCGATGCAATCGGCTGGTTTTCCTTAGAAAGAAAACTTTGAATCAATTTGACTGTATGAACTGGTTAAATTGTAAAGTACCTTGAGATAACATGTGTTGTGAATTGGCGCTGTAGAAATAAACTAAATTGAATTGAATTGTTCTTTCTTTCACATAGTGAGCTTTGCAATATAAATGAGTCTGTTGGTGAATGAACAATATAAATAGGCTCTGCCTTACCTTGTGGAAAAGCATGGTTATGATCTGTTCTCAGCTCAGGAACTAGGACCCGTATGATACCTGGTTGTTCAATAGGTTTGCCTAAATTAAAGATTCAGATATGACTTATCAAGATATTCCTGCAGGGAGCTGATGTTGCAGGGGCAGGTGATAAAAAGTGCTTGGAGCATGCTCTTGTTCTGATGCCAGTTTGTTTCAGACTTATCCAGTCTCATGTAGAAGGGCTGGTCATATCACAGGTTATTTGCATTACAACAAGGACAGTTAGCAAGGTAGAGTGAATACACAAACTTGATGAGGGGAGGGGGGCTTGGAGGAAAACTGGAATTCTCCGGGACATCTAGTATTAACTCGCTGGACCAATCCATAGTGCCAGCATGCTTTTAGTCTGCCACCATCATTCCGGTCCAAAAGAAGCCTCAGGTCACATCATTTAATAATTATAGGCTAGAAAAGCTGGTTAAAGAACACATCATCTCCAGTCTCCCGCAAAAATTTGACCTGTCCTAGTTTGGCTATCGACGGAACAGCTCCACTGAAGACACTATCTCCTCTGCTCTTCTCCTGATCCTAGCACATCTGGAGGAGAACACCTCTATGTGGATGCTTTTCCTGGACTTCAGCTCAGCTTTCAACACCATCATCCCACAGCATCTGATAGGAAAACTGTAACAGCTGCATGGGCTTCAATATACCCCTCTGCAATTTGCTGCTAGACTTCCTCACAAACAGAGGCCTCCACTCCCCAATATAGATTAATGCGCTGACTTCTATATGAATACCTTTTTTACACCATGATTTTTTTTCTCCCACACTGTTTACGTTTGATCACTGGTACACTTTATGGAATGGAATTGTCCATTTACTGTCTAGAAAGCTGTACTAAACGAAATTATTTTTTGTACACACTATGTATAAAACAATTACAATAAAAGTTGTCTAAGTCTAGTCTAAGCATGCATACAAACACAGCCACACACACAAACCCATACACGTTCTGCCGAAGTGAGGATCATGTGTTGACCCCCATTGACTTCCATTGATTTTCAGTAATTTTCACTCCTTTCTATGCCCTAACCCTAAAACTAACCTTAAATGTAACTATTACCAATGCATACCCCACCCTAACCCAACTGACACCATAGACCTAAACCTAACCAGTAGCAAAATAGCATGTGAGAACCGACAAAATATCGTCACTTTGCAACAACTGGTCCTCAATCTGATGGTGAAATTTGAAAAATGGTTCTCACTCTGACGGCTTGACAGGTACACCAACCCCCATATTTTCATTTGGTAATATATGTAAATTCATTTTTAACCCTTTCTTTGTCCTAAACCTGACAATAACCTTAAACGTAATCATTATCATTGCATTCCTGACCTTAACCTAAACTTAATCCACTCTTTAGTCCTGCAGTAGTAGCCATTTAAAATCCCCCCACTTTCCTTTATGGGCCCTTGGCTGGTCACCTACAATTTTCTCTTTTAAATATCAATGTTTGTACTAAAATTTTCTTTCGGTTATGATCTGTGGACATTAGGATCTTAAGAGAAGCATCATCTCTTGATCATAACCTGTAATTCAGTGAAGGGTGGAGTCAGATAAAAAAAAATGCAATAGGGGTCGCCCTTGGGTGAGGGTAGACCAACAAGCCCTTGGTCAATGCTTAGATAGGTTGCGCCGTCGAGACAGATGGCGTTACCAGAAAGGTCTCTTTGCTACAGCCTTCGAAAAATGGCTGCTACTTTTTGGCAGTTCAAACATTTGTTGCTTGCAGGGGCTCGTTATACCGGAAGTTGGAGGGAAGTGGGATGCAATTTGACCAGGAAGGGCCAATTTGAATGGCTGCTGTAAAGGCTTTGAAATTAACATGACTGAGATCTTTTATACCAACACTTGAGGTTGCTGCTATCATTTATTTTTATTGGCCCTGCCTAAATTGCTGAAATTTTCCATACAGTAATTGTTTCTCTGTTTGGCTGTTAATCAGTAATGTCTGCACTTGCATGCATGGTCAAACAGAAAGAAAGGGGTTGTCCGGGATTTGAAGCCGAGACCTCTCGCTCCCTAAAATAGAATCATACGCCGAGACCAACAAGCCCTTGGTCAATACTGAGATAAGTTGCGCCGTCGAGACAGACAGCACTCTTTGCTACAGCTTTCAAACAGTGGTTGCTACTTTTAGGCAGTTCAGACGTTTGTTACTTGCAGGGACTCATTATACAAGAATTATGTTTGAGGTTCTTGTTGAGAGTTGTCCTAGATAGAAATCCTGGAGAAATCTTTGATTGTAATTTTAAGCAAGTTTGTGGAAAATTACAAATAAGTAGGAAACTTGGTTTTGTCTTACCTTTGACATTTGTTGGATTTATATTCAATTCTTAAAAACACAAACCAAGATATACAGTAGTAGCCATTCAAACTTTCCCAACTTTCCTTGATGGGCCCTTGGCTGGTGCCCTGCAATTCATTTTCTAGATATCAATATTTGTACTAAAATGTTCTGTCATGATTTGTGGACATTAAGATCTTCAGAGAAGCATCATCTCCTGTTCATACCCTGTAATTCAGTGAAGGGGTGGAGTCAGATTTAAAAAAATATGCCTTAGGGGGTCACTTGAATTCCTCGAAGTGACATAATTCTAGAGTTTGGCTGAGGTGTTGGGTTTCGACTTGAGAGCTCCAGAGGGTGGACAGGCAGGTGAGCAGCGGAGGATGGATCCAGGAGGACTGAGAAGAGAACCGGTTTGGAACTGCAAGGCTTCTAGGGGACAAGGAAGACAAGGAGGTGAGCTTGAGCCAAGACACAGAGTTCAGTTTTAGGAGAGCTATCTGGTAAGTTACCACTGTAAGTTACTGAAAGCCAGACCTTTTGTCCAGGAGAATAAACTGGGGCAGGGACGCGTCTGCGGTCTGCAAACTTCTTGTTTCGGGCAGCCTTGCGGTTGAGGGCTGCTCTGGTCTGGTCCCAGATGCGACGACAGACCTCCATGTGGACCCTTACAGAGGGGATGACAGCATCTGGAAAAGAAGAGGGGATGAGGGATGGCTGATAGCCAAGAGAAGCTTCAAAAGGAGACAACCCAGAGGCAGCAGAGATGTGACTGTTGTGGGCACATTCAACCCAAGGCAAATGTGTGCTCCAGGATGAGGGGTTGTTGGCGCAAACGCAACGCAGCGCGTTTTCCAGTTCTTGGTTCAGCCTTTCACATTGGCCATTGGTCTGGGGGTGAAACCCTGACGTGAGACGAGGTTTGGCTCCCAGGATAGAGCAAAAGTCCCTCCAGACACGAGAAATAAATTGAGAACCTTGGTCTGATACAATCTCTGAGGGGATGCCGTGAAGTTTAAACACATGAGAAAATAGGAGGCGAGCGGTTTCAGCAGCAGATGGAAGCTTCTTAAGAGGGACTAGGTGGCAGACTTTGGAAAATCTGTCAATGACTGTCAGGATGACTATCTTATTTTTTGAGATAGGAAGACCAGTGACAAAATCTAGTGCTATATGTGACCAGGGCCGACTAGGGACTGAGAGAGGTTTCAGGAGACCAGCTGGAGGGCGGTGAAGATTTTTTCCACGTGCACATGTGGAACAGGCTGAGACAAACTCCAACACATCCTTGTTGAGGGAAGGCCACCAAAAATAGCAGCGGAGCAAACCAATGGTATGACTAGCCCCAGGGTGGCAGGAGAACTGAGAAGAATGCGCCCATTGGATGGCCTGAGAACGGGTTCTAGCCGGAACATAGAGGCGGTTTGGAGGTCCCCCCCAGGATCGGGCTCGGCCTTCAAGGCTGCTTCAATGGCCCTCTCCAGATTCCAGGATAGCCCCCCTACCACACAGGATGGTGGAAGGATCGGCTCAGGGGTTTTAGAGAAATCATCTGAGGCAAACTGTCTGGACAGGGCATCTGGCTTAATATTACGTGACCAGGGACGATAGGAGATATTTAGGTTGAATCTAGAAAAGAACAAAGTCCAGCGGGACTACCGGGAGTTAAGTCTCTTAGCGTTTTGGAGGTAGGACAAATTCTTGTGGTCAGTCCAAACAACCACTGGGAGTTCTGTGCCTTCTAGCCAGTGTCTCCACTCTTCAAGTGAGAGTTTGATGACTAGGAGCTCTCTGTCTCCAATGTTATAATTTCTCTCAGAAGGAGAGAATCTTTTTGAAAAGAAGGCGCATGGATGGAGCTTACCATCTGCTGGGGAATGCTGGGAGAGTACAGCCCCAACACCAGTATCTGTGGCATCTACCTCCATGATGAATTGAGCTGAGGGATCAGGATGAATAAGAATGGGTGCCTTAGAGAATTGGGTCTTGAGCTCAGAGAAGGCTTTCTCAGCTTCAGGGGTCCAGATGAAAGGTCTTTAGGTGGAGGTTAGGGCGGAGAGGGGAGCGGCGATGACGCTGAAGTTTCGCATGAACCTCCCGTAGAAGTTGGCAAATCCAAGAAACTGCTTTCTGGTTTCAGGGGTTGGCCAGTCCAACACTGCCTTGATCTTGGCTGGGTCCGTCTTCACCTGTCCACCCTCAAAAACAAAACCAAGAAAAGAGATTGAAGGAACATGAAATTCACACTTTTCGGCCTTAACATACAGGCGATTCTCTAGCAAACGGTGGAGAACCTGTCTTACGTGGGTCTTGTGTTCCTCCAGATCTCTGGAAAAGATCAGGATGTTGTCTATGTAGAAAAAAACGAAGATGTTTAGAAAGTCCCTCAGGACATCGTTAACGAGGGCCTGAAAAACTGCAGGGACATTAGAAAGACCAAAAGGCATGACCAGATATTCAAAATGACCGATGTGAGTCTTGAAAGCGGTTTTCCACTCATCCCCCTCCCGAATACGGACCAGGTGGTAGGCATTACGGAGGTCAAGTTTAGTGAAAATGGTGGCTTGGCTTACAGGTTCAAAGGCGGCGGATATGAGCGGAAGAGAGTATTTGTTTTTGATAGTGATCTGATTTAGTTCCCGATAATCAATGAAGGGACGGAGAGTCTTATCTTTTTTCTCGACAAAGAAGAATCCAGCCCCAACTGGAGATGAGGAGGGACGGATGATACCTGCTTCAAGAGAACTGTTAATATAGTTCTCCATGGCCTGACGTTCAGGTCTGAATAAGTTGTATAGTCTGCCTGAGGGAAGAGGGGCACCAGGAAGAAGATTCATGGCACAATCATATGGCCGATGAGGAGGCAAGGAGAGGGCTAATTCTTTACTGAAGACGTGTTGTACAGTGGGCACTGGTTGGAAATGGACGGTTTCCTGCGTGATTCCTGCGTGAATCACGATGTATTTCCTGAGGCCAGTTTTTTTATTTCAAAAAGAATTGCAATGTACTCGGACAACCACCAAGGCGGCACTTGGGAACTTTTTTTTTTCCTCCTTAATCCAGGCTGTTAAGATGCTGTCTTTAAAGCAGGTTTATTGGGGATCTTGGTGTGATATTGTGCTATTTTAGGATTTTTTTGATTAAAATAAAGTTAATGAATTAATTTAACATAGTGACTGCATTATCTTATTTCATGAAAATTGTTGCATATTGTATGGGCGCAGTTATAGATACACCCTGCGATCTTATCTGAGAACTGTTTATTTCTATTTATCTGCATCTCTATTATTTAATGAAAAATTATTATAATTAATCTTTTTGGCAAAACAAATAACTGAATCAATAAAGGTCCATGGATCATCCGTCCATTCGGGAGGGAGGGGGGTTTATGCAACGTCATTCCATCACCGGTATCTCGGTATCCAATCAGCTCACTGACTTGCGCGTTGATCAAAGCCATCTCTGACAACAGCATTGAAACACCACTATTTATCAAGACGGTCTGGCTGCAGCACCGCAGCTGTCAGACCAGTTCCGCTGCAGGCGCCTGTCACAGGCCACCTCCACCGTAGGGCCGGAAATAAACAAATTTAGCCACGCCCACCTCCCCCCAACCGACATCACCTTCTAGACGAAGAAGAAGGTTGTTGAACACGCGAGACTCCGCAACAATGGTAAGTTAATTTCTTACTTTTACCGCAAAGCAAAAGATGTCTGGCTTTCATATGCTTGTCAGCAATGTATCGCTGTAGCGTTATATGTAAAGCACGTGCGGTTACTGAATGTTACAGTCAGTGATGGGCAGTAGCGCCGCTACATGTAGCGAAGCTATTAGTTTAACTACATTTTCCAGTAGCTTGACCGTAGCGTCGCTGCTTTATTTATCAAGTAACTTTCCAGTAGTGACGTTATTGTTTTTATCAAGTAGCGACGTAGCGTCCACAAACGCTACAAAATCCAGGGCATAACTAAGTAATGAAACCAGGTTTTCTATTTTTGAAACAACAATCGGAGTTATTTGCTGGACATTCACGCATGAGCCTCTATTCTGCCTCTCCTGTCTGTGTCTACGAAACATGCGCACTGTAGTGGAACTCAAAGAATGACACCCGCAGAGACACAGCCACACACACAGGGTGGAGGAGGACACAGGAGCAGAGCGCCTTATCTTCAGAGATTTTGAAACTTGTTGAATCCTCTGATAAAAAGTACGTGTTCAGATGTTTTAAGGCTTATTTGCACAGATAAGATTTTTTAGGTATGGAGGAACAGCTCTCCCATGTATAAAAATAAATACATAAAGAAATAAATGCTCAATAAATAAATGAACATTCAATTAATTACCCCCCAAAATACAATGAATAAATATGTAGATAGAAATTAAATTATACAGTGAGACATAAATGTATATATCACTTAATTAGCTTCTTTATTTTTTCACCTTTTTTGTAAACAGTTTCATTTCCTGGTTCTGCTAGAGGTTTCTTCCTGTTAAAAGGGAGTTTTTCCTCTCCACTGTCGCTACAAGCATGCTTAGTGTGAGGGATTGTATTTGAATCAATGAGTCAATGCAATCAACTGGTTTTCCTTAGATAGAAAACTTTGTATCAATTTGACTGTATGATCTGATTGAACTGTAAAGTGCCTTGAGATGACATGTGTTGTGAATTTGGCGCTATATAAATAAACTGAATTGAATTGAATTGAATTGCATTCCTAAAGCAGAGGAAAACAATTTGTATCAACAAATGATATTTTCTGTAGTGTTTCTTTAAAGCTAGAAAAAAGGAATGTTTGATGATTTGGATGGATTGAAGAAATTCTACAGAAAAAGACTTTGGAATGGTAACCTGGAGATTACTTTTTCAAGCTTACTCAAAATGTAAATTGACATGAATATAATAAATGAAATATGTTACTTCCCTACACACACATATATATACATACATACATACATACACTCCGAAGTAGGCAGCCTGCGAATTGAGACGCAGCCATTGTAACCATCGTTGACATTCATAATGATGCCTTATTAGACATTGTAGAATTTGTAAATATTTTCTTAATATTAATATTTAGTGCAGTGAGCATGGTGAGGCTTGTGAAAACCACTTTTCTCAGTATACAATGGAGTATACAATATACGGAGAATGAGCAAGGCAGTTATTGTTGGATCTTCTGTATTGATAAACCTGCTTGTAATTTTGTTTTATAATGCTGTACATAATTAGGATAATAAATATAGAGTATATGCAACATAATTGTTTTAAATTTTGTTCATAATCTAAACCTGACATGTTATCAATATGACAAATTAGATCCCGCTGTATACTTGTTTAAATAGCACTGTGTTGGAAACAAAGCTGCTTTAGATTTTTAAATAAAGATTTCTTCACAACAATTGCTCATATCCTCATAATCTTTCACATTGGACATATGTGGGAATGTTTGTATCGATTGTGAAAATTGAAGTGTTTAGCTTTATTGAGATAATTGAAGTTAAAGATGCTAGTATTGGAGGCCAAAAATTTCAGGAATTTTCCAAATAAGTTTGAACCACTGCTTCAATCCGGCCGATATTTTAGGTTTTGAATATTTTTAGGACCCTCCATAGATCTACCAAGTTTGAAGTGTTTGGCTTTATTACTTTTAGAGATAATTGGAATCAAAGATACTATTAGAGGCCAGAAATGCAAACATTTCAGGAATTTTCCAAATAAGTTTCCTCTAGAACCACTTCTCCAATCCGGCTGATATGGGAACCGGAACCACACAGGAGGTCTTCCACAGGGTGGGGACCACCCCCAGGCTGAGGCTCAGGTTGTACATGTTGCTGAGGATCTGACAGAGCTCATCTGCACAGGTCCTCAGCAGCCTGGGGGGGAGGCCGTCTTGTCCTGAGGCCTTCCTCTGTTTCAGCCTCCTCAGCTGCCTTCTCACCTGCATTGGTGTTACTGTGAGGGGGGAGGAAGGCACGACTGGAGGTGTGGATGGGTCGGGGGTTGGTGGGAGTGGCGGCAGTGGGGGGGAAAGGTCTCTGGGGGGCTGGTGGTTGGAGGTGTGTGGAGAGTTGAGGGCAGGGAGGGGACCAGTGTGAGGGGAGTCAAACCGGGTGAAGAAGCTGTTTAACTCATCTGCAAACTTGGTGTAGGCACAATGCTCTCCACACAGAAGGTCATGGAGTCAGTGATGCATTCAGTCAGGCTGTTGATGTCCTCACCATTGGAACATGCTCCAGTCTGTGGTGCTGAAACAATCCCTCAGTGGCGTCATCCGACCAAACTTTCACTGACTGTGCATTTGTCCTTCTCACCAGTGGAATGTAATGGGGGGGGCAGGTAGACAAGGTTGTGATCTGAACGACCCAGCGGGGGGAGGGGTGCGGAGGTGTATGCATCCTTAACATTTGCATAAAAAAGGTCCAGCCTTTTATTGTTCCTGATTGCATGTGACGTATTGTGTGAGCGTGGGGAGAGTGGAGCAGAGTGAAGAAGTCTGTTCTAACAAATCCTACCTAACAAATCTAACAATAAAGACATATTGTTTAAACATAAATCCTTATTTATTGATTATTGGTTTAATAATAATAACATTATTTTGGTTGACCAATTATTTAACAAAGAGGGTCTTCTTTACTCTTATAAGGAGTTTCTAGAAGAATACAAAATGCCTGTGTCTCCTATAGATTATGCCAAAGTCTTTGGAGCAATTTCTTCTGGTATTTGCATGTTATTTATCCTCTAAAACAAAACAAACACATACAATATATATATATATATATATATATATATATATATATATATATATATATATATATATATATATATATATATATAAAAAATTATATATATATATATATATATATATATATATATATATATATATATATATATATATATAATTTTTTTTTTTTTTTTTGAATCTAGCCCAGGGGCCCCCATCCTGACTCCTGCCCAGGGGCCCCCATCCTCCTAAATCCGGCCCTGCATACTGGAATAACTTTGTGCAAAACATTGACTGGAAGAAGGTCTGGCTCTTACCCAACCGATATTTGCTGACCACCAAAATTAAAGCAATATCATTTAAAAATAATTCATAAGTTTTACCCGTCTAATGATCATATTGTCAGAAAATTTAAAAAACACATTGAAGTATTGTGGGATGGGAGTCAGTATTAGTAACGATCACGTGATTGGGACGATAGGCCTACAGGATTAAACACTAACGGGAGCAGACGGGAGCGGGAGCAAACCAATAAAAACAAAAACAAAAACTAGTATCGATGCCAAAAAATGAAATTACATAGAAAGAAAAAAATCCAGTACTGGCGCGGCGCCGCCATTTTGTAGTTTTTTTCCTTGAAGCCTACACTATAATGCGAGTCAAAAAAACTACACGACCCAAAAACCATCACTGCTTCCGCTCTGAGTTTTTCTCCCGAGCTCAAAAAAAAAAAAAACAAGATGGGATGGGACAGGAGTGAAAATCCACTCCCGTCTCAGACTCTAGTCTGAAACTTGTTTACCACGCTTTGGAAACGCACAGCACGATCACGAGACCAAACTCCCGCGGCAGATAATAAAGTCTTAAACTCACTGAGAATAATTCCACATCTGGGCTGCATATCTGCTGCTTCACATGAACATGAGCCGAGCCGCACCATCTCTCATTCACAAACACCGCCAGACCATGACACATATAATATGGAATAGGGTAAATAGAATTTTAAAAATATCTAAACACTGTGGCTATAAGGCATGCAATATAATAGACCTATATATACAGTAAGATAAAAATGTAGAATGATAATCCCTATGGTCTAATGTAATAAAAAAATGATTAAAAAAATAGAAAAACATTAATCAGCCACAGCTGGGATCAAACCCTCAACCTTCAGATCACAGACCACTCACTCTACCCTCTACGCTAACTGCTCACAACACATAACTCCCCTCCCAGTTTGCAAATTGATCTATCTAATCCTGACTCATGGGACGCCGAAATGGACTCAGACTGCCACCAAGTGGCTATAGTAGTCACATGTTTTTCACGCAATTTGTGAAACACGGGGAGCGTGAGTGAAGTGTCCATTTCCAACCAGTGCCCACTGTAGATCATGATAATCTGGTGGAACTTTAGAGAGGTCAGCTGAGGGTAGCTGGGGATTGGACACAGAACTCAGAGGAGGGAGTGCTGAGCGGAGACAGCTATTAGAGCACTCAGGGCTCCAGGACTCAATGTGGGATAGAGGCCAGTTTATTTGGGGATTATGTCTGATTAGCCAGGGGTAGCCCAAAACCACTGGGGAATTTTTAGTGGGAAAAACCAAAAATGAAATCTGCTCGTGATGGTTGCCTGGAGACACAAACTGAAGAGGGACAGTCTGATGAGTAATGGTCTTGAGAGCGCTGCCATCTAAGGCAGACACAAAAATAGGAGTTGGGAGTCTTCGAACTGGAATCTTGTATAGGTGAAAGAGATCTGGGCTGATGAGATTCTGTTCAGAACCGCAATCCACTAAGGAGAGCAAGGGGAGGCTTTTATGGTCTAGGCAGATGGATGAGTGAAAAGTTAAGCGGAGGTTGTCTTGAATCATGGTTTTGCCCACCAGTACCCCCAGATTTACTGACGGGCAAAGGCTTTTGGGCGAACCGGACAGGTGGAAATAAAGTGACCAGAGTGTCCACAATACAAACAACACCCAGAAGACAACTGCCGTTGGCGTTCTTCAGGTGAGAGCCGAGCTCTGCCAATCTGCATGGGTTCTGGAGAAGGTGGCCGAGGTTGAGACTGAGGGCTAGGAGTCATAGCAAAAGCTTGGTGCGGGGAAGATAAATTTCTCTGACGGTTCCTTTCTCTGATCCTATTGTCAATTCGGATGGCTAGATTAATTAGCTGGTCCAAGGTTTCAGGTTCCTCTCGGCAGGCTAATTCATCCTTAAGCCTTTCACTAAGGGAATGTTGGAACGCCCCCTTGAGGACTGCCTCGTTCCAACCTGAGTCGGCGGCTAGAGTGCGAAACTCAATTGCCAATTCGGCAGCTGACTTGTTTCCCTGTTTCAAAGTCCATAATTTTTTGGCTGCTTCCTCCTCCCCAACATGTAGACAAAATGTTTGTTTGAATAATTCCAAGAATTCTCTGAAGGAGTAGTCATAAATGTTAGATTCATCAATTATTGCTTCCATCCACCTTAAAGCCTTGTCTCTGAGCAGGCTGATGACGTAGGAGATCTTGTTGGCGTCATCCGGAAATGACTGCGGGGACCGCCCGAACACTAGGGAGCACTGTAGCAGGAATCCTTTGCTCTTGTTCAGGTCGCTGCCGAATGGCTCCGGGCTGGGCAAAACAATGTCTCTAGACATGGGAGACCTGGAAGAAGCTGCAGAACCAACAGGTAAGTTAGGTTTCGGAGGAGAAGGAGATGGCAATTTAGAGCTTAATTCCTGTACTTGGAGTGACAGTTGGCTAAGGGTTTGTATGATTGAGGTTTGTTGTTGAGCAATAGTAGAGATAGCCGAATCGTGTCGGCCAAGGAGAACTCCCTGTTCAGATAAAGCGGTTTCTTAGTTGTGCTGCAGAGTCATGCTGGCCAGTCGGTTCTGACATGATTCTAGAGTTGACTCTGGCGCAGACACAACACGAGTCAGGAAGTGGTTTAGAAAGTTTATTGAAAAGTTGTAACAGAGAGATAGTTTTGGACCGGCGAAGATGCTCAGGAAACAGCAGCTTAATCAGGAACTGCACAGAGAGAGAGATCAGTTAGATTCAGGCTGGGGAACTGAGTAAGCTAGAAAAGATGCAAACTCCTTACAGATCCATGGAGAGCGGAGCAGATGGAGGGGAGGTTGGATGAGCCCTCAGAGATTGAGTTTGGCTGAGGTGTCGGGTTTCGACTTGAGAGCTCCAGAATGTGGACAGGCAGGTGAGCAGCGGAGGATGGATCCAGGAGGACTGAGAAGAGAACCAGCTTGGAACTGCAAGGCTTCTAGGGGACAAGGAAGACAAGGAGGTGAGCTTGAGCCAAGACACAGAGTTCAGTTTTAGGAGAGCTAGCTGGTAAGTTACCACTGCGTGGAAATTAACCGACTTGCGTCCGTCCCAGGAAATCCACTCCTCTAAATACTGCTCCCTGATTGTGTCCAATTGGAACCAGCTGGAGGCTCTTCTGGGCTGGAGACTCTGAGGAGGAAAGGTAAGAGAAACCCTAACACAGCTCAGCACACAATCCTGAGGGCCCAACATGAAGTTGGATGTCATTTGACTTGGAAGGGCCATTTTGAATGGCTGCTACTGTAAAGGCTTTGAAATGAATGTGATTGAGATCTTTTATACCAACTCCAACATTTGACGTCGCTGCTTTCAAGGACTTGGATTAGCCCTGCCTAAATTGCTGAATTTTACCATAC
The DNA here is from genome assembly GCA_030533445.1 of Cyprinodon diabolis. Lineage (NCBI taxonomy): Eukaryota > Metazoa > Chordata > Actinopteri > Cyprinodontiformes > Cyprinodontidae > Cyprinodon > Cyprinodon diabolis. The sequence continues at coordinate 2,867,136 of CM060069.1, read as the reverse complement.
AGCTATAGTTTCTCTGTTTGGCTATTAGTCAGTCATGTCTGCACTCGCATGGATGGTCAAACAGAAAAAAAAGGGCTTGTTAGGGATTCGAACGCAGGACCTCTCACATCCTAAGCAACAATCATATGCCTAGACCAAGAAGCCCTTGGTCAATACTGGGGCTTTTTGCTACAGACTTCGAACAATGGCTGCTACTTTTAGGCTGTTCAAACGTTTGTCGCTTGCAGGGGCTCATAATACTACAATTATGTTTCAGTTTCTTGTTGTGAGTCGTCCTAGATAGAAATCCCGGAGAAATCCTTGATTGTAATTTTAAGCAACTTTGTGGAAATATACGAATAAGTGGGACATCTTGGTTTTGTCTTAATCTTGACATTTGTTGGATTTATACTCAATTCTGAAAAACACATACCAAGACATACAATAGAAGCCATTCAAAATGTACCCACTTTCCTTGAGGGGCCCTTGGCTGGTCCCCTACAATTCATTTTTAAATATCAATATTTGTACTAAAATATTATTTCTGTCATGATTTGTGGACATTAAGATCTAAAGAGAAGCATCATCTCCTGGGGAACCTTTGAATTAAAGTATATTTCTGAGGTACCATTATGTTGTTACTAGATCACATTCACCAACCTGTAGTTTGACTGGTATAACCTTAAATGAGTAATAGAGTATGTTTTTATTGAAAATTCATAAAAACTGAGTTATCTGTTTTTTCAAATGAACTCTTCATATCAAAGCAAATGTATTTGTTAATATACCCCATCCAGGCCCGAGCACCAAAGTATTACTGCCAAGTACGAAAATGGAGTCTAGGACTCCGCAGCCAAAGACCTATTTTGCTAAGAGTATGGGCTACAAAGGTTTTTAGTCCATGCAAGCTTTATATCCACATTCACTCATAATGAACTAAGGAAAGTAAGTCCAAGTTTTCCAAGTTCAACATAACCATATCATGTAATCATTGCAAAAAAAGCGAAGATCTGCTTTTGTCTTCGTCCAGAATAACAACAGATAGCTCCTTTTTATCACTATTGTGTTAAGCTACTCATAAGGCTACAAACCTTTGTTCATCTTACATTTTTAAGACTTCTTTTTTGGTCTTAGGAAAAGAATAAACTGTGCTTGACCTACTAAAGACAGGGTCATATGAGTCTGGAATGCATATTTCCCAAGTGACAAGAATTAGAGCTTTATATTTCTTTTACAAAATATCCATGACTGCTGTCTACTGCAAAATCAAGGTGATGTTGTTGGAGAGTCCCTCTCCAGGTGTTTCATTTCAGGACTTGTCCTGATTGATGATTGGTCAGTTGGATGACAAACCACTTTGATCAATTAACAACTGGCATAAGGTCAATTAGAGCAATGTTTCATTTTATCCAAAATACAGAAATTTTAAAGTTGCAAAATAAAGCAATTTAAATGAAATAAAACATTTATTGGAACAATCAGAATATTGGATCAGATATGAATCCTGACAAAATAGAATAAAAAACAGTAACAATTTTTTAACACATGAACCCATGCCTTTGTTTCTCACTTCATCTTGTTTTTTGTTTTGTTTTTTTTGTTTTTTGTTTTCTAACTAAGATGTATTGTTTGGGTTAAGAAATTACAAAATGTTAGAAGATTCTATTAATGCACAAACATTTTTTTTTTCCTGATGTTTTGAGGCTTATTTCTTCAAAGCTTTCAAATCAAGGTGCATGATGTTATGTGTGGGAGGACAGCCGCTGTACTTTGAATTCAGGGTAATTTTTAATGAAAAATATCTGAAATTAGTGAACAGACTGTTTGTGTTTTTTGTAAATGCTGATTTCCAAATGATATTTTAGAAAGGTAGATATTAGAATGACTTTGGAATAACCTTATTTTATCAGTTAAAAAGTACCTCCACTCTGTTCTGTAGGAAATCATTAACATGATTAAAAGAACAAGCACACATTGTGGACGATTCAACTTTATTATTCAAATCCTCTTTAACCTTGTTCCCTAATTGCATCTTTGAGAAGTTTTTAACCAAAAAGTGTTGCAGTTAATGATTAGCTTCTTGGTTTTGCTTTTTGCTGGCCCATTTTCCTCCCAACTCTCCTCCCCTCCTTTTTATCCACTCTGCTGGATTTGAGCATAGCTTACAGAAATCCCACAACAAAGTAAAATGTTTACTGAGCAGCATCTTTTTCACACCTCCAAATGATGCGTGTTAGACTGACAGAGCGGAGATCTGTTTTCATGTTTCTTCAAGCACTTTAAAGCGATGTCTTTAAAAGAATTGCACGCTAAACAGGCAGGGGCAGCTTCACAGCTATTAAAGTGGTTGCTAGGAAACAGGTTCATCTTTTTGTATGGAATACACAAAATGTATTTGCAAGCAGGCAGATGGAACCATAGTGATACATTCCAAATGCAGTGTGGGGTAATCTCAGCGTTTGGAAGGTAGGGACCTACAACCCACAGGAGAAAATAGGATCATACATATGGAAAACGTCCTTGCACAACCAGTAATTGCCCCTCAAAACATTCCATGAGTCTTGTAGCAGTCCTCACTATAAAAAAAAGCAGCATATAATGACCTACTGCCATCCAACACATGAGCCTCAGCCAAGTTAAAATAATGTAAAATTAAGTATATCCTCTTATGCTTTAGGTTGTATATTTTCCTAACATAAAATGAAATTATTACATTTTCCAATTGTTGTGTTAGGTTTTAGGTGCTTGGCCCACATGCAGATCACACTCGGAGGCAGGACACAGTTTTAGGTAGTTTATTTACTCAGGGAAGCCAACATGGGAAGAAGAAAAAACTCTGAGACACGGAGCCGTGAGGATCGTACCGGAGGCTTTTGGATCTGAGAGAGAGGAAGGGAAGGAAGTAGATTTAGAATAACGTACCGAGCTGAGCTCTAGACGGAGAGACGTAAGCTTACCACTTGGGATGAAGAAACCGAACCGGAAAACGGAGCGACTCTGCACTTGCCGAACATTGGTTGAGGCTGGTGGCTGTGTGACAGACGAGGGGCTGAGAGCGGGTCCGAGCAGCTCCCGCAGTCCAGATTCTCTGAGATAGCAGGAGGATCCAGGAGGGGAACCGAGAGGGCTCGGAAGGGCAGCTTGAGCAGAGGGAGAAACCAAACTCGATCGAGGACGTCGGAGACACAAAAGTAGCATTTAGCGCAGGAAAAAAAACAACACTGTCAGAAGACACTGGTTCATACCACAACAGTTAACACTCAGGCATCCTTCTGCTGTCAGAGTCAAGCTCTTATAGTGCTGCTGCACACTGCTGAACAAGCCACAGGTGTAGACAATGCAGGTGAAGTGTCTTGCCAAAGGACACAACGACAATGAAAGTCAGAGTCAGGGCTTGAACCGTCAATCCTTCGATTTCAGGGCAAACTCCTACATCCAACGCCACTGTTGCCCTCTATACTCCCTGTAGTCAGTGTGACTGTTGTGGTTCCAGTTTGTGGGAGTAGTTTTGTGTTCTTTTTCATTTTCACTGTTCATCCACCAGATGGTGCCATTGGTTCACTTTTGTCCTGGAGGGCTTCCTTTCTCGTCTCAATTACCCACACCTGAAGCGAATTGGTCATCACCTCTGTGGAGTATTTGAGCAGCTGACTTTCACTGCCTCGTCACCAGAGTGTTTGCCAGTTTTGTGTACTCTAGGCCCACCTGAGATTATGCTGAGTGAATCTTTGAGTTTGTCTAGTGACTACATGCTCTTACCTTGTTTTTTTGTGAATCTTTGGCAGGAAATCGACTGATCCTCTAAGCTTAATCTGGTCCTTCAAGCCCTGGAAGGATTCCTCTCGTGTCGCTGAGAGGATTACTGCTCTATCTGAACGCTAGTGATGGTGAGATGAAGCCTCATGAGGCATTGAACCATTTGGCCAAATTGCTTCAACAATCCCCACAGTTCATGAGGCTTTATGTGAACATGTCACCACCTACTGGTGGAGGACAGAACTACAGTTTGTAATAAAATCTGTGATTTTTTTTGCAATTGTTTTTCTTTTTTTCCCCTTTTAAGTTCCTTTGAATTGTTAATGGTTGGTGTGTATAATGAAATCATTTGTAAGTTTTTTTTTTTAAGTGTAAAATTTCTTTAAGGTGCACAGTTTTTCTGCCATTTCAGTGAAATGAACTCAAGCAGGCAGTGAAGGTGTTTGTGCTAATTGGGTAATGATGAGCAAAATGAAAGGTTTTAGTCATTTTTATTCAAACATAATAGGTTTTCCACTTTTTTTATTTTAATCAGGTTGGAAGTTGTGTTCACCCGATCTTTTGGCTAAACCGACCTAATTTACCCAACCTATATTTTTACTCGGGCAAAACAATGCAAATTAGTCTCATCAGCCAAAATAATAAGTTTAATCGCAACTTTCAAAAGTCAAAGACAGGTCTTGAACCATCTACCTCTAGCGTGAGAGTCTGAGTTTTACAATTGACACCACTTATACAGTGACCCATATCAGAGAGAAAATACTACTTAATAGTGTCCGGTGGCTTGCTCAGATTTTGATCATTACATTGTTCATTCTCACCAAAATAGTTTTAAGCAACTAGATTGGTTGGAAAAACAACCAATCTATCCAAACTTTTTCCAGCTGACAGCAGCTCTTCTACATACTCCTACATCTTGAGTGAACACTGAGGCTGTTTAGATGCCTGTCAAAATTCTTGCGCTTCCCGAAGCGCTCACGGTAGCGAGGCTTCGGACGTCATCAATTTTGGCCCCTCCTCTAAATGAATCACGCCTCGACATGCGCTTCGGAGATACGCCGCCTCCATTACTCAACACACGCCTCGAAGCCTCGTCTCCTCTCATAACATCAATACTGAACGCCTACCTCTTCCAGAAACCCAGCTCCGCTGCTCCTCTGTTCCTCCATAAGTCTGCCTGTCCACCCTCCAACAACACCTCCACCAGCCAAGGCCTCCACAAACAGGAACCGCAGTCAAACTGTGAGTCCAAGCTACATCTGAGTTCATTCATCAGCTTTTTTCCCACCGATCTTGAACTCACCAAATTACTCTCTCCTCTGTGCAGTCATTCCAGGTTTCCTGGTCGCTGGAACCCCCCAAGCTGAGATACCATTTTTTTTTCACCATGTTTCTGTATCTGAAAAAATAAACTGTTTAACTCTGATCCTCTCTCTGAGTGTTTCTGCATGTGGGCAAAAATATAAGACCCATCATGACAGTGACATGGAAAAAGAAATCACATTAAAACGTTGCAACATTAACTTGGATTTCATCGTAAACTTTTTCTGCAGCAAGCTCACTTAAATGTTTGGTTAATATCCTGCGACTTGGTGGGCTGTATCTCTCCTCTACCACTGATGTAATGTTTTTAAAGCTGGAATTGTCAATCAAATATAGTGGGAGGTAATAGTCTTATGTCTGGGACGTCCCTGGCTGTACACTTGCAGTTGTTTAGTCAGAAAGGACTCCATGTTGCTCTGTTCCTCTCCACTCAGCCCACCAATGCCTGCCCTTGCTGCCCTGACTGTTTGCAGGGCTTCATTTTATAATCCACAATAGCCTGGGATCAATGGCATAAATATCTGCAAGTAGAGACTGCAGTTGCTTAAGGGCCCCCCAACCTCTTAGGGGCCCCATCACTGTACTTCATATGATAATGTTGCTTACGGGCCTATTGTTGTGCCGTTACGCTATTGCCTGGAATGCTGCCCTTCAGCTACGGCAGTTAGTCTGTAAACGTGGCTTAGGTAGCGGCAGGACCAGTTTTGTGAACCAGCTTTGATGAAACAAAAAATAAATCAACAAAGGCCACAGATGCTCCATGGACTAAGTAATTTATGCAGGAAAAAAAATGTTCCAGGTAAACTCATTCAGTTTTCTCAGATTATTTCTCCTCTGTTTCGCTATAAAAAAAAACATACACCCACCCAGATTTATTTATAAAACTAATTCACCCAAATTAATCATGACTCACCAGAAACAAAGGAACATGAAAATCGTAAATAAAAATAGAATACATTGACTTGCAAATCATTTTCAACCTATATTCAACTGAATACACTTGAAAGACAACATACTAAACGTTCGAACTGGTAAACGTTATTTTTTGCAAATATTAGCTCATTTGGAATTTGATGCCTGCAGCATGTTTAAAAAAAATGGCACAAGTGACAAAGAAGGCTGAGAAATTTGAGGAATTCTCATCATAAACTTATTTGGAATATCCCACTGGTGAACATGCTAATTGGGAGCAGGCGGGTGCCATGATTGGGTATAAAAGCAGCTTCCTTGAAATGCTCAGTCATTCACAAACAAAGATGTGGGGTGGGTCACCACTTTGTCAACAAATGCGTGGGCAAATTGTCGAACAGTTCAAGAACAACAATTCTCAACGACCTATTGCTGTCATGATTTAATTAAAGGTCTGACCCTAAATGCAGAAGTCCAAACAGAGAAACACAGATGAAAAGTTTAACAGGTTTTATTGTAGAGATTTAGCACGGTGCGGTGTTGCTCTGAACTCAGCTCAGCCGGAACTGGAAGATGAGGGGAAGTAAGACTATTAGTTCAGGCTCAGTGGGAAATTTCATTCGTTGATTAGAAGCAGAGGATCTGGTTGTTGACTCACTTTTCCAGAGAAGTGAAGGATCTTTGACTCGAATCTGTGTGTTGTTTTCCAGAGTTTGTCTGACTCTGTGGAGGGCGGAACAGGGTTTACCCAGAACTTGGACGGTGTAGGTGAACGGAAACGCTGATTGCCACTCAGATTTCCTGCTGTACTTGAACGGGTCATAGTGAAGATGATTCCCTTGCTCAGAGAGTAATTTCAACGTCCTCTCAAGGAGACTGGATCCAAACCTCCTGTTTGAATCCCTGGCTCAGTTTAAGGCTCAGTAGATCCCTCCTGGGAGTGGAGGTCTGAAAAGGTCCAGTTTGCAGGATGACTTCCTGCCGAGAGGCAAAGACAAAAACAAAGTTAAAACTCAGGTTGAGAAGAACTCAGTCTTACTCAGCGAAAACTCAGCTTGGCTAGAGTACCAAAAACTGGCAAACACTCTGGCGGTAGTGGCAATCAGCAGCTTAAGAGCGGTTACCTCCGTTAGCGAGGTAACCGTCAGCAGGTGTGTGAGGAGGCGGACCGGAACCAGGCACCTCCTGTTGGTCGAAGGGAGACAAACACAAAATCAAACACACAGACTGGAGCCCTGACAATTGCAAGGAATTTAGGAATTTCACCATCTACGGTGCGTAATATCATCAAAAGGGTCAGAGAATCTGGAGAAATCACTACACGTACGGGGCAAGGCCGAAAACCAACATTGAATGCCTGTGACCTTTGATTCCTCAGGCGGTACTGCATCAACAACCGACATCATTGTGTAAAGGATATTACCACATGAGCTCAGGAATATTTCAAAAAAACACTGTCAGTAACTACAGTTCGTTGCTACATCTGTAAGTGCAAGTTAAAGCTCTACTATGCAAAGCAAAAGCCATCCATCAACAAGATCCAGAAAGGCTGCCAGCTTTGCTTGGCCAGAGCTCATCTAAGATGGACTGATGTAAAGTGGAAAAGTGTTCTGTGGTCTGATGAGTCCACATTTCAAATTGTTTTTGGAAACTGTTGACGTCGTGTCCTCCGGACCAAAGAGGACAAGAACCATCTGGACTGTTAAAGGCGCAAAGTTCAAAAGCCAGCATGTGTGATGGTATGGGGGCGCATTAGTGCCCAAGGCATGGGTAGCTTATACATCTGTGAAGGCACCATTAATGCTGAAAGGTACATACAGGTTTTGGAGCAACATATGCTGCCATCCAAGTGACATCTTTTTCATGGACGCCCCTGCTTATTTCAGCAAGACAACGCCAAGCCACACTCTGCACGTGTTAAAACAGCATGGCTTGTCTGCAGTTCAGATCTGTCCAGACCTGTCCCCCATTGAAAATGTGTGGCACATTATGAAACGTAAAATACAACAACGGAGACCCCGGAATGTTTAAAACAACTTAAGCTGTACATCAAGCAAGAATGGGGAAGAATTCCACCTGAAAAGCTTCAGAATTTGGTCTCCCCAGTTCCCAAACGTTTAATGAGTGTTGTTAAAAGGAAAGGCGATGTAACATAGTGGTAAAAATGCCCCTGTGCCAACTTTTGTGTGTTGCTGCCATTAAATTCTGAGTTACTGGTTATTTGCAAAACAAAATGAAGTTTCTCAGTTTGAACATTAAATATATATTGTCTTTGCATTGTATTCAGCTGAATATGGGTTGAAAAAGGTTTGCAAGTCATTGTATTCTGTTTTTATTTTCGATTTACATAACGTGCCAACTTTTCTGTTTTTGGGTTTGTAGAATAAACTTAGCTAGATTATCCACAAAAACAAAAAACTTTGTTAATTATTAACAAAGAATTATTGGCTCCTACACTCCAGCCCCTAATTGTGTTCATACTTTATCACAATTACTGTTATTCTTATAAGGAGCCATTCGCTTAAAGAAACAAGCTAATGAACAACTACAAGATACATACAAAACTACTATTGTGATCCCTTTATATCCCTCTAATTCTATGGCAGTATTTACCAAACAAAAACTGTAAAAGACAAAAAGAAAGGATGAAGAGAAAAAAGGAGTCCAAGATGCTAACTGCTGCCTCCATGCAGCAAGTAGTCCTTCGTTATTGGCCTCTCCAAGATGCTGGCTGATCATCCATGATCCTCTTGGGGCTGTAGCAGAACAATTTCCCCAGGAACAAGACATCTTTTAGGTCCAGTCCACTTTTGTCTCTCCTGCATCATTGGTAGGTACTCAGAAATCCATCTTTTCCAAAGCGCTCCACCAAGTTTTGTATCTGTTTCCACCGCCTTTTGGCATATAGATTGTTGTGCTCAAACAAGCCTGGTGGCAAGATGGGTTTGTTCTTAAAGGGGAACACAGTTATTTTTACATTGGCCCCTTGATTTTCCGTTATTCCATCATGTTCTACTCACCCATATGAGTTTAGTGTCATGTGGAGCCGTTCTGAAGATATTCCGTTAGGTGATATCCAAGTAACGTCTTCCTATGGGCAACGACTTGAAGGCACAAACTAAACTGTTCATCATTTATTCTTTATGGTACGCCAGCATTCAGAACATGGAAGCCAATCACTGTCCCCCAGACTTTATATTTTTTATATTTATATTTTTTTAAAACAAAGCAGAGTATGTATGACGTGATCCGCGTGCCGGACTGGAGTAGTGACAGGCAGCCCGGGCCACAGGCGGCTACGCTCTACCCCTCCTATTCATTCTAGCTAATCTGAATCATTCAATTCCATTTGGAGAGCGAGATCTTCTGTGGTAGCAGCACTAGACATCTTCCAGGCATGTGAGGAAAACTAGCAGCAGTTCAGCGGACAGGAAGAATGAATTGTAGCTGGCGCACGATAAATGCTATACATAATGTTTAAACATATTTTTTTATTATTGTAATGTTGAAAGAGAGTTTTACATTAGTTAACCAAAAGTTTCCTTACAAATAACATTCTGATACACTCAGCTTTAACAGTCGATTTAGACAGTATGAATCAAAATCAATCTTTATTGTCATCTACAATTTAAATTTTATTTGAGACTTCAGTTCCGGTACAAACTGTTCATCACATAAATGATTGACTGAGGATGATTAGGCTGTTCTTAGGATGTTAGGCACATTCTTTTGGCTGTCAGGAAAAGGGAAAGTATGATAGTTATTTTTGATATAATAATGGAAAGAATTATATTTAAACCATAAATAAAAAAATATTGAAGTAAAGTCAAGCTGACAAAGAATTGTAAATAATCCTTGTACCTGAAGGGTAAATGTCTTTTTAAACTTCTTGCAGCTTTTTACCCCAAAATATCTGTACCATGATTTTTTTAACTTTTCAACTTTCTTATTCTCCAAATGTTTCCATCTACTGGCATCTAATTAGTTTTTGGAAACTTGTTTGATTCAGATTGGCTTTAATAATTTTTCTGACTCCACAGATTGCCCCACAGGAATTCAGCCCTCAGCATCTCAAATAGAGAAGCAAAATTTGACTTCGGAGTTTCCCATGCATCCCACAGCACTTTGTGTTTTGTTACATTAAGGTCACTGCATGAGAGGGAAATTGGTAGCTGTGCTCTTCTTTCATCTTTAAGCCCCCCATCGACTCAAATTAGGAGCTGACAGATTTGCTGTTAGTAGGACTGCTTACCTTTTGGCACCAGATAAATAAGATTTAATCGTGGGTTGAGCTGAGCTATTCACAACGCAATGAGCACATGAAGACAAATAAAGAAAGAGAAAATTGAATTAAAGAAATGCTGACATATATTGTAGTAAATTATTCCTTCTTCTTAAAGGAGGAAGCAGTTGAAGGAGACATGTCCCAGTTCAGCCTCACTTTAGGGCACACACCCCCCCAACCAGTCTCAGCAGAAATCAAAGGGATAAAAGTAAAAAAGAAAATAAAAAACAAAGAAGACAACCTTGTGAAAAGGTAAATTGAATGAGTCAGCAGCAGCATTTTATGAATTTTTTCTTTTGTTGAAGTCACAGGGATGAGAAGAGAAAATACACTTGTTAACCTGCAGGAAGCACCGGCTGCAGGTTTGAATGCAGATCGTTTACCAGGAATGAAGCAAATTAGGCTTTTAACCAAAGTTCAAAGAAAAAGAAATTCTCTTTTTTTATCTAAAAGCTCGAGCTGTTATGTTGGGTTTTATAAGAACGCTACAGAAAGCACAGGCGTTTGTTGTGTATGAAGCTGCATCACTGCAGACCATTTGGGTGCTTATGCTGACTCCTCTCTATTAGCAAAAGTGCAAAAAATAGACATTTCAGAATCATAACTGGAGCACAATGCAACCGAAGAAGATAAAAACCGTTAAACTTTTTTTCTTTTTCTGTTACTTTGGATGTCCAAATGAGTGTGATCACCAAAAAATACATGGTTTATCTTGGATCCTGTTATCCATGCAGGTGGCATTTTGTCATATGTGTTGTTTTTGACAGCCATCTTAGATTTAGTCTTGGTCTTAGTCTTTAGGACAAAACTATTATTAGTAGGGATGTCCCGATCCCGATCTCGAGATCGGATCGGCCCGATCTTTTCCATTTTCCCATGATCGGAGATCGGCTACATTACCTGACTAGTCGCGCCGATCTTTACGGCAACTGCTGTAAAGTACCTGCTAGTTACGGTTGAAGGTAGTTGCGCAATACAAACCTCTGCGGCGGGTGCAAAGCAAGCATGTCAGAGTGTGGAAGTATTTTACTGTCACCAGTGAAGACTGTCCTAAAGCTACTTGCAATGTCTGCAACATGGCAATTTCAAGAGGACGTAGCCGCAGGGCTACATTTAACACCGTGAACTTGATTCGTCATTTGAGGACAAAACATGACAATGTGTATGAAGTGTTTTGTAAAGCTGCAGAAGGAAAGGCTACTAAAGCAAAGCAACAAACGATGGACGTTATGAGGAGAAACAAATACTCCAACGAAAATAATAGAGCAAAGAAGATCACAGAAAGGTTGGTCGAATTTATTGCTCTTGACAACTTGACTGAATTAAGATATGTGAGTGAGGCATAACTGGAAAGAGCATTGTGATTATTATACCTAAGTATTCAGATTTGGTTGTTTAGTTACTTTTAGGGCTACGTACCTGTTGGTTCATGACTGAAGAACGATCTTAATGATTTTGATCATGTTTCAGTGATCATGCTACTTTTAAGTTGCAGTCCTAAAGTTTTGAATTCATTTGATTGAATTATGTTTACTTACTTTTTAAGTTGGATTGACATGTTTCAAATTCATTTACTGAATTGTGACTATTTGTCAATCTGTTTACACCACATTTAAGACGAGCAAGGGCATTTTAAATTTGCTTAGTGGTCAGTGCACTTTATTTCTATTGACTTTATGGCAGCCTATATTAATCACTTATAAGCTAAAGGTGGATCTTGGATAGCACTTTCTATTTGATGATACTGTAATTCTGGGTAAGATCTTTAATTCATTGCATTTACAATAATAATAGTAATGCTTTTTGAGCAAATAATAGTCTATTAAAAAGTTGAGTTACTTGCTCAAAATATAATTGAGTTTTATCAATTTCACTACTAAAGAGAAAATATCGTATTGGGACTCGAAATTGGATCGGATTTGAGGTTAAAAGATCGGATAAGGATCGGAGGCCTAAAATGCTGATCGGGACATCCCTAATTATTAGTCTTAGTTGCATTTTAGTTATTATAATATGTGATCATTTTAGTCGGTTTTAGTCGAGTAAAACTTAAAAAAGGTTTGTTTTAGTCAGTTTTAAGTTGTAAAAATAAGTTTACCTTTACAATCTCAAATTACAAACAGATTCTTTAACACTGAGTGATGTTTTATTTTGAAAAATATAAGAAATTGTGGTATTCCATCCCAAAGCGAAGCGTGATTTTCTGCGGTTATAGCGACCAAAACAAAGCTACGGAGCAGACTGGACAGGAGCACACTTTTGTGTGTCATTGTCTCCGATTACGCCATTACTGTTGGGCAGAAAACATTGATTTTATAGAATTCAAATACATTTTTTGTGAATTAATGCCCTACTTTATAAAAAGGTGTCACACAAAACCTGTGAAAATAGCAGATTTATTGGTAAATATAGCAGACAAGCTAACAAAATACAAAATAAAGGAATGGTTTAACACATACACACAGGTCATTCACAGGGTTCCAAAAAACTAAAAAAATCATCCACTGGACTTTGTTTCCAAGTTTGAAGACTTTTTTACCCCAGGGGATTGTTTCTTTTTTTTACTTTTTCTGGAATGACTATGACCTGGATGAACGAGAATCTTCACAGGCAATTCACAGGTTTTTGATTAAAAAAATTCAGAGAGAACCTACATAATTGCCTTGTAATGCCATGACAATCAATACCTAAACTGAATGAATATGATAACTAAAATGTTGACCTATTCAAAGAAAATATAGAAAATGTTTTAATGACAATACAAGGAAACATTTACATCATATTTAAATAGATAAAAACGAGAACAATCAGAGAGAAATATCAAAGATCTAAGTGCCTTTTCATCTGGCTCTTTATTCAAAAATAAACAGTATGTATGGGTATAATTTACCTTTTGGCAGAAATTAAAGAAGGTTTAGTATCACCTCTTGTGAACTGGATAAAATAAAATAATGATAGTTAGATAAAATGATTTTTTTACGCTTGGCAGAGGATGATCAGCCACATATAGTTCATTAAGTAGCGAGAGCAGGAAGATTCATACTGCTGAGAGCGAGCCATTAGAGTGGAGCATAAAGTGCAGAGTCAGAGCTATGCGTTTGCAAAGACGCATTTCTGAACAAGCACACCTGGAAGACCAGAGCAGTTTGAGTTCAGCGTGCAGTACCGGATGACGCCGGGTTATTTTCTCCCCAGCAGCTGCTGCCATGATCCATCTGTGGTCATGCAGAATGTGCAATTCTGCACGCCAGGTGGTGGGTGTGACAAAACAAGATGCAGCAGCACGGCTGATACTGCTTAGCTTTTCTTAACAGAACACAGCACAATGATGCATTTAAACGTCTAACAGACCACCTGCTCATTTTTATTTAGTCTTGTATTGATGATGAAAACTCAAATCTATAACTAATCATGTTTTTCTCATCAAATATCTATGCTAGCTCATCAGTTTTCGTTATTGTCATGAAAAGGAGCGAAATAATTTCGTCATTGTAATCGTTGACCAAAACAATACTGTTTGTCATGAATCAAAAATACTGAGTAGAATAAATATCATTAATGGTTTCCTTTCAATTCAATTCTTTGTATTTATATAGTGCCAATTCACAACACATGTAAATCTCAAGGCACTTTACAGAGACAAATCAACCAGATCATAGAGTCAGATTTGTTCTAAGTTTCCTATATAAGGTAATCCAGCTGATGGTCTAGGCTCATTGACAGGACAGCAATCTATGGGGCAAAAATTGTTGCTTTATTATTTACAAATGTGTGTGGAGAGTTGTATATCTGTATCTAGATTTGTGCGTGTGCAGGGGGATTTGAAAATGTGTAAATGAAACTGTAAATGTGTGAGGAGATTTGTGTGTCTGTACAACAATCTGCAAATGTGGAAAACTAATTGTGTGTGTGTAATCTGGTTTGCAAATGTGTAAAAAATCCAAAAATTTGTATTCAGCTCTACAAATCTGTATTCAGATTTACAAATCTGTAGTAAGATTTGCAAATGTGTAGAACAATCTGTAAGCACACACAGAGACACTGTGTCCGAAGTATTTTCGCTTCAACACCCAGAAATACAGACACATCATTGGTTACAAGTCCAGCGGTTTCTCGGTTGGCTCTCTTTACACACGTGATTTACAAATAATCCAAAAGAAAAAAAAAAAAAAGGAATTTATTTTATTTTTTGTTACTTAAGTCGCTTACCCATGGATTATTTGTAGCCGCAAACGTTCGAACCATCTCGCTGTTAGCAGCCATCTTTCCTTGTCAAGTCAACTCCCGCAGCGGGGGAAAAAAAGGAAGAGGAAGAGGCAGCCTGCGAGCCTGCGCCCAGGGCAGGAAATCCAGATATTACAGATACAAATCCTTTTACGCATTTGTGCATCTCACACGGCAGAAGTGTAGCAAAAATCACGTGTGTAAAGAGAGCCAACCGCGAAACCGCTGGACTTGTAACCAATGATGTTTCTGTATTTCTGGGTGTTGAAGCGAAAATACTTCGGACACAGTGTCTCTGTGTGTGCTTACAGATTGTTCTACACATTTGCAAATCTTACTACAGATTTGTAAATCTGAATACAGATTTGTAGAGCTGAATACAGATTTGTGGATTTTTTTACACATTGGCAAACCAGATTACACACACACAAGTCGTTTTCCACATTTGCAGATTGTTGTACAGACACACAAATCTCCTCACACATTTACAGTTTCATTTACACATTTTCAAATCCCCCTGCACACGCACAAATCGAGATACAGATATACAACTCTCCACACATATTTGTAAATAATAAAGCAACAATTTTGGCCCCATAGAAATCCCTCACACCAAGCAAACTTGTAGCAACACTAGAAATGAAAACTCCCTTTTAACGGGAAAAAACCTCCAGCAGAACCAGAAACAGTATTTAGGCAAACCTATTGAACAACCAGATATCGTACGGGTCCTAGTTCCTGAGCTGAGAACAGGTCATTACCATGCTTTTCCAACAAGGCAAGGCAATGCAGAGCCTATTTATATTGTCCATTCACCAACAGCCTCATTTATATTGTTGCAAAGCTCACTACGTGAAAGAAAGAACATTTGTATTTTTGCTGCACTCCAAAAATACAGTTTGGCCTATCTTCCCAAAGAAAAAGAAAAAAGAATGTTAGAGCTGTAAATATACAGTCATATGTTTATATTACTAGTTTTTTTAAATGTATTTATTCCTATTTTCAAAGCTGCACTTTAAAATATGAAATTGTCTAGAGCTGTTCTAAATGAATTTTTTTTTGTTTACACTTATAAAAGGACAAAATAAATTTGTCTAAGTCATAAGTATTTATTGGCTTTTATATGCTTATAATAACAATGAAAAATCTAAAAAAAAATTGAGTTTAGCACATTTTCCCAAAGTAAGAGTTGTAGTATGAACTAGATGAGGTTGTCTATGTTTGGATGCAATATAATGATCTATAGTGTAATTATTGGCTATTATATGCTTATAATAACAAAGAAAAAATCTCCAAAAATACAGTTTGGACTATTTTCCCAAAGTAAGAGTTGTACTTACTCCTCTGATCCAGAGGAGGTTATACGTGTATCCTACAAGTTTGGTGGCACTACAATGTTCTATAGTGATCTATGCTCATTTCATTCTTATTCTAATGATAGAATTGTCAGGGTTTGGTTGAGGTTTGAGGACCCAGACGCAGAGGCAGAGAGGCTGAGGAGATTTCTTGCAGTTTTAATGATGATAAAAACAGAAAACAAAGGCAGGAATCAAAAAATCCAATAAAAAATGTAAGTCAAACCAGAATCTGGGGAACCCAAACACGGGGAGCCAGGGAGAGAGGAGGGAGGTAGAAAAAAGCATGGGAAGACAGCAATGACAAGGAACCAACAAAGAGTGACTGCAGAGGAAGAGCATATGTAGCTGACAGACAATGGCAGGGCTAACGAGCTGACAAGGAGCAGGTGTGAGGAGACAACGAGGGAGCCAAGGGGAAAGGAACACGCAAGAGGGCAACAGAGGAAAACAGAAAAACCTGAGAACTAACATAAATCTAGAAACTACAACAAAAAAGGAATTAAACCAATAAAACTAGAAAACAAGGAGCAAAGTAAAGCACAACATAACCAAAAAGATGACAGTACCCCCCACTTAAGGGCGGATCCCAGACACCCTAAAATGTCCATAAACAAAAAACAACCCACCTAGGGTGGGTGGAGGGGGAACCAGGAAGGAGGGCATGAAACAAAAAACCAAATGCCAGAGTTCAAAAAACAAAACAACCCACCCAGGGTGGGTGGAGGAGAATCTCTGTGAGAAGTCTCTGAAGGCCGGCCGCGGAGTCGGAGGCTAGGCAGAGTCTCTGGAGGCCGGCCGCAGGGCCTGAGACGAAGGAGGGCCCCAGGAGGAGGCCCGCGGCGACGCCATCTCAGACGAAGGAGGGCCTCTGGAGGACGCCATTTCAAACGAAGAAGGGCCTCTGGAGGACGCTGTCTCAGACGCAGCAGCTGCCGCCTTGGGGGACTGCGGCTCAGGAACAGCCTGAGAGGAGGCTTGGAGCACCCGCTGAGGGCGGTTCCTATGCCTCGAGGAAGCAGATGGCAGGAGGGGGCAACAGCTGGTGATGGTGGAGGAACAGGGTCGGAGATGATTGACTGCACAGGAATGTCCCTGAGTGAAGGTTTGGGTAGTGGAGGTCTATTGAGTAGCTGAGCAAAAGCATCCGGTATGTTCCACTCAGCTACAGCAATGTAACCAGTTTAAAGGAAAAAGTTTGGCCTGTTTGGCCTGCCAGTGCCTGGGCTTTCATTTCTGCTTCCCCCAAAGAGGGGTGGAGGGAGGGGCGAATAGGGTATTTAGGGGGAGGAAGTGGCTAGGTGAATTATTTGGAGGGGCGGTGGAGACTCTTGCTGGGTGGCCTGTGCGGGACATGTGGACCCCGTACCCAGGGGGGCTTTTACTGGGGATCGTCTGGTGTGGGTGCGGCTAGGAGGGCCAGGCCCACAGCAGGAACTAGATGGGTTAGTGTGGTGGTGACACCTCTCCCCTCCCCCCCATCCTGATTTTAGGTTCTCCTATTGGGTCATCCAGTAATCCCGGGACCGGCTGCTGGGTCCCCGGTCCTAGGATTATTGGATGTGATTGTTATGTGTGAATGTGCATCCGCTTCCGCATTTTTGTTTTTTTTTGTTCCTCTTCACAGAGACTGTGAGTTGCGAGTGGGGACACTAGGGTGAGAAGGCATGATTGAGACTGTATTTTTTTTTTCATCTCAAGTCTCCGCTAAGTGCCCATTCCCGCTCCTCTGCCCTCCCTCCACTGGCTGACGCCTTGGCTCGCTGGTGCACTGGTGGTGCTCTGTGTTTGGGGGTGGATGCCCTTGCAGGTACTGGCTTATTTCTGACAGCTACTCCCTGGGGCCTGGCCGGGGCTCCTGTTGGGCTGGTGGGGTGCCCCTGGGGCCTTGGGTCCAAGGGACCAATGGCCGGATCCACTTCGAGGTGGCTGCCTGCAGGCGGAGCCCCCGAACTCTCGTCCCTGCGGCTCCCGGGGCTCTGGCGTTGCGGTGGTTGGGGGATTTCCTTGGGGTCATCTCTTCTCCTCCCTTGGTGGATTGTCATATTTCCTGAGTCGGCCCCTCCTGGGCACCTAAGGGGAAATCCAAGTCAAGGTCGGAGGAGAGATCCAGGTTCACTCCACAGGCAGAAACCAACAGGAGTCCGAAGACAGATCAGGTAAACACATCCAAAACAAGAACGGGCAGGCTCAAAGGTTTGAGAGCACAACTGGTCAGGATCAGTCAATCAGAGCAACAACAGGTACACTAGAGAACTCTCACCAAAGGCTCAAATAATTTGGCATAGATGACTGGGATCAAGTAGAATAATTAGAGGCAGGAGCAGGAGGATAAGATCAACAGTGATTATAAATTGGTTGGAGCAAGGCAGGAGAATGGAATGAACCATTAAGGAAGTCTTCGGTGCCAAGATCATAATTCGATTCAATTCAGTTTATTTATATAGCGCCAAATTCACAACACATGTCATCTCAAGGCACTTTACAGTTCAACCAGATCAAACTGATTCAGAGTTTTCTATCTAAGGAAAAACAGTTGATTGCATCGACTCATTGACTCTTCAGCAATCCCTCACACTAAGCATGCTTGTAGGAGAGGAACACTCCCTTTCAACAGGAAGAAACCTCCAGCAGAACCAGGCTCAGTATGAGTGGCCATCTGCTGAGGCCGACTGGGGTTCAAGGAGACAGAAGCAGACATAGAAAAAGCAGCTGTAAAAGGCGGCCCCGACCAGGAAACACACAGCCAGGCAGACTAACCCCAAGCCAGCCCCCATGTCAGAGGATGAAGAGAGCACATCCAGCCAGTCACGGTCAGACAAACAGGACTACACTGGAAAACAGGCCGATCTCTAGCATCTATAAACAAGGGTGTTGATGGCAGCAGCACAGCTGATGTTTCTCTCCAGGATGGAGTCACAGCCAAACAGGAACAGACCAGATGAAGCTACTATGAGAAAAAGCAGAGAGAGCAGAACGTTAGAGATTGAACTAACAGATTCTGCAGAGTGGGAGAATAGAGATAGAATGAAGCAGAATGATGAAAAAGGGGTCCTTATGTCCTCCAGCAGTCTAAGCCTATAGCAGCAGAACTATAGAGATAGATCAGGATAACCTGAGCCACTCTAACTAGAAGCTTTATCAAAAAGGA
Organism: Cyprinodon diabolis; assembly: GCA_030533445.1. Classification (NCBI taxonomy): domain Eukaryota; kingdom Metazoa; phylum Chordata; class Actinopteri; order Cyprinodontiformes; family Cyprinodontidae; genus Cyprinodon; species Cyprinodon diabolis. The sequence goes on along the minus strand of CM060069.1, from coordinate 2,848,154 downwards.
AAGTTTTAAGCCCAGCCTTAAAAGTAGACAGGGTGTCTGCCTCACGGACTAAAACTGGTAGTTGGTTCCACAGGAGAGGAGCCTGATAACTAAAAGATCTGCCTCCCATTCTACTTTTAGAAATTCTAGGAACCACTAGTAAACCTGCAGATTGAGAGCGAAGTGCTCTGTTAGGAACATAAGGAACAATCAGATCTCTGATATCAGATGGAGCTTGGCCATTTAAGGCTTTATATGTGAGAAGGAGGATTTTAAATTCTATTCTGGATTTAACAGGAAGCCAATGAAGAGAAGCCAGGATAGGAGAGATATGATCTCTCTTTTTTATTTTCATCAGAACTCTGGCTGCAGCATTTTGGATCAGCTGAAGGCTTTTAACTACAGCTTGTGGACTTCCTGATAGTAAAGAATTACAATAGTCCAGCCTTGAAGCAACAAATGCATGGACTAGTTTCTCAGCATCACCCCTGGACAGGAGATTTCTCATTTTTGCAATGTTCCTCAGATGAAAGAAGGAAATTCTAGAAACCTCTTTGATCTGGGATTTAAATGACAGGTCCTGATCAAAAACAACACCAAGATTTTTTACTTTATTATCTGATCTGATCCTCATGCTCAAAGGTTACCTGTGGAGTGCCACAGGGATCAGTGCAAGGACAAATTCTCTTTGCTATATATACTATGCTCCCAATCGGTAGAATTATTAGACAGCATTGGATTAATTTTCACTGTTATGCTGATGATACCCCGGGTAAATCCCCAAATATAAAAACTGTAAGGACGGCACAACCTTCTCTCATTAAAGATTTCTCCTGAAGCCGCATTACTCAGTCTCCTCCCCCAGAATGATCCAGTCATAGCCTCCATGGTGCACCCATTTCTAAGACACCCAAGCTATGTGTTTTTCCAGACAATGAACCTCTGAAAGGATTTACCTTTGTCTGACTGTGATTGTGCCTGCTCTAGAGTTGATCGAGCATCATGTCAATAAAAAGATGGAAGTTGGATGTCTTCAGTTACAAAAGCTGATAATAATATAAGAAGAGAATATGCAAAAAGCTTTGGCTTCATCATGTTTTTGTCATAATGAAAAAAGTTTGAACCAATCAGAGCCCTACCCTGGTGATTTTAGCATTAGAATATTACACAAGTCTGAGAACCATAAAGAATTTTGCTTTTTCCTTGACGTCAGGGCCTTTGTGGGCTTTAAACCATCCCTTTTCTTCCTACATTCTAAAAATCCAATCCCAAATGAATGTTATTTTGTTTGGAACAATGTGATATGAGTGCAGCATTGTCCATAAGCAGTGCGCAGTTGACGATATGATTGACTCAATGATGCTTGCATGCACCATCGGTTGATTGTGGTGGAATACTTTGTGCTAATCTGTATTTTTGCTCTGCAAGAAGCTCAAGTGTCCATCTGTAATTTGTCTGCAAACGTCAGTTTCTGTCTGAGCTGGATGGCATCTTTAAAAGCTCAGGCTGACAAGTAAATAGCTGAAAATTGCCTCCGAAGAGATTTGTTTTGGCTTTTTGTTTTGACTTGTGAAGAAATTACATTCCTTTTAGAAAATGTCAGGAAGATGGGCTTTGGGAGGGGTCACCATTTAAAGTCATGACATTATTTTGTTTGCACAGTGATGTCAGCTGCTCCAGTCCCTCAGGACATGCACATAGAAGTATGATGGCAATGAATGAAGGTATTATCAGCACCTGACAAAGCTCAAGACTTCATCCTCTGACTAGAAAAGAAGCAGATATTGATCCACAAAAGCAGCGCTTTTAATAAAGTTTCTCTGTAATATTATTTAGTTGGGTTTTTTCTGAGATTATAAATCTTTCTAGTAATCTGAAAATGATTGTGAATGTGTTTACAAGAGCTAGAAATTTTATTTTTATCATCAGTTAAATACACAATAATGCAATTGTGGATCACGGGCCACTTTCCAGTATAATGCTGTCCTAGCCATGTATGTGCCATTTTTCATCAGCTAGACAGTTTCTAGCAACAATGCTCCAATAAACAGACGTGTCCTCTTTGGTTAGTTGCTACTTTATTGAAGAATGGCATCTGACCATTCCCCTCTCCTTGACCGTTGTAAAACTTGAATATACAAAGACGGTATGAACACTGGCAGCTAACAACAATAATGTTCCAAATGATTTAGATCGTTATGTTGTCATCACACACATAAACAAACAGCCACCTTGTTAAACATGAAGAAATACTTAAGGGGAAATCCTGTTCAAACACAAAAACATATTAAGGTTTCTCAGCTCAACATAGAAATGCTCTGGCATTACCTTCCGCCATCTTGGACCTATCACTTCATCTAGTTCCCTTTTACGCATTAAACAACCTGAGGGAGCGCTAGTGTGATTTACAAAAAAGTAATTTAGTATAACTCAAAAAAGGCAGAACATCTCATCAATTGTACCTATTTCCATTGTTCTCTTTCTGTTAAATTGTGTGTATACATGTTGTTCCTATGGAGAAATAATTTAACTCCTTTGTAAAACAAACTTTAGTTCATCGACCATAATTTCATGGTTTAGACTAATTGTTGTCGAAGTCAAATCTTGGATGGAACAAACCTTTCTTCACCTCAATCAAACTAAAACTCAAGTTATATTATTTGGTCAAGGTATTCACATTACAAATCCAGATGTGATTCCTGGTCTTTTAGTTCTGCTAGGAACCTTGGTTTTACTTCTGATAGCCGTTTAAAGCTAGATAAACAAGTTAGCTCTGTGGTTAAATCAAGTTTTTAATCACCTGCGGATTTTAGCAAAAGTTAAATCTATTTATTGTTTTAAGGACTTTGAAGAACTTATCCTTATTTATGACCATAAAGGCCTATGCTGGCCTCTTTAAACTGGCTTCCTGTCCTCTATTGAATAGATTTTAAAATTATTTTATTAACTTATAAAGTTTTAAATGGGCTGCCTCCCATTCTACTTTTAGAAATTCTAGGAACCACTAGTAAACCTGCAGATTGAGAGCGAAGTGCTCTGTTAGGAACATAAGGAACAATCAGATCTCTGGTATCAGATGGAGCTTGGCCATTTAAGGCTTTATATGTGAGAAGGAGGATTTTTTAATTCTATTCAATTGGATGGGATTATTTGATTTAAGATAATAAAGTAATAACACAGTTGTTTTATGTCCTAGCCTGCTAATATGAAAAAAAAATGTTAAAGTAAATAAATATGATAAGGTAAATGCCAAAAACTGATGCATTATTTTTTCAGTGCAGCCAGACACGCTTCCTTCCACTAACCATTGTTTTTTTTTCTCCTGCCCTTTAACGGATACTACCTGACCGAGCCGCTCCATGCAGATTTGAGACCTGGACGAGTTGCCCCCCCTTGCATCAGCTCGCCGGAGAAAGCACTGCTACAGCCTGCTTCAGGCACCCATCTCTATCCACCCCCAACACACAAGCACGGGAACTGCAATGAAAATGAGTTAAAATAAGGGGAAAACAAGACAAAATGGAGGATCTTCATCTGCACCTAACCCCTGACCCTTAAAACTCACTTGAGCTGCGACTTTCTCCCGAATATTTGTGTGTAAGAACCATGAGGACAGAGACAGTGACAGACATCCCAAGTCTCCCGGAAATTCTGCGAGTCGGATAAATTATCCCGGATTTTAGACTATGTGAGGTGGTGTTTTTTTATGCAAGCAAGAGCGATCAGGCAGTACCATAATTAGTGCATCATGTGCGGATTACAACTACTGCGATTGCGCAGACAACAAGAGAGTGCAGGGTGTGGGGAGGAGGTTGCTTGTGTCTCCTGTGCAGTGTATCTGTCCAGAGCGATGTTCTGTAAAACCAGCATTCCAGGTGGCTGGTTGTCAGATAGCTGATGGGATCAGTCGGAAAAGTTTCGCGTTACTTTCTGACAGTGACGTAGTTACCACCCGTTGTGCAAGATGTTTTCACAAGTTGTGTATCCTGTGAAACGGCAGAGGTTGACTCCTCCAGTAAAAAAAAAACTAAAATATAGGACTAATTTACAGCAGAATATACTAAAGTACAAGGGTGCCACCGGGGGGGGTACACTGGCCCCCCCACTGGCCAGTGTAAATTGCAGTAGCCTTTGTTTAGCGTTTCACCCCATTATGCACCCAGCAACACACTTGCACACTGTAGTCCTCCTGCTCTCCCCCTCCCCTACCCGATATTTGCTTGCACATGCGCAAATCAGCTACAGTTACAGATCAGGTACTCACACCGCTCCTGTGCGCTCGGAGATCTACGGCTCAGCCTGTCCCCGCTTTAACGGTGAGAAAGCGTATAAAACTAACAGTAAGTAAATAAGTAAAATCATTTGTTTGTGAAAAAAAAGGGGGATATTTGAACTATAACGTTATACTGTTAAAGCAGCTTTTAGTGTGTTTTGGACATAGTTATGTAGCCAATAGGATGAGTTGGTGATTGTGAATGGATGGTCAGCTTTCAGACATGAAGAGAAAGTCCACAGACATCTGCTCTGATTTTAAGAAGAATTACAGCAGAAGCAGAGAAAGAGATGACAGGGGAGCAACAGCTAACCAGTGAGGAGGAGCAGGAGGAGAAGAGATGAGGAGAAGAGAGAGAAGGAGAAGGAGGAGGAGCAGGAGGAGGAGGAGAAGGAGGAGGAGCAGGAGGATGAGGAGAAGAGAGAGGAGGAGAAGGAGGAGGAGCAGGAGGATGAGGAGAAGAGAGAGGAGGAGAAGAGAGAAGAGGAGCAGGAGGAGGAGCAAGAGGATGAGGAGCAGAGAGAGGAGGAGAAGGAGGAGGAGCAAGAGGATGAGGAGCAGAGAGAGGATGAGCAGGAGGAGGAGGATAAGAAGAGAGAGAACGAGGAGGAGCAGGAGGATAGGAGGAGGAGAAGAGAGAGGATGAGCAGGAGGATGAGGAGAGAAACAGATCAAGCAGCATGATGAGGACACAGAGCAGCATTAGTAAAGAACAATGATGAGGAAAAGCATCAACCAGCAGCAGACCAGGGACAGTCAGCAGCTTTGATGACAGAAGCAGAACTCAGTGAAAGCAGGTGATCCACCTGTGCCTGGACCTGCAGTCATTTTTTGTTTTCAAAAAATTTATAATATTTTATAACTGGTCTATGTCTGTGCATATTAGATCAGTAGTAACATTAATAATCACACAATAAGCCAAAATATATGAGTAGGTGTTTACTTAGATCTTTATGATAGTTTTCCACAGGCAGTTTTACCACAGCAGTAGAATAAAACCCTGAAATTATGTTTCTGTGTGCCACACCAAGAATTTAAGAGGCCCCATCTGGCCACCCCTATGAAACATTTCTAGAGGCACCCCTGCTAAAGTATATCCACGTCTAGTGAAGGTGAGGAACAGTGGCAGATCTAGACCGAATGTACCAGGGGGCCAGGAGGGGGCCATGTTTTCATGGGTGCCCAGAAAAGCATGAAATAAAAAACAGGGCAAGGGATTCAAATATATTAAGAGAGCTGCATGAAGGGAGATTTATTTTCAATCAGGTTCAATAAAAATTATATATCTTATGAGGCAATGTACATTTATAATTTATATTTTCTGTCAGGACTCCTGTCTGTGTGTTTGTGTTTCTGTGTTTGTCTCGCTTCCTCCACCAGGTGGCGCCTGGTTCTGGTCTGCCTCCTCACACACCTGCTGATGGTTTCCTCATTAAAGGAGTGCTCTTAAGCTGCTGACTGCCACTGCCTCGACGCCAGAGTGTTTGCCAGTTTTGGGTACCCTAGCCAAGCTGAGTTTTGCTGAGTCAAACTGAGTTCTTGTCAACCTGAATTTTAACATTGTTTGTCTTTTGCATCTCGCCAGGAAGTCATCCTGCAAACTGGATTTTTTCTGACCTTCTCTCCCTGGAAGGATCAACTGAGCCTCAAACTGAGCTGGGGTTCAAACAGGAGGTTTGGATACACTTTCCCCAAGAGATCGTTTGAGCTTCACACTGAGAAAGGGATTCATCTCCATTACGACCCGTTCAAGTACCGCAGGAAATCTGAATGGCAGTCAGTTTCTCCATTCACCTACAAACAACTGCATTCTGGGTAAACCCTGTTCTGCCCTCCACTGAAACAGACAAACACTGGAACTACAGCATACAGACTGGAGTCAAACATTCAACAACTTCTCTGGAAACGTCAGCAACCAAATCCTCTTCTCCAAGTTCACAAATCTATTTTCCCACTGAGCCTGACCTAATCGCTGTGTCTTCCCCTCATTTTTCAGTTCCGGTTGAGCAGAGTTCAGAGCAACACTTCTCTCTGCATTATCTCTTCAATAAAACCTGTTAAACCTTTTCCCTGGTCTCCCTGTTTGGTCTTCTGCATTTGAGTCTGAACTTTAGTAAAATCATGACATTTACATATTTTTGACTTAATTTAAGTTAAAAGTACTGTATTCTATAAAATTTGAATTAGAACTCAAGGAAAACAGTTAAATTCATCTGTAAAAATTAGAGCTTTTTTTTTCATTTGTTGTGGAAAGAAAAAATGTAGTAGATGAAAACTGGGATCCTATCTCAGTACCACTGAATCTATCACCTTATTGTTTTTGAATAATTAGCAAAAGAGAATTTGTAAAGAAAAAGAATGAAATAGATCCAAAAGACCTATCAGTAACCATGTCTGTTCCAGCGCATATCGTCATTAAAATTTGGGGTGGGGGTGGGGTGAGGTATGAGCATTTCCCTGAAATGGGTTTTTGGAACTTGGGATGTCTGCAGTGGGGGATTTTTTTTGGTGGGTAAACAAAGAGGAGGTGCACAAAAAATAAAGCTTTCTTTCTCTCTGGTACTGAATACATTTTTAAATAATTTATTATTTGTTTTTGTTTGAGAACTGACTAACCTGTTTGGACTGATGTGGGGTGGCACCAGGACTGAAACTGCCATGTTGGCTTCAGGTTTGGAAAAGAGGGTGTTTTATTATGCCAATGGCTTGTTTAACAACAGGACAGGTCCGCTTTGTGTATTTTCCTGCCGTCTCCATGTTCCATAATGTTATGGCAGGACCTGGAAATGAAACCATAGGCAAGTCCAGAGAGAGAAAGGCATCCAAACATGGTCTGACACGGTAGTAAGAAAATGACTGATTTATTCCCTGTGCCATGAATGTCTGAGGTTCTGAGCACGACAAAGGAAAGGTGTTATGGTTTTCCCCTTTTGGACTTTGAGTTTTCATTATCTAAGTAATTCTATTTTGTTGATCTTTGGTTTATTTTCCATTTTGTGTTATATTTAAGCAATCTTTAGTTACTCTCTGTTGCCCCCTTGTGTCTGTCTGCTTTCCTTTCTACAACTGCTACATATCAGCTGATTACCCCAGTTTTTGTTCTGTCTCTCATACTCTTCCTGTGCAGTTCTTCAGGGATGGTTCCTCATTGTTTCTTTGTGTTTTCTATGACGTCTCCTGGATTTTTGGTTTACAGTATTTTGTTTTCGGACTTCTGTTGCCTTTGACATTTTGATTAAACCTACAAGAACTCTTCTCTGCCTCCCTCATCTCAGCATTTGGGTCATCAAACAACCTCCACCCTCACATTGAAAAATGGTGATGGTTGCTCTGACTGTTTGTGTTGTGTTGAAAATGTAAACAAAATAGCTTCTGATAGAGGGAAAACTAATAGCTAATATAATCCAATAGAATAAAATCTAAAGAGAAACTAGTCCATGCATTTGTTACTTCAAGGCTGGACTATTGTAATTCTTTACTATCAGGAAGTCCACAAACTGTAGTTAAAAGCCTTCAGCTGATCCAAAATGCTGCAGCCAGAGTTCTGATGAAAATTAAAAAGAGAGATCATATCTCTCCTATCCTGGCTTCTCTTCATTGGCTTCCTGTTAAATCAAGAATTGAATTTAAAATCCTCCTTCTCACATATAAAGCCTTAAATGGCCAAGCTCCATCTGATATCAGAGATCTGATTGTTCCTTATGTTCCTAACAGAGCACTTCGCTCTCAATCTGCAGGTTTACTAGTGGTTCCTAGAATTTCTAAAAGTAGAATGGGAGGCAGATCTTTTAGTTATCAGGCTCCTCTCCTGTGGAACCAACTACCAGTTTTAGTCCGTGAGGCAGACACTCTGTCTACTTTTAAGACTAGGCTTAAAACTTTCCTTTTTGATAAAGCTTATAGTTAGGGTGGCTCAGGTTATCCTGAGCTGTCTTTAAAGTTATGCTGCTATAGGCTTAGACTTTTGGAGGACATAGGGACCCCCATTTCATCTTTCTGCTTCATTCTCTCTCTGTTCTCCTATTCTGCAGAATCTGTTAGTTCAATCTCTAACGTTCTGCTCTCTCTGCTTTTCCTCAGAGTAGCTTTGCCTCGTCTGTTCCTGTTTGGCTGTGACGTCATCCAGGAAAGAAACATCAGCTGTGCTGCTTCCATCAACACCCTTGTTAGTAGATGTTGGAGATTGGCCTGTTTTCCAGTGTGGTCCTGTTTCTCTGGCCGTGGCTGGGTGGATGTGCTCTCTTCATCCTCTGGCATGGGAGCTGCCTTGGAGCTCGTCTGCCTGGCTGTGTGTTTCCTGGACGGGGCCGCCTTTTACAGCTGCTTTTTGTATCTCTGCTTCTGTCTCCTTGAACCCCAGTCGGCCTCGGCAGATGGCCGCTCACACTGAGCCTGGTTCTGCTGGAGGTTTCTTCCTGTTAAAAGGGAGTTTTTCCTCTCCACTGTCGCTGCAAGCATGCTTAGTGTGAGGGATTGTATTTGAGTCAATGAGTCAATGCAATCAACTGATTTTCCTTAGATAGAAAACTTTGTATCAATTTGACTGTATGATCTGGTTGAACTGTAAAGTGCCTTGAGATGACATGTGTTGTGAATTTGGCGCTATATAAATAAACTGAATTGAATTGAATTGAATTAAAGTCATCTTGATCTAAATGATTTTTTTTAAATGAAAATCTAGGAGAATTTGATCTTCCTTTCCTCCAAATAATAATACACATCTATATTACTTAAAACTTATGAACGGAGAAATCAGTGATTTTTCACCCCTTAAAGTGATCCAATAAATTTTACACTGCAGATTACTGTATTGGATGTAGTTTGGAAAATGCAACTAAAATTATTTTATTGGTAAAATATTTTATTCCTCCTGTCTACAGGTTTCTTTAGAGCTGTTTTATGACTCCTTCCTGAGTCGTTCCTTCGGCTAATTTCTCATGACAAATGTCTCCCTGGGCTCCTGAACTGCTTCTGATGGCCTTCAGAACTCTAGGCCTTCATGTTGCCCACCATTTGTGGGCCACCATTAATGTTTATCACTCAAGTAGAAGTAAAAATCCTACTTTTTTTTTATCAACTTAAGCTTTTTACTCCCCTATAACTGTAAAAGTAACATTTTAAAAACTAATTGAAATATAAATGTAAAAAATAATGCAGGAGGAAACGTTAAGGACAGATGCTTTCCTGCATTAACCGATTATAGGAACATTTTTAAATAATTCTGGATGATGACTCCCTTACACTTATTTGCTTAGTTTTATTGCTAGTAGTAATGGTGTCAATTTTAACTTTGCATCATCTTGAAAAACTATTTATTTTGTTATGTGGTGAACAACAAGTTGGTGCAGCACCGAGTCCAAACACAAATAAATGAATTGCCTGGATACCAACAGGCCCTATCAAAAATTTACTTAAATGAAACAAAGCTAATGAGTGTATTTTTAAAATAATTAGTCATTCTAATGCTGTGTGCCTCCATCTATAGATTTCTTTTCCTACACATATGTCCAAGATAAGATGGCTATTAGAACCAGCATATGCCTCACTGAGTGTGTGAGCGGATGAGATCATTGGGGAAATATGTGTCTGGTTCATTAAGCTGGCTGATATGCAGACAAACACTCATGCATACTTCAGCACTCCATTGATCCTCACTGGAAACCAGCTGCTTTATGATCATAAGACTTTATATCAGGGAGGGTTATAACAGCTATCAGTCCATCAAATACAGGCAGCTTTATAAATATGTGTTACAGGGTGTGTGAGGGCAAACATATTTAGTCTATGTTGTCACGGAGATAATCCATGTTTTCCATTACCAAAACAAACTACAATCATGTTGAGTATTTAAATAATATAATGACTATATTACAAGAACGATTACTTCTTCGCATTCACATGCATAAATAATCTTAGGCAAGCATTTATTGTTTATTGTTGTTGGACCGTCTGTTGCAGCTACAATTGCTTTAACGTTTCTGTAGGGATTAATGAATACCTGTTAAGTATTATTTCACTATTCTTTCAATAACTTTATGAGTTCAGACACAGATGTTAAAAAAGAAGGCCTGACTAAACCTTCACAGAGGTGTTTCACGAGGTTTAAGAAAGGACTCTTTGAGAATAGACAACATAATACTTACCAAGCTCACTGATTCAGTTATGCTAAAAAAAGAAAGAATCCATCCTAAAAATGTTCCAACAAAATTAGTAGCATGAACTTGTTCAAATTAGTATGCTGAATTGTTAATCATTCCTTGCTTCATAAGTATGAAAAATGTATTTGAGGAAGTACTTTCCCCCAACAACTGCCAAACTGGGATGGTGGTATAACTCAATACATCAGAGAAAAATTCTGTGTTGTGCAATTGTACCAGCAGATTATTGATACATTAAATAATCAGAACTAGAAAATCATAGTTTATAAATAGGTCATTCAAAGGCAATTCAAGGGTAAAGCCAATGATTATTTATTGATTATAACTAAAATCCACTTACTCACTTGGTTCTTCATCTTTTACCCAAGGTTTGACTCCTGGACCGGTTGTTTAAATTCAGTTGTGCCATGATGGGATTCAGATTTCTAACCCACATGCAGAACACAACGGAGGCAGATGAAAAGTTTGACTGTTTATTGAGATAAACACAATGTTATATGAAAGTTGCAGAGAAATAGATCCGGGACTGGTCACACAGAGTTCTCTGTAAAGAGAGACAGTTAGGTTAGCCAGGATGCGGTAGATCTTTGCCAGAGGAATTGTGCAGGTTTGTACCTGTGACGTGGTTCAGGGTTAGCAGCTGAGGGAGGGACCCAGGAGGGTCCAGAGGCTTGAAGTTGGCAGAGGGCTAAGCAACGGCAGGGCTCGACTTCAGACTTATCAGTGTTCAGATCCAGGGTTTTCTTCCGATCCTCTTCTTGAGGGCGGGCAGGCAGGTTCAGACAGTTAGCTTCTTCAGATGAGCTCCTGAGAGCCGGCAGACAGATTTCAGCAGAGGAAACTCTTCCAGACTTCCAGGGTTCAGTCAGGATTGTTCCTAAGAGGCAGAGAAGACAAAGAACTGATTAGGTTCAAGTTCAGGTTCTAGGGGAGTCAGAGAATCAGACAGGCTGGTTGGCTCAGGCTTTGCTAACTATAACTGGCTTAACACTCTGGCGCTGGAGTGTAGTCCTGTTACTGCTTATATGCTGGTCTCCTGATGACTGATGGATCGCAGGTGTGGTCGTCAGCTCAGCTCCAGGAGACCTAGAGGCGCCCTCTGCTGGAGAAAGGTGGACAGACCTCCAGATCCCAACAAGTTGCCTTGAACAATTTAGTAATTTAGATTACTGACCTGAGAACTAAAATATATCTAGAAACACAATTAGGAAATAAACCAAAGAAACAGACGGATCAAAGTAAAACAGAAAGTAAAACCGTGACAGAAAGTGTGTGTCCAAGTGATGAAATTATCTTTATTTAAAGTCCTCTTTGTTCGATGCTGTAGCACATGTTTTGTTTATATTGCAACTGGTCTAACTAGGGAGTACCAATATGGTAGCCGTTGGCTTCACTCCACCCGTACTACCAACAGGCTATCAGCAATCCAGTGAATAAATACAGACCAGTGGGCAGACCAGCTAGAACAAAAGGGTGATAAGTCTCACCAAATGGGTGGTAGCTTGGACCTAATGATGCTAGCTGGTCCAACCGTAGTAGCCTAACTCTTCAAACAATTGGAAGAATTGAGCTGGCTGTAACACACAGCATGGATCATTCGGTCAGGCTGTGTGAGGATTAGCGTTCAATTCAGAACTCCAAACAATGATTAAACCTCCCATCATGAACTGTAGAACAGGGTTGAAGACAGAGCCAAGCATCTATAAAAAGACATTTAAACCCTATGTCTTCTACATCAGATAGTCGCTGGTGATCAAGGCATATTAGCTCCATTACCCTATGATTTAGTTTTTTATTTTTCATGCTGTTGTTGCTTTAGGGTTGCTGTAGGTTTTATATATCAGATCAGCAGTGAGACTTTGTGATAAAAGTTGATGGAGACACTCAAAGGGTGGTGGCAGATGGATCTACATTTAAGGCAAGGCAAGGCAAGGCAAACTTATTTGTATAGCACAATTCAGTACAAAGACAATGCAAAGTGCTTTACATGATTAAAATACAGGAAGATAAAAAAGAATCAAAGCAAGTAGGAAAAGAATAAAAAAATAAAGCAAAAAATTCAGAAACAAAAAATAATATTAAAAACAGTTGGACTAAAGATAATATGTTTTAGTTGAACTGTTTAACTAGAACAGTCGAAGGCAATCCTAAACAAATGTGTTTTTAGTCTTGATTTAAAGGAACTCAGGCTTTCCGCACTTTTACAGTTTTCTGGAAGTTTGTTCAAGATAAGTGGAGCATAGGAACTAAATGCTGCATCTCCATGTCTATTCTCTGAGATACAGGGAGCAAGTGTAAGGACTTTAGAACTGGGGTGATATGCTCTACTTTCTTAGTAATCATGTTGGGGTCTAAGCGTCTAACCCACATGCAGAAACACTCTTTCAGACAGGGGAAAGTTAAATGGTTTATTTACAAAGTTTCCAGAAATATGCTCAGGATGTTTGCTGGTCAGATTGGTCACAGGAGGGAAGCACTAGAGGAGGACAGATCTGTTAGAGTGGATCCAGGAAACTTGCAGTTCAACGGTGACTTGGATTATTACCTGCTCAGAGGGTTATCTGATCGGCAGGGGGGGAACTTTGTGGGTCCAGAGGCTGGTCGGCAGAGACAGAGGCAGAGGCGGAGGATAGACAGGCAGGTCTCAGGAAACGTTTGTTTTCTCCAGGGTCAGGCAGGAATCCAGATAAGTCAGGATCTGAGAGGCAGAACAACACAGGGTCAGACTGTTCACAAAAATCAGATTTCAGATCTGAGAGGCTGGCTCAGGTTTTGCTGTACCATTACTGGCAAACACTCTGGCAGGGAAGTGTCAGCCTCCTCCTCCTTAAGTAGGCCTCATAATCAGCAAACAGGAAACAGGTATGTAGAAGTCAGCACATGCCCTCAGGAGGAAGATCTCAGGCGCCCTCTGGTGGAGAAAGTTAGACAACCTCTAGATCCCAACACTTAGTCTTAGTGAGGACACAGGCAGCAGCGTTCTGGATCAGCTGCAGCTGTCTGATCCACTTTTTAGGCAGACCTGTGAAAACACAGTTGCAGTAATCAATTAGACTAAAAATAAACGCATGGATTAGTTTTCCCAGATCGTGCTGAGACATTAGTCCTTTAATCCTGGAAATGTTCTTCAGGTGATAGAAAGCCGACCTTGTAATTGTCTTTAAATGCTTTTGGAGGTTCAAGTCTGAATCCAGCAATACACCTAGATTTCAGGCCTGATCAGTGGTTACTAGCTGAAGCGACTGAAGCTGTGTGCTAACTTTAGATCTCTCCTCTATTGGTCCAAAGATTATTACTTCAGTTTGGTTTTTATTCAGTTGAAGAAAATGATGGCACATCCAGGCATTGATTTCTTCTAAGCATTTCCTCAGTGCTTGAATTGGTTCATAGTCACCTGGTGACATGGTGATGTAAAGCTGTGTGTCGTCAGCATAGTTATGGTAGCTGATGTTGTTGTTTTTTATAAACTGAGCGAGAGGGAGCATGTAGATATTGAATAGGAGGGGACCCAGGATGGAACCTTGGGGAACCCCACATGTGATTTTTGTCATCTCTGATGTAAAGTTTCCTACTGACACAAAAAAGTCCCTTTAAGCAACCTGAATGCTTTCATTCGATTTCTGAATTTTTAAAAATGAGCCAAACATATATTTATTGATTGCTTTCCTATTGTTGAGAACACCTAAGTATAAAAATACATGGATATTTACATTGATATGTACTGTAGGTAGACACATACTTGTATCCCGAGTATCTTAGTTCTTTCCACCTACCCGTCCATCCATCTGGGAATTCCCAGACAAATGATATTTTATTCCCAGACATACATGGATGGATGGATGGATGGATGGATGGATGGATGGATGGATGGATGGACGGACGGACGGACGGACGGATCGATGGATGGACCGAGTTATGTGGCCTGCAGGAGGAATCAGAAGTTAAACCATTTGTTAGACTGGAAAATAAATCTCATCATACAAAGGCCCTTTGTATCTACTATCACACTTCCCTTTCACGTAGATCAGGCTGCAGACACAAGTCCAGCTATGCAGGAAGATAATCACGCTCAATTCCTGGAAACTAGCAGTGATGAAGAAGAGGATTGCCTGCCATCTTCAGGACATTTGTTGGGCCATCAGTCTTCCATAACGCAATGGTAAGAATCTGATTTGCTACGGCCAACTGACAAAGTTATCAAAATCTAAAAGTGTCAGGATACAGCAGGCAGCACTGTGCTGTGTTCTGCCTTCTCTGCTCTCTTAACCGGTGACCTGAGTTGGTTGGTGTACTTGATACACACCTGCAGCTTGTTCGGCTGTGTGCGGCTGCACTATAAAAACACCGTCCTAACAGCTGGAGGACGCCAGAGTGTAAACCTGTTTGGTACGCTTAAAGGCCCCTGTCTAGCGACAGCTTACCTTTTCCCTGCATTAAGTCCTTGTCTCAAGTTCTGGATTCCTCTTCTGTGTCCTCCTGTGATCTTATGACCCAAGTCAGTCTTCTCGGTTCCGATAGCTCTGGACCCGACCTCTTGTGCCCACTTGGTGTTATCAAGCTGGGCAGAGAGACCAAACTGGACCAGAGGAGAAATTCTAAAGAAGACGAGCCACCAAACTCATTTATTTTTGTGCCAGCAAGAGAACCAAGATCTTTTATGGACAAGATGGCATCTTGGGCAGCCAGCAGTTGTTTCAAATGTTTTCTCAGAAAAACTACATAAAAAAAAACAACAAAAAACACATGCTGAAAGGCAAAAAGATGCAGGAAAATACATAAATGGAAGTTACTGACATTGAAAAACTTCCATATTCTTCTGGAAATTTTCCACAGGATTGGTCACTGATGATAAAAGACCTGATTACTACAACACCCATTCCCAAGTAACAAGATGACCTGGGATAGGTTTAAGGCAATTGTCCGTTTAGTCCACCTTAGTAAGTCACAGGAAGAGGAGAAAGGAAGCAAAAAAAACCAAACACAAATTATAATAGACTTGTCAAGATAAAACCTTTTTACACCTAACTTGTTACTGCTTGCCATATCTACATTCATCCCAACAAAAACCTAAGGGGGTCATGGATTGGGAAATTCCCCAATTCCTGGGGTCTGGTATCCTGCAACTTTTGGATCCGTCCTTGGTCTAATACATTCAAATCAAATGGTTGTTACCTCCTCAGTATGCAGTCAGTTCCTCCAGAGTCCTCTGAATCATGGAATTTGATTCAAGTGTGTTGAACCCAACTCACATCTAAAAGTTTTAGGATACCTGCCCTCAGGAACTGGAATTGCCCGCTCCTGGTATAGATGAACGTATGGTGGCATCAAAAGCCTGCATAGGTATAAAGCAGTACCACAAGGACAAATTCACCAACTGGGGGTATAAACTATACATGCTGGCATATGCATCAAATGGATACCAAGGACCATAGTCGGAGTTACAGATCATTACTGATCTGATGCGGATCTCCAATCTTGGCTCAGGCTACGAATTGTTTGTATATCATTTTTATACCTGCCCAGCAGTAGAGTTATCGAAAAAGAATACAAGAGAAGATATAACAAAAAACTTTCTGGTTTTCTGAAAAACCTCTAACAAGGTTCTTCCCAAAATGCGGAAAGGGGTGTTCTGGATTCAGCTCTTTTACATCCAGAAAAAAGCAACGTTGAGCTTCATTAGCAGACATTCAAAATGGCCCTTCCCAGTCAAACGCCAGCTGAATGGCAGCGAAATCCCTTCCAACTTGTATTGGATGCCAAAAGGAGTGTTGTGGCCATTTATGCTAAATTTTTTGTAATTTATTATTTTTACCAATTTAGTTTTTGTCTTTTGGTATATAAAACATATTTAAGTTAATTTAGTACCAAAATGTGTTATTTATTTTTTACATTTGGAATTGTTTGGAGTAAGTTCTTAATTGTTAGACCCTCCCATTATTTGAGTGATTAAGAGCACACCAGGTGTTGGAGGATGGTTTGGTAAATGTATAGTGTGGACGGAAAGTTTTGAAAAATGGGCTTCTTTTGGGAGCCTAAAACATTAAATTTCATTTCTACTAAGTTCCAAGACAATTTAAGTAATTTTTTGATATATTTTTTATTTTCGCTTTTTAAGTCAAGCTGGAACAAAAACAAAATCACCTGTTACCACCCACGGCCTTCATTGGAAATTTTGGTATTTTATTTTTGTTGGAACAGAAGGCCACAACTTGTTTTTGTTAGTACAAATATTGACGTTTAAAAATGAACTGTAGTGGACCAGCCAAGGGCCCATCAAGGAAAGTGGGGAAATTCTGAATGGCTAATACTGTATCAAACAGCAGGGAGTTCACTGAGGGTCATCTTACCAAACGGAACCATTCCCAGGACATTCCTAACACCGACCTAAACCATATTTACACCTTTAGAACTAGTGACCCAAGAATGGGATGCCAAAAGGAGACACTTCACTTTCCCAAAAAAGCTCACTTTGCTGGTGAAATTTCTCAACAGGAAGTACAAGTATGCTCCAAACCACACACATAGCAAGGCAGAAATTTTTCAAATGATTGTAAGTGAAACAACAACAAGTTCTTATGACAGCATGTGGCTTTCCTGATACGATCCTGGATTCAGGCATGATTTGACAGAATCCATTTTAAAATAATGAATTTGTGAAGAAACTTCCTTTTTCGTAGAACAAATCTGCTATGGCAGTGCAGATAGCAAACTTTACTATATGTTATTTATTAAATTCCACAAAGGAACATCTTTAAAAGCAAAATAAAAGAAAAAGAAAATTAAAAGATTCACTCCTGCTGTGGTAGACCTAATGGGGAACGAAAACCTTTGGAATAGTTTTAATGCAAAACATGAGCAGCATGTTGTTTTTTCGCTAGCTTGTCAAAAGGCATATCAAAACAGTATTTTCACTCTTTGAAACTGAGCAACATGTCTAAGCTCCCTTCATCTCCTCCTAAAGCCTTCAGATTTATTGTGAAGGTTACATTTGAAACCAGTATAAATGCAGTGCTGTTTTTCGCTAGCTGTGCGTCATGTCACTTTTGTCTGCTGCCCTTGAAGGGTTGGATAACACATTCATTCTGACATCAAATATATGTTTATGTTTTAAGTATGAACATTCTAAGTACAAAACTTTCAGTGTGAGAAAAAAAGACATTATCTATTACTCCATATTCTATGTATTTTACTTGTGAAAGAATAAGGTTGATAAGCCAAAAATAAAACTCATGTCTAATTCAGTAGTGATTGAAAAAGTCTGTTCATTTGGACTTGCTGGGATTGTACCGGCGGAACTAAACTACCTGAACAATGAATATATAGTACGTAGATGACCAGTGCTCACTTTAACTGATATCATAAAATAGTTCAATAAGAAAAATTCACACAAAAGAAAAACAATTAGAAGAGTTTTATTGATACGTTTACTTTAGTCTTTGCTGCTCAGACCTCGGCAGGAAACATTAGAGCTGAATTTATTTTGCTTTGATTTGCATGAACAGGAGTAAGAGCAGCGATGTTTCCCCCAGGCCTGAAACTGGTGGTGGAGTGGAGATGGATGAAGTTTGTCAGTTCATGACTGCTTTATGAAGAGATCCAGTGAACTGCATGAGGTGGTACTAGTGCTTCACTCTAGGACCTGGAAGATGAGAATGCAGCTTGGATAACACAGGTTGCATGAACCTGTCCATGATAAGCAAGCATGGAGCGACAATGGAGAGGAAAAACTCCCCTTTGGGAAGAAACCTCTGGCAGAACTTCTGCCGGACTGGTTGAGATGAGACAGGGAATGCAGTAAGAGTCCGGGAAGAATGGCCCTCTGATGATGCTTGACTAATATGGTAGAGAAGGGGCTGGAGGGGGTGAATTGTGTCATCTGAGTCCGACATGGTGCAACCACTGCCAAGGCTTTGGGTAGCAGACTGAGATGTGGATTTTGCGGCATTTTAAGATTGTCATGATTGGTTATAAATCAAACCCACATGCAGAACACAAACGGAGGCTGGGTAAAAAGTTTAACAGAGTTTATTGAAGTTAGTTTGACACAAGAACATGGACTGGATCTGGAACTGGTCCGGGTTGGGTTCACTGATGTCTGCAGAGATGGATAGTTTGATTAGTCAGGCAGTCAGATGATCAATTGAGTTCTTTAGGATAATTCTGAGTCTACCTTGAAGGAGTCCAGGCTTTACTTGTGAGAGAGGGAACCGTTGGGTCCAGAGACTGTTGGTTCAGCAGAGTGCACAAGCAGCAGCAGCGTCTAGCTTCTGACTTTGAATGGCAGACCTTGATCAGAGTTTCCAGTTCTTCTCTGAGAGCAGCAGGGGAAATCCAGATAGGAATCTTCAGGTTTGGCTCACCAGGGCTGGAAGGCAGGTTAAGCTCACCCAGAGCTTTAGGCTTGAGACAGGTTTCCTGTGAGCAAAGACAGAGGAGGATTAGAATCAGTTTTCTCACTTGAGACGAATAAGATTCTTTCTGGTAACAGAGGCTCAGGTTGCTAACCAAACTAAGGTCAACACGGTGGCGTTGAAGGAAGGTCTGGCAGCTGCTTATGAAGGGAAGGTCTCCTGATGAGTAGATGAGCTTCAGGTGTGCTGCAGGGCTCCAGCCCAGGAGACCCACGGCGCACTCTGCTGGTGGAAGGTGGTACATCCCCAGATCCCAACAAAGATGAGCAAAGGATGCTGGTTGGCGTTCGTGGAGGTGTGGTTCAGAACTGATTGACTTGTGATGGAGGCACGCATGGGTAAGTAATTGTTGAACTTCCTCCCAGGCTCCATTTGAAATCCCTGTGAATTCTTTGACATTTTAGAGCTATTTAGATCAGGGTTTCTGGTCCTAGGGGGCAACTGTCTTACACAGTTGTCCTGCCTTTACTCACCTGACCTGAATGAAAAAGTGATTAACTGGTTTTTACAGCATTTGATGGCTGCCAAGGAGGTATAAAAGACAGTGTTCCCTGAGCACCATGCTTAAGAAACTTTAGGTCACTCTTTTACACATTAATTATTACACTAGATGGGATTAATTTCCACAGTGTTGCTGATGATACTCTGCTACAGTATATCTGTCTATGGATCCAGATTAAACTGAACCATTACATAGACTAAAGGCATGTTCACTTCACTTTCTGCTCCTGAATACTGACAAAACAAAAGTTATATTCTTTGGACCAGAGTCTTTGAAAAAGAACCTGATTAGTCCGTCACTTAATTTGGAAGGGATTAAATTCATCTCAGATAATAAATAGTAAAGGTAATAATAATTAAAAAAATCAGTATTATTTTTGATCAGGATCTGTCTTTAAATTCAATTTATTTCAATTCAGTTTATTTATATAGCGCCAAATTCACAAAACATGTCATTTTTTTCTATCTGAGGAAAACCAGTTGATTGCATTGACTCATTGACTCAAATACAATCCCTCACACTAAGCATGCTTGTAGCGACAGTGGAGAGGAAAAACTCCCTTTCAACAGGAAGAAACCTCCAGCAGAACCAGGATCAGTGTGAGCGACCATCTGCCGAAGCCGACTGGGGTTCAAGGAGACGGAAGCAGATCCAATATTAAAATTCAAATTTTTGCAATATTACGCAATATTGCAAAAAATGAGAAATCTCCTGTCCAGGGGTGATGCTGAGAAGCTAATCCATGCATTTATAACTCCAAGGCTGGACTATTGAAATTATTTACTATCAGGAAGTCCACAAACTGTAGTTAAAAGCCTTCAGCTGATCCAAAATGCTGCAGCCAGAGTTCTGATGAAAATGAAAAAGAGAGATCATATCTCTCCTATCTTGGCTTCTCTTCATTGGCTTCCTGTTAAATCCAGAATACAATTTAAAATCCTCCTTCTCACATATAAAGCCTTAAATCTGCAGGTTTACTAGTGGTTCCTAGAATTTCTAAAAGTAGAATGGGAGGCTCCACTCATTGTTTGGAACTTCATATGGATCCAAATTATTAATAATGCTGATTTTGTCAACAGACCGGTCCCTGGCTTCTCTATTTAATGTGTCCCGGTAAATTCCAGATCCTTTTAACATATTATTTCTCTTTACTTCTATGTCTCTTCTTTCAACAACAACGTTGTATCAGAGCTATGTTTACGTTCGTGTAGCCCTCAATATGGCCGCCACGTCCCACAATGCAACGCGGATCCCGAGCCCTATTGGTTGTTTTTATGCTTATAATAACAATGAAAAATGTAAAAAAAAAAAATAGAGTTTAGCACATTTTCCTATAGTAAGAGTTGTAGTCTGAACTAGATGGGGTTATCTATGTATGCTACAAGTTTGGTGGCACTACAATGATCTAAAGTGTAATAATTGGCTTTTTATGCTTAATAACAATGAAAAATGTAAAAAAAAAAAAAAAAAATACAGTTTAGCATATTTTCCCAAAGTAAGAGTTGTAGTTGTATTCTGAACTAAATGAGGTTACCTATGTATCCTAGAAGTTTGGAGGCACTACAATGATCTATAGTGTAGTCATTGCTCATTTTATACTTCATTTTATAATTCTAATAAAAAAAGCGACACCAAGGAGAGGTGGATTATTATCAAATTCATTTCATGTGTATCTCATCTCATGTCATTCATATGACATTAATTGGATTAGAAAATAATGCTTTTCTGAGGAATTTCCAAAGCCTAGATGACAGATGGCACCTCTATTTTATTATCAGAATAAGTATAAAATGAGCAATAATTACACTCTAGATCACTGTAGTGCCTCCAGGATACACAGATAACTTCATCTGGATCATACTACAACTATTACTTTGAGAAGATTGGCCAAACTGTATTTATGGAGATTTATTTCATTGTTATTATAAGCATGTAATAGCCAATAATTACAATATATATCATTGTAGTTACACAAAACTTGTAGCACACATAGATAACCTCATCTAGTTCAGACTGCAACTCTTACTTTTGGAAAATTTGCTAAACTCTATTTTTTTCTGATTTTTCACTGTTACTATAAACATTACTTATGACTTAGATTTATTTTGTCATTTTGTATACACAAGTATAAACAAAAAGAAATTTCATTTAGATCAGCTCTAGAGAATTTCATATTTTAAAGTGCAGCTTTGAAAACAATAATACATAAAAAAATATTAGTAATATAAACATATGACTGTATATTTATAGTTCTAACATTCTTTTCTTTCTTACTTTGGGAAGATAGGCCAAACTGTATTTTTGGAGAGTTATTCATTGTTATTATGAGCATATAATAGCCAATAATTGCACTATAGATCATTGTGGTGCCACCAAACTTGTAGCACACATAGATAACCTCATCTAGTTCAGACTACAACTCTTACTTTTGGAATATGTGCTAAACTCTATTTTTTGAGACTTCTTTATTGTTTTTATAAGTAAGCCAGTTGCGCAATCTCTGCAACTGGAAGGACTCACCTTGGGTTTGTAAAAACTGCTAAATTGTAGATTCATATGTAGTGCTTTTCCTTGGATGGAATAAATGTTACTGCTAAACTGAAATCATACTGTTTGCCATTATCTAAGCTGAAATGTTGAATGGCGTGAAAAGGCGAGACCAGACAAAATACAATGATTCTCTAAGTTGTTCTTTCTTTCACATAGTGAGCTTTGCGATATAAATGAGTCTGTTGGTGAATGAACAATATAAATAGGCTCTGCCTTGCCTTGTTGGAAAAGCATGGTTATGACCTGTTCTCAGCTCAGGAACTAGGACCCGTATGAAATCTGGTTGTCCAGGTTTGCCTTAATAAAAGATTTAGATATGACTTATCAAGATATTCCTGCAGAAAGGTCTGTTGCTGCAGGGGAAGGTAATGAAAAGTGTTTGGAGCATGCTCTTGTTCTGATGCCAGTTTGTTTCAGCCTTTATCCAGTCTCCTGTAGAAGGGCTCCCATCACAGGTTATTAGCATTACAACAAGGTAGCAAGGTAGTTAGCAAGGTAGAGTGAATACACAAACTTGAAGTGGGGAGGGGGGCTTGCAGGAAAACTGGAATTCTCTAGGATTTCTAGTGCTAATGCACCTTGCTCATGGCAGGAGAAACAGACAGTAAAAAACTGACGTTATTCTTCCCCATAACACGCTTTGCATGTGTGGTCAACCTGCTAGCGGCAGGGACGCAACAGCTGTAATATAAATTATTTTACTGCGATTGGATCTGCGCTCTGTCCAGTTCAGCCAGGCCGGCGTATTATAGTGCATACCCACTTTTGCGCCGCTGACGAGCTGCTATAACTTGAGAGAGGCGGTGTGTGCAAATTTGGAAAGCACAGAGGATGCTCATTGCTCACTTTACTTGGTCAGTCTACTCTACTCATCTTGCAGCAATACACCGTGCACAAACTAACACCGCCGCAGAACCTAGTTCTAGATGTTTACTTTTTCTGGAAGTCATAGTGTTTTTCTGAAGCAGCGCTTGGTTATTTGCAGAAGGGCACATCAGTGCAGTGAAGGCAGAGTGAGGGAGGGCACGTTAAGTTGATCATGTGACCAGCTACGGTTAACGTGGCACGGTAGATCTAAATCAGCGGTCACCAACCTTTTTACAGCTGAGGGCTAATTCAGGGGCACTCAGTCACAGGAAGGGCTACCAATACTGACCTATGAATTGCAAGGGTCAACGTTCACCTAAACTTCATACATCCTAAATATATCTTTATCGTTTCTTTAAATTCATAATTTTCTTTTAGACATTTTCATTTTGAAATCTCTATAAATGCTTAAATGCCATATATGATTAAATGATGAAATGTTCTATAACCCAATTTAAAAAAAGAAGAGCAACAGAATACAGTGAAATTTCAAACGTAGCTCACTGCTGAGTTGTTCTATTTTCAGAAGACTCTAAGGGCACCCCTTGTGGTCCTTGAGGGCCCCTTGGTTCCCGCGGGCACCATGTTGGTAACCCCTGATCTAAATTATTATTATTTTGGGCATGCACACACACACAAACACTCACATGCACATAGATACAAGCACACAATAAATAAATAAAAAGGCAAAACGGCATTTTGGGTATAAAGGAGCTTAGCAGCAGGTGCTCAAGCACCCTCAGCCCCCCCCCTCTGCATGTCCCAGCTCCTGATCACACCGCTCCAGGTATTACTGTTTTTTTCCACATGGGAATTAAGATTCCTGAGCAGAATGATAAAATCCCTAAAGGGGTGCTTTCCAAAACCTCCTTGCAGGGATACAAAGTAGGTCTGGTACTTCTTTCCACCTCTTTGCCTCTGAAAACAGAGACCTCCACCCAATCTGAGGGTGCAATGTCTTCATTTATTGCTCCATGGTAAAAATCACTAGAAACAACAGGCACTTTGTCACACATTTACCATAAGCAAAGGGGAGCAGGAAGAAAATCAGACCATGTTTTGTCTGCCCCAGTTGAAAAACTGAATAACCTTTGAAAAGCTGATTACAGTAGAAACAAAGCAATGAAATAACAAACATCTGTGTTCAATTAAAGTAATAAACATATTTTTTCTGAAACTATCAATTCTTAATAGAATTTGTTTACACATATATATGAATTGACACAAGTAGGGGATAATTTTTTTTCTTTTTTTTATTCTTTTTTTTTGGTCTTTTTTAATGTGCATATTAAAAGCTGTGGCCTTTATTTAGGCCAGAAAACACTTTCAAGCTGGAGGCCTGTGTTTGTCTAATAGCCTCTGTAGGGAGGAAATCTTCTGTTTGCCTGCAGGCCTCTGGTTGGATGGTGGTTTCCATGTGTGGGGGGGCCTTGGTTCATGTACAGCCCAGCGTCTCGATGGTGGCTTGTATGCAGATGATAGCCAGCATTTATGTAGACGCTTGGGTTTGCGTTCAAGCCTCCGTTTGGATTCTGTCTCCTGTTTTCATGGTGGGGGCCTCTAACTGTGGAACCACATCTGTTTCTTTGGGGCCTGTTTTGCATGGGTGCGTCTTTTTGACTGGAAGCTTCAGTTTTCATGGACTCCTCTGTTTGTGAGGAAGCTTCATGATGTTCTTTTTTCAAAGGAAGTTTCAACTCTGCTGTCAATTGTGAGACTTGATTCTTCAGAGATTTGATCAATTCCTCCTGTTCCTTGAGTCTGGAGTCATTTTCAGTTTTAGTCTTTAGCTGTTCCTCATATTTGAGCCTCAGCTCTCGTTCTTCTACAAAAGCCTCTGCCAGCCTCCCTTCTCTACTGGCGTTTTTCTCAGCCTGCCTCTTAAGGAAGGCAAGCTCATGCAGGACACTGACGCAAACTGTAATGGTGGGAATGCGTGGTAACTTTGACGCACGTGTAGGCTGAGTTACAGTGAATGTTTCCTGCTTCTCCTCTTTCTCCTCATTTTTGAGTCTCATGCGACGTTCACTTTCTAAACTTTTTTCCAGTTCTGCGATTTGTTTCATCTGAGTTTTGCAGTCAACCTGAAACTCGATTCTTTATTCTCTTTATTCATTAAGATCACATGTTCTCTCGTGCAGCTCTTGTTTTAGAGCAGTAACCTGCTGAGTGAGATCGTTGATACGTTTGATAGCCTCTTCGATGCACATTGAGCGAGGGATCATCGTAACCGCTGATGCATGGCGTGGCATCCTGTTGTTTTGATAGAACTTGGGGCGGTCAACATCAGTCTTTCTGTTGGTCCTGGTGTGCCATGGCTTTCTCCTGTTTTTATCTGGTTTGGAAGACACATAGTGAACTGGGTTATCAAAATGTGGCCAAACTGCATGTTTGTATTGACTAGGGTTGTCAAAAGTATCGATACTCAAAAAAATATCGATACTGAAAAGTTGTATCTGGATACAATTTTCATTTTCAAAAGTATCGATACAGTGCTACCACCAGTGGCACCTAAACAGTCATTCATCTAAAGTGCAGAATAGAGGAAAATGCACTTTCTGAACACTGTGTGATTGAATAATTTTGTGCACTTTTCGGTTTCAGACTTTTTTCTGTAACAGGTGCAGCTGCTGAGAATGATTTTTGTTTTTTAACTGGTTTGGCTAGTGTCATTGTTATGTGTGCAAAGCAGACATGGGCAATGTGGAGTCAACAAGTCATCTCCATGTCATGTATTTAATCTACCCAGCCAATTAACCAGGTGAGTCCAATCTGCACAGGTTAATTCACGGTGAAGATTGGACTCACCTGCTTCAGTGGCTGGGTAGAACAAATACATGACATGGAGATGACTTGTTGACTCCACATTGCCCATGTCTGGTGCAAAGCATAGCCAAGGAAGGAACACTTAATTTTAATTTTGTAAGTTTTTTATCAAGCTTGCTTAATATTGTGCGCAGCATGCAACCTAAAAATGTTGTTTATTGTATTTATTTATCTATTTATTGTATTTTGTTTATTAATGAGAACATTTCTGTTGAATTTTGGAGTCTTTGTTTTTATCCTTGTGGTATCGAAAATGACATTGAGTATCGAATGTTTTACTTAGTATCTGTATCGAGTTGACAACCCTAGTATTGTCCCAAAGAACACTTACCATGATGGTGTGAGTACGGTGCCTCAGAAGAAAGACCCGAACTGGGGTGAGTCTTTGGTTCTTCTAACCTCGGAGATGGCTGACATGCTTGCTGGACCTCGTCTGAGTCGAGAGACGTAGAGTCAGCAGCGATAGATGATTTCAGCTGAACCTCCGCTAAGGGGGGAGCCTCAATGGTAGCAGAAGAAACCGCTTCCCCTTGGATCTCTGGACCATCTTCTGCTTTGCTGAGATGCAGCTCGCTGGTGACAGAGCTGTCTTCTTCAGTTGGGAAAAATAATGGCCTCATAGTCGACCTGGATGGGGAGGTCAATCATGTCTTCCCATGAAAGTTTAGCTGGAGAGGTTTCATTTCCACAAACAAACTGTTTTTGCTGCATGGATAACTTTCTATCGATCGGAATATCTACCTAAAAGTCGTGTGATATCTGAGAACGATTTCTGGCTTGTTTCGCTAAGGTTCGAACGTGCTTCTCAAAAGTGATCTGTCTCGATGAAGGTCGGGAACAGATAAGAACACTGGGTGGGTTTATGCTCAGATCCCTTCCAAAGTCTGTGATGTCATCAGCAGCCTCTTTGTGACATCACATGCCAGGTGTTATCGAAAGTTCTAATCCCAACTGCTGAACACGGAATGCATTTTTTAAAATAGATTAGCTGTTTTTTAAACAATAACTTTCTTCTTTGTTCAATTTGGGTTATTTTTGATTTTCTTTTACTGATCAGATAAAAAGTTATTCAAAGAAAAATATATGCTTTGAAATGTAATTGTCCTAGAATTTTTTTTAAGATTTCTCATAGTTTTGTATTTCAGTTTTACAGTCAAATGCAGACACTTATAAACAGTATTTAACTAAAGTATTACTGTCTTCAAAGACCTCATTACCTACCTTATACCACCCAAGAAGATTCAACACATGCTGGTAGCGATGTTGCTAGGCAACATAAGGTGGATCAGGTATAGTTTCTGTATTACATTTACTACAACAGTAGCTTGCTAAGCCCAAAACCTCTGAACATTTTGAATTTGGGTGAGAATGAGGCCAGTTTGTAATGATTCCTGAAGCAACCTGCACCAGAGTCCAATAGGAAGTGGATCAAGACCATTTCAGCAAGTTAGACTCCATCCAGTTATTTGGTCTGGACCAGATTTTGCTTGGATTAAATCAGACCTGCACAAAAGAAACAAACAAACTGGTCGATTTAGCTTAATAGGGCTTATTAGTGCGTTTTATAAAGCTATGTGCCACAGAAAGTGCTTTTGAAGAAATCAGCTGATTATAACAGACTCGTTCCCTTCCTACCCACCAATAAAGAACATAGTCAACAACAACAACAACAAAAAAACAGACCATAAATAGATTTATGGAGGAAGAAGACAGAAGAGATCCTAAAACGGATTCCAAGGATAGCTATCATTTTTTCTATCTTGTTTCAGAAAATACTCAAGCATAATATCAAACATAGATGATTTTTTAAAATGACAATGCACATAACAGAACATTCTAGAATAAGTGCGGAAACATCTTTTTAATATGTAGTCCCTCAGGTTATCCTAAAAGATTCAACAAATATAATAAAAATACATAGAATTGCAGGTTCTTTTCTTTTTAGAATTATAATTGAAAGTTTATTTATTTCAATAATGCTCACTTTAGTACAGCTCAGTCCATAGATCTCTGATGGGTAACTTTTTCTTTTTTATAGTTTCTTCTTGTGCAAATGCTGCAAATCTGCCTCTCTGACAGTCAATCTCACACATCTGAGACTCAGCACCTGTGTCTCACCTTAATACCTTTCCTGTGATAATGCCCCACTAGAAGTAGTGTTATCATTCTTCTATCTCCTATTAAGTGAGATCTCATTGTACGATGTATGTCTAATATGAACTGCTTCACATGAAAAACATACTGTACATACTATTCTCACCAAACTGTGATAACTGTGATTAAATTCAGTGTAAACAAATGCCATATGTTGCCACCCCTCTAAAATTCCTGCCCCCCTCTTGCCACCCCATAAATATTTTTTCTAGATCTGCCCCTGTGAGGTTTTAATAGGAATAGGTGGAGTACAACTTTTCTACTTCTGTTATTTGCTGTTGTTTCTCAGCTTTCATTCATTTATTTCAAATTTGAAACATTGTATAGCCTGTAAGGTAAAAAAAATGAACCAATGAATCGTTTTGAATTGTATCGTATCTTGGTGTATTATTGAGTATCGAAAATAATCAAATCGTTGGGTCAGGAAATCGATACTGAATCGAATCGCCATGATGTGTGTGATTTACACCCCTAATAATTACATTGAGTTTTTAAGCCTGAGTTCTGTTCCCTTGGTTACCTTTTAGAACCAGATGTCAACCACTGGCAGCGTGCACACCTTCTATCAGCTTTCATTTTAATATAAATGTACACAGAAACAAAATACACATTTTGCACTGAAGAGCTGCAACTTGGACCCACAAATATCCTAATTCCAAATGAAAGTATGAGAGTGCTTTCTCCTATTCAGGCTATGGATAACTCCACTGATTTGGTGAATGTATTTTTGAGTGCTCATAGACAAAAGCCACAGTGCAGCTTTTGCTTTTATTGTCTGTCTCCTGGCTGTCAGCTGTAATTATACAGCAGTCACAGCATCGTCTGCAGCTCTCAGAGGCAGATTTAAAAGATGAACTATATCCACAACTGCCATCCAGATTGTGTGTGTGTCAGAAAACATTAATGCAGAGGAGTGAAAAAGCTTCTGTCAGGACTGTGAGTTTGGATGGAAGTGAAGAATAATGCATATGTCTGGAAATGAGAGACACATGGTCAGACAGAGGGTTAGACCAAAGCTGCGTTCACTCAGCAGCCTCAAGTGACCCAAATCCAACTTTTTTGCCCATATGCGACCTCTTTCTGATCTTTTCATGACAGTAGGGACAACACAGATCTACATTTTTTTCTAATACGATCCAGGCCACTTAGCTAGGTGTTCCTGAATCCAATACAAATCTGATCTTTGCAAATGCAACGTGTTTTTGAACGGCTAGTCATTTGACCTGAACGCCATTAATACGCAACAAAGGTGACTATTTTGCCGCTTGCTTCATAGAAGCGGGATAAAAACAACAACAGTAGCAGAGCGGTCTTTATTTTCAACCTTCTTGACAAGATTGTGTTGTTGATACACTGGCTGAGGTTGGGAAAGAAATTAAAGAATTTATGATTCACTAAAGAACTACTGCTGAGGAAAGCTCTGTGTTTATACATTTAAGATTTGTCTTTCCGGTTCTTCTTTTCCTGAGAAGAGATTACTCGGGACAAACTCTTTAAATCACACTTCATAATGTACTTTACTGACCCAAATATAGGAATCCTATATATATATAATATATATATATATATATATTCCTTGATGGGCCCTTGGCTGCTCCCCTACAATTCCCTTTTAGACGTCAATATTTGTACTAAAATATTCTGTCATGATATGTGGACATTAAGATCTAAAGAGAAGCTTCATCCCCTGGTCAGACCCTCTAAGTCTTTGAAAGGTTGGAGCCAGAGTAAAAAAAATATGCACACCCAGGAGAAGGCGGGGGTTATTCAAGTGGCTGGAAGTTGGTCTGTATAGGCTTCACTGAGGGCTGGGAGACTTAGATAACAGTCCGAGAAGGGATAGCTGTGAGAAAAATAGATGAGAAGAGCTAAGATCAGGGTCACTGTTTATCAGGGTGTTGGTCATGCTGGCCTTAAATTCTGTCAGTACTAAAAGATGTTTTTTTTTTTATAAACTTTCTGAGAAACATTCCTCCTCAGATCAGAACCTTTGATCAAACAGTGTTTTATTTGTGAAAATAAGGCGTAGATGATCAAATTCCCTTCTCCTGCTGAATGTGCCCTCCTGACGTATCTGATACAAAATCTTGTACGGGCACGACCTTGGCATGATACCAGTCTGAATTTTAAATTAATCTAACAAAGATGACGGGTTTGTTTGGAGAGCGATCCAAACCTAAGCTGTTCCTGTGGCTTGACGTACATTCCTCAGCCAAAAGCCTAAGTATAATTTCCATGTTAAAGTGATGGAGCCGTTGCCTGACCCAGGATGGAGGAGTCATTTTCAGATCTGTATTTTCCTGTCTTTATCTGCAGCTCAGCAAGCCTTATGTACAGCAGCTTGACAAACTTTAAAGGGAAACGCCGTTTTTTTTTTTTTATTGGGCCCTTGATTTTACGGTATTCCATCATGTTCTACTCACCCATATGAGTTTTGTGTCATTTGGAGCCGTTCTGAAGATATTCCGTTAGGTTATATCCAAGTAACGTCTTCCTATGGGCAACGACTTGAAGTCACAAACTAAACTGTTCATAATTCATTCTTTATGCTACGCCAGCATTCAGAACATGGAGGCCAATTACTGTGCCCCAGACATCAGCGGTTATATTTTTTATATTCATATATTTTTTAAAACAAAGCAGAGTATGTATGATGTCATCCACGCTCCGGGCTAGAATTGTGACAGGCAGCCTGGCCACAGGCGGCTACGCTCTACCCCTTCTATTCATTCTAGCTAATCTGAATGGTTCTATTCCATCTGGAGAGTTAGATCATCTGTGGTAGCAGCACTAGACATCTTCCAGGCATGAGAGGAAAACTATCAGCAGTTCAGCGGACAGGAAGAATGAACAGTAGCCGGCATATACATATCAATATACGTATCTATAAATGTCAGGGTTCCTGTGTGTGAGTGAGTGCGAGTTATCATCTCTTGCATAGAGGATCTTTGTAGAGAACCTGGGTAGCCTACACAGGTGAAGATAATCTTTGTCATCAGAGTGCTGGGCTTAAAAGAGCAGCAGAGCCTTCAGTCAGTGTTGGTTTCTTGTGTTGTTGAAGTTGTTTAACTGTTTTCTAGTCTCTTGCTTTGTTCGAGTATTTTCCCTTACATTTATTGTTTTTTGTTTGGTTTTTAGGAATTTTGGATTTTTGCCTCTGTTCCCCTTGGACTTTCAGTAATCATCACAAACTCATCTGTGCCTACTCTTCTCTGACAACCTGACAATGTCTGCATATATATATATATATATATATATATATATATATATATATATACATACATATATATATGTATGTATAACATATACATTACTTTTATTTAGAGCACCAACGAAAGAAAAAATATTTATTTTATTTAAAATAATATTATATTTAAAGAAATGTTATTGAATATGTATGCAGGTGGTTCTGGCCCCCCCTTTACTCTGGACCCAGGAAAACTGACCTTATTGTGACTCCTGTCAGGCATAGGCATAAAAAAAATACTACAGTGGAGGAGAAAGATATTTAAAATTCTACCAGATCAGGGAAATTGATTAAGCAAGCAGGACTATGTAAATAATGGATTAGTATAGCCAGCCCTATGAAATATCTGGATGGCTGTTTTCTGCAGCATGCATATCTCTTAGGTCTTATCCCAGACTTCAACACAATGTTCAGGTATGGTAAAAATCAGAATGTGTAATGCTTTATAATTCAGAAAATGTTTTGTTTTATTAATGTGTTAAGAATGTTGATGCTTGTAGATAGTCTAGTCTGGAAATGTTTGATGTGAGGCTTCCAGCAGATCATGTTGACAGTAGTCACACCTAAAAACCGAGGAAGTGATGATAACAGGCTGAGTCATACACTACATCAAATATATCTCACCTTTAAGTAACTCAATTAAGCGCAGGGTGTCCTTACTCAAAAAAAGAATAAATTGGTAATTCAAATTCAATTTCTTTGATTTTTATTTTAGATTCACTTCAAAGAAAATTAGAGTGCTGGAACATGATGGGACATATGAGGATATAAAACAAGCAGTAGATGTCTACATCTGCAGTTCTAATAACATCTTTATTAGGTGAACAAAGCTGCGTGTAACTGGGGGTGACATCCAGCATGCGGGCACAGATTTGACAGAGCATATGAACCGTTTTGTCTCATGCTGAGTGGTAGAGATGGGGGTCTTTGTGAAGTAATGTGTCTAGGAAAATGAAAGTATATGCTGTCACATAAGTAAAAAAAATAAATAAAACAGAAGCACTGAAAATGTGAATAAGATACAGTTACAGTCTGTACACCATTCAATGTCTTTACACGTTAGTTATGCTGGTATAGTTTGCAGAGGGAGACATGTATTAATTTTGTCTGTTTGCCCCCTAACCCCTCAGTCATTATATGGAGCAGTAACCACATCGTGGGCTTTATAGTGAACTCAGTTAA
Source organism: Cyprinodon diabolis (assembly GCA_030533445.1). Taxonomy (NCBI): domain Eukaryota; kingdom Metazoa; phylum Chordata; class Actinopteri; order Cyprinodontiformes; family Cyprinodontidae; genus Cyprinodon; species Cyprinodon diabolis. The sequence goes on along the minus strand of CM060069.1, from coordinate 2,816,005 downwards.
AGCACTTGTCACAGCTGGACAACTTAGCCAGCATATAGCCGACACCCCAGAATTTCCTAAAGCGCTGGCATACGCTTAACTTTCTATATATTTTTTCATTTTTGGGTGTATACAGAGTATTTATAATGAGTCCAGAACTTCTGTCCAACAACAGCTTAACTTATGCATAACGCATGGCAGGGAAATGCCCATGAAATTATCCACAAGCCAGAGTCCTGAGGGGGTCATGGATGCACCCGGAGGAGCCTGGCCTGCATAAAAAGATTTCTTTGATTGCAATATTAACATAGCTGCTGTTTACCTTTATTTATAAATTGTCATGGTCTTGGTATTGATGGTAGGCTTTTTCATTTGCTCCTGCTCACCTGTCTAATTGGCCCGGCGGCCGATTAATGCTGATCGTTTCCACCTGGCTCCCTCATCTATTTATATTCAAGTTTTTGCCTTGTCCTTGCCTGCTGTGTCTGCTGGGATTTTGTTCTGTTTTCTTTGGTTCTGCTGGTTACCGATCCTAGACTGTTTCACTAACCTCGGCTAGGATTCCCCTCACGGTCACTCTTGCTCCCTCAGCTTCGGCTGCTGTCAGCTCATCCTCACTTGGGGCTCTGGAAGCAAATGGTGGACAACCTCCCTCCCAAATTCCTCCCTCTCCTCTGGGATCCGAATGGACTTTGAACCAGATCAGGGATTTTAGCCCTTAGTTATGATCAGCCTGACATTCCAGACACTTACCTCTGTTTTCCATCTCTGCAGAGAATCCGGTTATCCGCCCTGCTGACGCCCAGTTGCTTGCTGTTTTCTTTTGTTCGAAATAAAGCCTTTTGATCTTCCTGGTCTTTCTGTCTGAATATTGGGTCCAAGAGTCTGAGGTTATTACATAAATAAATAACAAGAAAACATAAAGAAAGAAGGTTTGCTAGGAGGTTTGTTGGTCATGGCCGTGGGCGTGAAAGCAAGAAGAACTGACGGTTTCCTCCTGTGAACCCTCTTTTATACCAAAACGCTGCCAATACGCCATTATACAGTAGCTGGAAGTTAGAAATATGTTCAGCTCTTGTCTGCAACAAGTCAGATACATGGATATGCGTTGGAGAGAAGTTCTTGATAAGTTACGCAGAAGTTATGCACAAGTTACTCAGAGGTTTAGGATAAGCTAGACATTACGACTTACAGTAACTTAGAGTTGACCTATGTCAACGATCAGATAGCTTACCTGTAACTTATGGCCCACGTATCAGCATACGCTTTTCTCTCTCGCCATCAAACAAATCCCATTCTGGGATATAGCTGTTCGTCTAGTGACCATTGTTGCATACTACTTTTCAAGGTGCATTGTGGAAAATTTTCAGTCTACTACTTTTTCATCCACTAGACGGCTGAATTCAAAACTGGTCCCTAAACACTAACCCTCTATTTGTGGGTTCCAGCCACTGAGCTGTATTTATTCTCTGGATATCCAATGGGCCATTGGTAGTGCACCTTGCTGTTAAGTCACCAGCCGCCATATTGGTACTCCCTAGTTGGACCAGTCGCAATGTAAAAAATACATGCACTGCACCAAAAAAGCAATAATGATATTCTCAGTTTTATGGGGGCTTAAGAATAAAAAAAAAAAAGAAATTCCTCACTTTTATACACACTGGCTATATTTCTAATATCTTATTTACATAAGTTGTTTTTTGTGGGTAGAATGAACATAATATTTTTTTTTATTCATCTAAATTCAAAATTATGTTTGGAAATAGCTTCCACACAAAAACTTTTTTTTATTAACTTGAAAGTGTGAGAGTTTGAGAGATTGCTTTCAAGTGAATGAGTCAAAATTGAATTAAAAAACGGAATTTGAATTGAAAGTTTTGGTTCCAACGAACACAAATTAAATGTGTATCACTGTCTTGCAGAGGTTTCTGTCAGCTCCAGACATTTTTTTTTTCCAATTTAGCAGACTTTACGCAAATTTAACATAAGTTTTAAGCTTAGTTCAGCATTTTTACCCACTGGGAAGACAGCTTGCCCCCTCCTAGAACCTCCAAGAGGCCCTTACAGTATTGGGACTAATAATTCCTGCCTTTTAACATCTGTAAATCATAACTGAGCTAACACCTTCTGACTGTCAGCAGATAAACAGACAACATTTTAAAATTGTTTCTAAAACCTTTCAAGACCACCTGACTGTACTTGTCAAGTAGATGTAAAATATTGAATAAATAAAATGTTGTTTTGGCTTTACAGTATGTTAACTTTTTTTTTACGACACACGCATATTTAAGTGGATCAGTAATATTTTCTCCAAGTGCATTCTGAAAAAAGTCATCTCCGGTCATCTGTCACTGCTTTTCATGTTTTGAACAAGAATGTTCTTGTTAAATAGACAACAAAGGCTTGAATTAATAGTTTAACACTAGTTTATAGGTTGGAAGAACTAAAATAATTTATATACAGTAGCAGCCATTCAGAATGGTCCTTCCCACTCAAACGTCAGCCGAATGGCAGCCTGCAACTCCCAGCAAAATCCCTTCCAACTTCCATGCAATGGAGTGACCCCCTCTGGCATATTTCTTTACTCTGACACCACCCTTTCACTGAATTACGGGTCTGACCAGAAGATGATGCTTCTCTTTAGATCTTAATGTCCACAAATCATGGCAGAAAGAATATTTTAGTCCAAAGATTGAGGTTTAAAAAGCTATTGTAGGCGACCAGCCAAGGGCCCATCAAGGAAAATGGGGAGATTTTGTATGGCCACTACTGTATGGTACCAAATATGATGGTTTCCATTAAACACAACAAAATGTGTCATTTTAATATTTTTTAATTATATTGATGTTAATATCATTGCAAGAATTGGATTTGTTGCTACTGAAAAGGTTTAGGTTGTGCAAACAAAGAAACAGAAATTCTACTCTTATATGTTTTGTAAAGATCTTCATGAAGTTTGGAAGAGGCAACCCTTTGTGTGTAATGACCCCAGAACCTTGGACCCAATATTCAGGCAGACAAATCAAGATGATTTTCAAAGAAGCTTTATTTATAAGTACAGGGAGGGGCTGGTCGTCAGCGGGGTGGATAAACAGATTTTGTGGTTTAGAGTGAAGTACGATGCCAGAGGAAGAGGAGGAATCTGGTAGGGAGATTGTCACCCTTTGCAGCCGTAGCAGCTTTCAGAGTGGTGAGGAGCGCCCGCTGAGGACTCTAGGATGCTTGGAGTGCCCGCTGAGGACACTTGGAGCGCCTGCTGAGGGCTCTAAGATAGCAACTCCCACCAAGCTCTAACTCTGAGGCCTCTTCATTAATGTGCTCAGGTGTCTCTGCACGGCACAGAGCGGACTCAGGGGTCTCTGGACGGCACAGAGCTTGCTCAGGGGTCTCTGGACGGCACAGAGTTCGCTCAGGAGTCTCTAGGGTTTGGCTAACTGGCCTGTTAATGGCCTCTGGTGCCACCCTAAGTGGCCCGTTAATGCCCTCTGACGCAAGGCTAAGCAGCTGGCTAATGGGCTCTGGAGCTAGAGAACCTGGCCCGCTAAAGGGCTCTGGAGCTAAGGAAACTGGCCCGCTAAAGGCCTCTGACTCAGGATCTGGCCAGCTAAAGGGCTCTTACTCTAGCCCGCTAAAGGGCTCTGAACTGGGATCTGGCTGGCGGGTAGCTGATGGAGGTGGAAGGAAAGGGAATAGATCCTCTCTATCCTGATAATAGAATTTCTAAAGGTCTGACTCCTGAATATGGGGAGCTCTGACGGCAGGGGGGGGGGGGGGGGGGGGGGGGGGTTGGGGGTGACTAGAGGACCTTGTTTGTCTTTTAACGGATGGAGCTAGCTGTTGGCCAAGGAGATGTCTGCTGAGACCGCCAAAGAAACTGACCTGGTGATGAAGGGGACTGAGGCTAGCTGCTGGCTGACCCACAGGAGGAGAGGAGGTGGCGTCAGACTAACCCGCCTGAGATGAGGTGGAGGAGTCAGGCTCACCCACTGGAGAGAGAGTGGTTCGTCTGAGGAGTTTGGGGAATACAATTGCCTTATGGGGTTTCTCTACTGGTTCTATCTTTTGGCGAGGTCCTTCTGTCAGGATTTGGTTTAGGATAGTTGACCCAAAGCAGAGGCAGGAAGGCAGAGGTGATTTGATGATTAATACTGAAAAAAACAAAGGAGTCAAACATTCAAAGATAAAAGAAAGAAAACTCGATCAAACGTGACCAAAAACCATGGAGTCATCAGGGGAAGAACAGTAACCAGGAGGAAGGCTCAGAGAGACGAGTTGGAGGAAGACAGACGAGGTTAGACGAGGACCCAGCAAAGAAGAACAGAACAGAGAGAGTATTTGTAGGAGACCGAAACAAAGAGAGGGTTGACGAGTAGATTAGGAGCAGGGGTGAGCAGAGCAGAAACAAGAAAGGAGCAAGAGAAAAAAGGAGAACTCAAGAGGGCAGCAGAGGGCAACAAATAAAAACCTGAGAACTGAAAATAACCAGAAAAAACAAAATGAGGATTTAATCCACTAAGACTATAAAACATGGAGTAAAGCAAAACTGAATATCAAAAGAAAAACATAACAGAAACAGAAACTTAACAATTGCATTGTCTTATACTACGTGTATACTCTCTCATTATCTTACTTCGAGAGTAGAAATATTAATTCCCTTAGCAAATCATCTTATTTACCTGCTCAAATTCAGCTTGGTAAAGAACTCATGCTCTTCCTCAACACTGAAGTCCTCAGACATTTTTTTTTCGTTGTTTCTTTCTTTGCACAGGTAAACAGCACATTTCTTCTTCTACGCTTGCATTATCAAGAGCAGACGCTGAATGCGCACTTTCATCTGGTTTGGTCTGCCGCGGTTTCCGTAGGCTCGTGAACTCGCAGGCACGCGCTTTTAGGAAATCCTATACACTACTGTTTATGCTCTAAAAACATTCTAAATGACTTCGTTTCGAGTACATTATGGACGCTACCCACTCAGGACACTTGGAATACATTGGACGAGCAGTATGGAGGAATATTGACACGTTTTTTGTGGACTTTTATGGACCTTTCTGCCTCGGGCGCCATAGACCTCCATTATTTGAATGTCAGCAGACAGCAAGAAGCCTCCCAGATCTCCAGATGCATTTGAGATATCAAAAAAGTACTCCAGAGTGTTGTTCAGCATGGGGGTGAGTAGAAAATGAAGGCTAATCATGCTTTGGGTGTACTATTCCTTTAAGGGTAAATACACTTAATTTAAGAAATGACTTAATTTTAAATTTTTTTTTTGCAGTGCAGCTCTTGTCCTATCTGTATTGACTTGTTTTGAAATGTTGCAATGTGAATAAAATAAAGTGACCTAAACTGTGCTTTTGCTGTCTTAGTTATATTTTAAAACAATAAGGAATTTTAAATTCAGGAGCTAAACTTTCAACCGCTTGTCTCTAACATGAGATCATGCTTGCAATAATAAAAACTCTTACATTTTGAATGAAAAAGCTTCCTGGAGGGGAAGTGAAACGTCTTCAAACCTTGGAAACCAAGTCCAGTGGATTGTTTTTTTAAACCTTTACGGAATGACTATGACCTGGATGACAGAATCTTCACCAGCTTATCTTCCCTCCTTGTTATCTTCCTTTAATCACCTCTTGATTATGTGCCTTTTTACATTTTTTTTCATCTCTCAGATTAATGATGATTCAATCTTTTTGTTGTTTGAACAGTTCACACTTTGACTACTCGCTGCTTAAAATGTGCCATTAAAGTAAAAGTAAAAAGACTAGACTCACCTTGAAGTGTCTCTGTCTCTTTCACACACACATTTACATGTCAGGACTCTCTAGTCCAGTAGCGATTTTCCATGGACATCCTTTCATATGTATTTCATTACAGGTCAATACCTAGCCCTAACTTAAACTCAAATTACATTTACCACTAGTCCTAAACCTAACACCTAAGTCTAAAACAGTAAAATTGGCAGAGGATTATCAGTTCCCAAGATGTTGTATTTTAACAAGAAATTGTCCTCACCATGCTAGAAAAACACGTAAACAGAAACTTGCCTCACTATCTTTATTCCCCGAAAGGAGAAGTCGGTCTCCACAACGTGCTATTTTTCTTGAAAATGGGCCCCACAATGCATTAAAAGCAAGAGCCCACACACATTGTGGTGTGCTTACAGGTATTGAGGAACATATGTAGACTCCCATTAGCCTCTATTGATTTTCAGTCATTTTCAACCCTTCTTATGCCCTAACCCTCTTCGTTTGCACTAAATCTAAGTCTTATGCAAAACCGACAGCTTTTCTCTTACAATTGATACCATCACCATCTCACCTCCCCCTCAGGTTAAGAGTTGTGGCATCATCCTTCACAGTACAATATCCTTTCAATTGCAAATCAATAACATTATCAGGTCTGCTAACTTCCACCTACATCAACGGCCTCGACCCTTCCCTTACCCCCCACTCTGCTGCCATCCTCGTCCACAGCTTCATCAATTAAATTCAATTCTGTTTATTTCTATAGCGCCAGTTCACAACACACGTCATCTAAAGGCTGTCATGTTAGGTTTTAGGAGCTTGGCCCACATGAAGATCACACTCGGCGGCAGGAGACAGTTTTAGGTAGTTTATTTACTCAGGGAAATCAACACGGGGAGAAGAAAAAACTGAGACACCGAAAAAGCTCTGAGACACGGAGCCGTTAGGCGCAGACCCGAGGCGTTTTGATCTGAGAGAGAGGAAGAGGAAAAACGTATCAGACTTGGCTCCAGACAGAGAGACTTACCACTTGGGATGAGGAAACCGGACGGGGAAACGGAGTGGAGTCTGCACTTGCATGACGTTGGTTGAGGCTAGTGACTGTGTGACAGAGGAAGGGCTGAGAGCTGGTCCGAGCAGCGCCGGCGGTCCAGATTCTTTGAGATAACAGGAGGAGCAGGATGATCCATGAGGGGAACTGAGAGGGCTTGGAAGGGCAGCTTGAGCAGAGGGAGAAATCAAACTTGATCAAAAACCTGGGAGACCCAAAGGTAGCATTTAGTGCAGGAAAAACAACGCTGTCAGAAGACAGAGGCCACTGGTTCATACCACAACGGTTAACACTCAGGCGTCCTCCTGCTGTCAGAGTCAAGCTAGTGCTGCCGCGCGCTGCTCAACGAGCCGCAGGTGTGGGCACCCCACCCCTCTGTCAAAGGCAGTTACCTGTGGAGAGAGTGGAGAAGGCAGAGCCAGCAGAAAGGCATGGCCCAGACTCCCATGTCAGAGGATGAAGAGAGCACATCCAGTTAGTCACAGTCAGAGAAACAGGACTACACTGGAAAACAGGCCAAGCTCCAACATCTAGAAACAAAGGTGTTGATGGCAACAGCACAGCTGATATTTCTCTCCAGGATGGAGTCATAGCCAAACAGGACCAGACAAGATGTGGCTACTATGAGAAAAAGCAGAGAGAGCAGAACATTAGAGATTGAACTAACAGATTCTGCAGAGTGGGAGAATAGAGATAGAATGAAGCAGAATGGTGAAAAAGGGGTCCCTATGTCCTCCAGCAGTCTAAACCTGATGTCTAAACCTAGCAGCTGTTGTGATTTTATGTTCAATGTCCATCCAGGTTGGATGCCACATTAATGTTATGGATTTATATTCTATTCAGATCCCAGCCAGCTGACAATTTACATTTTGGATACTTTAAGATGGTTCACAGAATCACTACCTACATACAGCTAGTAGGGCATAGTAAATGAAAGAGTGATTCGAGCTCTAATCATGGTCAAACAGTTATTTCTGCACATACATGGAATAAATTCACCACAACTTCTGTTCAAAATATAAGAGTTTATTAACAAAAATCATTCAGCTACATATTTCAGTTTAACACTCTTAACTACAACTAATGAAACTAAAGTAAACTACTATGTACAAAGAGGAAGGAGAAACATGGTTGAAAACCATATTACAGTTTAAGATGGATTTTGTGTTTGAAACCAAAGTTTATCTGGAAGACTGTGCGATATGATCAAACTAGCTTTTCACTAATTTAGAGAAATTGGAATGTTTTCAGACCAATTCACAATGCAAATCCATGAGGTGAATAAAACATTATTTGGCTAAATTAATGTTTTATTAAATGATTAACTTAATCTGTAACAAATAGCCTCTAGTTAATGATTCTTTACCCTCTTTGAAATAGCTAGCAGCGAATAGACATCAGGATTCCACTAAATGACTCTTGGTGATACTTGGTAATGAAATGTAATGAGCATTTGAGGAACACATGAACACTAATGTTATATCAGTGTTTAAACCCTTAGTGAATAAAGGTTGTTCAAGCTTCAACAACAGCTCAACACATGTTTCTGTATAGCATAGTGTAGCATGCAGTCCATACTGTTAGCATTATCTTTACTCGTCAGTAAACACATTAAATGATCAATGTCATCCAAATACATATTGTTTGTTCTGTCCCTAATTCTGTCAGACCTGCAAACCTTTTAGCACATTTCCATTTGGAAGGCTTAAGTTTCATCCAGCAGCAGCTTAGCAGTTTGCCTCAGGCAGGTCCAGACATGGGACAACAGCGTGGGAGACTGCAATGCTGGGGATGTGGACAAGTTGGACACATGCAAAGAGACTGCCCCACTAACCCATGGATGGGACCTCAGCCCCCCACTGCTGGACCAGCCACCTATGGAACGGGACAAGACACGTACTGGCTATAGGGATACCCAGAGAAACCTGATGGAGAGGCCATTCTACCTGTATTAACTCAACGCCCACAAACAGAACCCACCATTGATGTCACTATATATGACAGCCATCATCGCTTCATGATTGATACAGGAGCGGCCTACTCCTGTATAGGAAAAAGTGGAATTGGCCTGCCTCTCTCAGCATCAAAGATTCGAACAGTAGGTTTCTCTGGGAAGACTCAAATAATACCCATGACTGAGCCAGTTCCCATGATCATAGGTGAAAAGACTGTGTGTGCACCACTGCTTTACTCAGAAGATACGCCAATCAATCTACTGGGTAGAGATGTGCTGTGCCAGCTCAATGCTAAAATCAAATGTACCCCTAATGGAATTTCTTTTGAAGCAATAGACAACAATGAAGCCTACATGATGCCGCTGGGCCTGCAAAAGACCCCCCAGACAACAAGTCATGAGCTAGAAGACTAAGTATTTTGGCTGAAACTCACATCACCAACTTCCTTCCTCCAACTGGAGTGGGAAACATGGAGACCCCTGATAATGAATCACTACGAGAAATCTAAAGAACCTTTTCTCCCTCTCCATTGTACCATGTTTTATGACAAAGGCAAAACACATGAAGACTACGAGAAAAGCTGGGATGAAGAAATTAACAACAAAACAACTGTCATCCAATACGCTGACATAGTGGTTGGACCACAAAGAGGTGCAGCTGTTGTCACATTTCCTGATAAAGAGGTAGCAGAATGGTTCCAGGTTACCAACTCAGCACCACATGTCACATTACTGATTACAGACAAGTATGAGTCACATGACCTAGGACCCATGGTTCAAGAAGCTAAGCAAGTCACTGAATGGGATGACACAGCATGGGACTGCATTAGCATGTCAAAAGATGGACTGTTCTTCAAAATCTCATTCTCACAAGCTGATGAAGTAATAGCAGAACACATTAAAGTTCCTGGGAAAAGACAAATGGCAGTGGCTGCAGAACATAAATCCCTATTAGAACAGGTCCCAGAGCAAGTATGGTCTAAAAGTAAAACAGATGTAGGATTAGTAAAATCAGCAGACCCCATCAAATTCACCATCAAACCAAATGCTAAATTGCCCTTCCAAAGACAATACCCACTTAAAAGAGAAGCAGTAGAAGGAATACAGCCCATTATAACAGGATTAGAAACAGCAGGAGTTCTTAAACCAACAGTAAGTCCCTGTAACACACCAATTTTTCCCATCAGAAAACCCAACAGTAATGACTACAGACTAGTCCATGATCTAAGATTAATTAATGCTATTGTAGCAGAAGAAATACCAGTAGTACGCGACCCACATACATTACTGAGGCACCAAATGGTTTACTGTGATAGATCTGTGTTCAGCATTTTTCAGTGTACCGGTCCATCCAGATTCTCAGTATTTGTTTGCATTCACCTACAAAGGCCAACAATATACTTATTCACGATTACCACAGGGTTTTGTACACTCACCATCAATTTTCAATCGAGTACTGGCAAATGACTTAAATCACCTTGACATACCATCTACGATGTTGATGTATGTTGATGACATTTTGATTTATTCTGCTTCTAAAGAGCAGTGTGAGAGAGACTCCATTACAGTGTTGACTGCTTTGGCAGAAGGAGGACACAAAGTAAGTAAACAAATATTGCAATTCTGCCAGCAAACAGTGGAGTATCTCGGCAGGCAACTCAGTGGGGACAAGAGGTGTATTGCACCGTCCCAACTGGAAGCCATAACTCAAATGCCCAAACCTCGGACTGTTGGTCACATGTTGTCTTTCCTTGGCATGGCAGGTTACAGCAGACCGTGGGTGTGTGATTATGCCATCAAAACGGCTCCGCTAAGAGCACTGATTAAAGCCGCGGGTCAAGGACACCAGTCGGCTCAATTGCAATGGACAGATGAGGCAGAGGGTGCGTTCAAGCTGCTGAAACAAGATCTCCAAACTGCTCCTGCTCTGGCCAATCCAGATTATGGCAAACCATTCCATCTCTATGTGGCTGAGCGACAAGGGTATGCATGTGCAGTATTGATGCAAGACACCCCAACAGGTAAACAGCCAATTTTGCTATTACAGCACAAAATTAGATGGTGTCGAAGAAGGTCTGCCTCCCTGCTACCAGGGTTTGGCAGCAGCAGCGATCACATATAAAAAGGCCTCAGTTATTACTATGGGCCACCCTGTTATTTTGTACACCTCACATCAATTACATGCACTGCTTACCAGTCCACGCTTTGTGATAACCCAAGCTCGTCGAACAGGTTATGAAGTTCTGCCTTCAGGACCTGATTTAACAATACAACGCTGTACCACGATTAACCCAGCCACAAGAATGGTATTGCCCACAGAAGGTGAGCCCCATGATTGTCTCCAGGAGACGGACACCTTCATGAAGGTAAGGGAGGACTTATACAATCATCCAATCCCATCTGATCTGACACTGTTCGTAGACGGATCATGTGTCAGAGGGGAGACAGGGAATAGAGCTGGATATGGAATAGTCCAACTTAACCCCGATGGGACCTTTACCAAGTTACAACAACAACACCTGTGGGTACAAAGGGGGGCAGCTAGCGGTTGTGGCGTAGTTCTCGAGGACATTTTGTACTACCGTTGTCCTTATTACCAACGGCGATTAAAATAATGCATGGACCTGATCATTGTTCACGAGCCCAAGTTGTTCAAAAGTTGCAGGCAGTCTGGTGGTCACCTTATATGACACCTATGGTAGACAGAGAATTGGCCTTATGCCCACATTGCCCTTAGTATAATGTGCGTAAAATTTTTACCCAGCCCTTAGCACATATCCCCATGCCAAACGGTCCGTTCCGCCATCTGATAATGGATTACGTCGACATGATAACTCGGGTTCAGGGAAAGAGGTATATGTTGGTGGTTGTTTGTAGGTTTAGCAGATGGGTGGAGGCGTGTCCCACTGCTAAGAATGACCACAAAGCAGCAGCACGGTTTTTGTGTAATGAAGTTTTTCCCAGATTTGGCATGCCTGATACAATATCATCTGATAACGGACCTCATTTTGTTTCACAGGTGATCCAGCTTCAAACTGTTATGCATAAAAGCTGTTATGCATAAAACAAAAGTTTGGTTGTGTGTATCATCCCCAGTCACAGGGATCCGTGGAACGAGCTAAAGGAGTGCTGAAATCGAAGATAGCTAAGATAATAGCTGACAGCAACAACCGTTTGACTTGGGTTGACGCCTTGCCTGTTGCATTAATGGCAATGCGTTCCCAAACTAACCGAATAACCCATCTTACCCCTCATGAAATGCTTACAGGTCGACCAATGCCTCTCCCACAGGTTCGTGGACCCAGCTGTAGGGGGTCTCCTTGGCACAGCTTGAACGTGAACTGGGGGATTACCTCAGGTCCTTAACCCGCATTCACAGCCTTATATTTTAACAGGTGAAAGCAGCTCACAGCCGAGACGAGACACACATTCCAGTGGACGTCAGGGACATTCAAGTTGGTGACAGTGTGTTCATACGACTCCTTAGACGTCAGTGGAACGAGCCTCGTAGGGAAGGCCCCTTTAAAGTTGTGCTTACCACTCCCACTGCCCTGAAAGTTGAAGGTAAGCCCTTCTGGTTTCATAAAAACCACTGCACCAGGCATCGGCCTCCAGACCCACCTGGACTTGATCCAGGACCGACGGGCTCTGCGCATGCTGACAGGGCAGCAACAAGTCTCCCTCCGCAGCACCCCTCCACTAACTCACAGACTTTAGATGTTGCACCGGTGTCGGGCACTGATGCGTCCCCACTCCCCTCAACGTCAGGTGTCCAAAGACGTTCGGCACGCTTGGCAGCCCGCCAATCACCAATGTCAGGGGACTCTGAGGATGACAGTGTTCATTCTTATGCTTCCCATCCACCTTTTGATTCTGGTGGCAATGATGATGATCCTTCTGCCGCTGAGACTTCTTCTGGGTCTGACCCAGATCCATCCGTCGTTCAGGCATTGGACGGACTTCTTTCTTCTGACCCACCAGATGCTGGTGGAGTCCTGTCCCCTTCATATCCCCCACCTGCACCTTCCCCTTTCTTCCCCTCCCTTTCCCCTTCCTCCTCCGCGACAAGTGGGCCGTCGATCGACTCGGTCCCGCCCATCCCATCGCCGTCTGGGCATCTCCCGAATGCGCCTTCTCCCGACTCTGACTAATCTTCTTGTTGTGTTAACCCTTTGTGGGTTAACAAGGGGGGATCTTATTAAGGTTACTACTAACAATGTACACACACAATGTGTCACACACAAACACAAACATGTGCACTAGCAATGATAACACTAGCTACTAACCAAGGGGTAACAGTAATAATGATGGGAAGAATTTATCATTAATGCATGTGCAAATCAAAGGATATGATTATGTAATGTCTGAAGAAATTTTAGGAAAGTCAATGGGGAAACATTGGCTTGAAATTCCACGAAGCATGGACTGCCGTGGGGATGGGATGGTGATCATTGAGGTGAGATGCAAAACTAACAAATGCCAAAACACACTAACAGAACAAGTAATGAAAGTAGAAAGAGCGCATAGAGTGTTACAACTAATAAACAGAAGACAGAAAAGAGATCTAGACAAATTAAAGACTGCACACTGGGAGACCAATATGTTCCAACAATGGATTCAGTACTCTGTCCAGGCAATGTTCAAAGCCAAACAGCGCCCTAAAGATGATTGTATAGCCTGCTTTAATGTTAAAAAATTACCAGCCCTTCAGATTATTCCTGGGAGTAAAATAGGTGACTGCCTAGAAGTAACGGAGTGCTTTGCTCACTGTGCCATGCAGATGGCCGGAGGTCTTTCATCATTGTCAGAAGACCACACAATATGCCCCAGAGCACTGAACTCCTCAATAAATAATGTAATGAGCACGTTCTCCCTTCCACCAGTAGTACGAAAACCAGCTGAACTGATTTTTCCGTTTTGTATAGCCCGAGGGAAAGAATTAGAAGCGGTGACCAATAGAACCTCTAGACAGATGTGGACAACGGATAGACTGGTGACATGTAGTAATAGAACGTGGTACCCACCGACAGCAAATGGGAACCTCACCTACCACATTAAGTTTTGTAAAACAAGTCCCAATGCTACCATAAGCTGTGAACAAGTACTACCAGATGGGGGACATGTCATCTATGAGTTCCAACCTTCAAGTGTATCTCAATGCCGAATACTGAGCCTGGCAAAGGGATCCGTCCCTTTAGGTGACATTTTTTGGATGTGTCACAATGAGACACAGATGTTGGCCACATTACCCGCTCAGTGGGAAGGCATCTGTGCACCAGTAATGCTGACAGGACAACTAAAGTTAATAGTAAGTAACCCAATAGGCAGTAATGTAACATCTAACGAAATAACCAACCGCGCTAAAAGAAGTGCTCCGGTTAAACACGAGTGGAAAACATCGGATGAAGTATATATCACATGGGATCAGATCCCATATGGAGTACCTGAAGAACAGGTTGCCATAGGGAGTGGTTGGATAGAAAGCGGAAGAGGGTCTGGTTCAGTACCAATCTACGGATCAATTGTTAATGCACAGTATATAGCTCGCAATAGTAGGTAGGTGAATCTCTTATGGTATAATCAACAAAGGTTTATAAATTTTACAATAAAGGGCATAGATCTGGTGAAGGAACAATTGCATGCTACTTCACTAATGGTTCTGCCAAATAGGTTCGTGCTAGAGTCCCGCATGGCTGGGGACCAAGGAATATGTGACTATATCGAAGAAGATTGTTGTATTTTAATTCCTATGCATACAGATGTTAACAGCAGCCTCACAGGAGTCCTTCAGGAAATGAAACGCATGAGAGATGAACATGTGTTGCGGTCTAACTGGAACATCCAGTTGAAGGGATTCTGGAATTGGTTTAATAAGCTCGGATGGGGAAAATATCTTAAGGCAGCAGGGATGATTCTAGGAGTAGTAATAGTGATCATATTGATAGTTATTTGTTGCGTCATACCCCTTGTTCGGGGACTGGTCTCAAAGCTTGTTGTAAGTGTAACTGGACAGTTCCCAATAGTAGAAATACAATTGGACAATGTCATATAGAACATAGCCATGATCTCCTCCCACCCCCACTAGGTACGTGCCTTTCTTTAATAATCAAAATGTATACTAAATTGCATAACAATGACTCATATACTTACTCATGTAGATATAGTAATTTGCATGCTGAAAAATCTATAGATTTAGGACATAACATGCTGATGATATCTAAATATGCCACACTATGTCTCCAAATGCAGATTAATCGACAATGGCGGAAAATTATGAGGACACGCGGGCATACATGGAAGCTTATTATGGCCCACTTCCCCCAACCAGAGAAGACTATCTGTATATGAATAGAGACAAATACCTCACACAGGCGTCGGTAGGCACACAGGTAGAAATAGCTGCAGGCTCCAATGTTCCTCACAGGCAGCCAGAAGATCCGGCAGGGGGACCAGGCGTCATGGAGGCACTCCATGGGCAGCCGCATGATCAACCACCACTACCTACAGAGAGCCCAATGTCCAACCCACAATCGCCTGGGGCCCTACAGATCGTGATCGAGACCGAACCAAGCAACGTCCCAACCAACCCGGAGTATGGAGGACAACTCGCTGGACCACTTCAGGAGCAGCCATCCACATCAGGCGGCGTGCAAGCTAACCACTACGACATGTTGGCTCCTGCTCCATACGTAGGACAAGGCGAGAATTTCGCAGGCCTATGCGTCAGCACACCGGAATATGTGCACCTCAAGGGGTTCTTCGCCCATCCAATGCATACCTATCACTCCGTCAACGACCTAGTGCCAGAGGTCACCTCCATGACAACAGAGGTGTATTCAAAAATGATGAAGGGTCTGGAGTACCCCACAACTAAGCTCCCAATACAGGCTGTCCGCCGTGCCATATACAAATCCAGGGAAAAGGGAAGGAATCAGCGGTTGACCCGAGAAAATGAGGAACTGAGACAACAACTTCAGGAGGCACGAACCACCATAATCACCCTGCAAGGAAAGTTGCTGCAGCTGACCGAGCGAGTGGCCACATGGAAGCCCTAAATATTACTTTTCTCACCCATGACACCACACTGCGTATAAAGGACAATGTTGATTATTAATGATTATCAATACCTATGTTACAAATAACTGGCAAGATAATTGTGTATAATACTTATGACAGTACAAGTACTGTGCAGGAGAGTGCCACCAGGTTACTCCTATGTTGGTTGTAATGACGGTCCATTGACCATTGGATGATGTGTAAGCCTGGCACAGTCCAGGCATGATGAGGCTTTTCTTGGTTTATTTATGGGTGTGTAATGACACCCGTGCAGAGGGGGATGTGATGACCTCGTGACACAAGATGCTGCTTGGGCATTGGAATTTTCCTCTGCTGAGAAAACAGAATTGGAAACTCTTTCTATAAACAAAGTAAGCAACGAGGAGAAGATCCTCATAAGTGAGCCAAGAGGGGGATCCCTCTTTGTTTCAAATATCCTTCATTTACTCATTAGATCTTATACCAGTCACTACAAGTATATGGTGTGTTTAGTCTCACTTCTAGTATGGTGTGCACAATATATATATATACATATATATATATATATATATATATATATATATATATATATACACTATATTGCCAAAAGTATTTGCTCACCTGCCTTGACTCACATATGAGCTTAAGTGACATCCCGTTCCTAATCCATAGGGTTCAATATGACGTCGGTCCACCCTTTGCAGCTAGAACAGCTTCAACTCTTCTGGGAAGGCTGTCCACAAGGTTTAGGAGTGTGTTTATGGGAATTTTTGACCATTCTTCCAGAAGCGCATTTGTGAGGTCGCACACTGATGTTGGACGAGAAGGCCTGGCTCTCAGTCTCCGCTCTAATTCATCCCAAAGGTGTTCTATCGGGTTGAGGTCAGGACTCTGTGCAGGCCAGTCAAGTTCATCCACACCAGACTCTGTCATCCATGTCTTTATGGACCTTGCTTTGTGCACTGGTGCACAGTCATGTTGGAAGAGGAAGGGGCCAGCTCCAAACTGTTCCCACAAAGTTGGGAGCATGGAATTGTCCAAAATGTCTTGGTATGCTGAAGCATTCAGAGTTCCTTTCACTGGAACTAAGGGGCCAAGCCCAGCTCCTGAAAAACAACCCCACACCATAATCCCCCCTCCACCAAACTTTACACTTGGCACAATGCAGTCAGACAAGTACCGTTCTCCTGGCAACCGCCAAACCCAGACCCGTCCATCAGATTGCCAGATGGAGAAGCGCGATTCGTCACTCCAGAGAACGCGTCTCCACTGCTCTAGAGTCCAGTGGCGGCGTGCTTTACACCACCGCATCCGACGCTTTGCATTGCACTTGGTTATGTATGGCTTGGATGCAGCTGCTCGACCATGGAAACCCATTCCATGAAGCTCTCTGCGCACTGTTCTTGAGCTAATCTGAAGGCCACATGAAGTTTGGAGGTCTGTAGTGATTGACTCTGCAGAAAGTTGGCGACCTCTTCGCACTATGCGCTTCAGCATCCGCTGACCCCGCTCCGTCAGTTTACGTGGCCTACCACTTCGTGGCTGAGTTGCTGTCGTTCCCAAACACTTCCATTTTCTTATAATACAGCTGACAGTTGACTGTGGAATATTTAGGAGCGAGGAGATTTCACGACTGGATTTGTTGCACAGGTGGCATCCTATCACAGTTCCACGCTGGAATTCACTGAGCTCCTGAGAGCGACCCATTCTTTCACAAATGTTTGTTAAAACAGTCTGCATGCCTAGGTGCTTGAATTTATACACCTGTGGCCATGGAAGTGATTGGAACACCTGATTCCAATAATTTGGATGGGTGAGCAAATACTTTTGGCAATATAGTGTATATATATATAACCATCTGTTACTTTTGAAACTTCAATATAATGGTATTTTATATGAATCATTACCTGCAGAGCAACTTTGTGTTGATCCTTCTCAGGATCAAAGGGGGGAAATGTAGTGTATTAATCTGCACCAATGATTAGAATAAAACAGAATTAAATGTTTATAAATGTTTAAAAGAGTTGTTTTCATAAATACATTTATGGAGGCCAAAGGGAGAAATAGAGAAGCAGTGTGTGTATGATTCTGCACCTGGCCTTTTGAAGTTTGGGATCCAGACAAAAGGAGGTATTGGGTTGAATCCAAGATTGGGAAATGCTGCAGAATTACATGGATAAGCCTTTGTATTGAAAGAGGCACACTCATTAAAAATTAGTTATTTGTCATATCAAGGGTGCACAAGCTCAGCTAAGCCCAGCTAAACCAATTGTGATGAATTGAGTTGTCATCTTCAAAACACACTGTGCAGTATTGGTCACAGAAAGGTTGATGTTTTACTGGGACATGGAACACCAGGGTTATGCTGACCTGGGTTGAAGTAATATTATGGTCTTAGATCACATGGGAAGAAAGGCTTAGTTTTGACATATTATTGATCGAAAATGCCATATGTTTCTGATTTAAGTGCACCAGATGTCATCATGACCTGTAAGACTGTTCCAAAAGAAATGTTATAATCATAAGTTACATTGGATGAAAGCTTTGTTTTGAAAGATTAATAATGTGTTTTTGATTTAATGGCAATATATGTCATCATGATTTGCAAAGAAATGTCACCATAACCTGTAACAAAGACTGTTGATTAAATATATAAAAAATATGCTTTGAAAGGCGTTTTCCACCGGTAAGATAAAAATAATTGGTTTTACCCGAAGAAAAAGTACCTAGAATAATGAAAAAAGGAGGGGGCCTGTGGGAGGAGTCAACAGGCTCCAAGAAGTGTATAAAAAGAGGGCCATTTTCATCATTTGTTCAGTTGCACGCCGGCGGTCAACTCGTGTGTGATTCTTTGTATTTTGCAATAAATCACATTGGACCTGGACTTCAGCTGCTTCTGCCTGATTTTTTGGATCATTGTTTGAAGACTTTTCTGCCTTTTAAGAACTTTGAATTTTTACAAAACTTAGCTCCAATTTTAAGTTGTTAAAGAGATTTTTCTACGACAACACCAGGGGTCCTTCTCATCCAGTCTGGCTCTATAAGTTCTGAAACATAAGAGAAAGGTTACCATGATTCTGGAGAGCTGGGTCTTTTTGACCCAGATCTCCATTTTTTTTTGCTGGAGACCCTGTCGAAGTGGACCGCAGCTTCATGGGAAAGAGAGCAGGGAAAGAGAAAGAGATCTGGTTTGTTCTGTGGTTCTCTCTGTCCTCACCCAGAGGGGGCTGGCAAGTCACACATCTGTGGGATGTCCTGTGGAGGAGTTGGCTGAAAAGAAGGGTTGCAGAGATCTTAGATCTGTTCATTCACCAAAGCTGCATCTTCCTCTCTGGTCATCATGTCAAGATGAAATATGAACACTGGTTCCCAATGTCCAATACCATGATCATGGCATATGGCTCAACAGAGCATAATTATAGAGATAGGTCATGATTAAAATTCTATTTTGGATTTGAAGAGAAGCTAGGATAGGAGAGATATGATCTGTCTTTTTAATTTTCATCACAACTCTGGCTGCAGCATTTTGGATCAGCTAAAGGTCGGTAAAGAAATACAATCCATCCATCCATCCATATTCTTACAGGCTTAATCTCAAGTGGGGTCGTGAGGGGTGCTGGTGTCCATCTCCAGCTGTCTACGTGCGAGAGGCGGGGTTCACTTTGGACAGGTCGCCAGTCCATCGCAGGGCAACACACTCCCTGGACAAGATATTTGTAATTTTTGCAATATTATGAAGATGAAAAAAAGAAATTCTAGAAACCTTTTTGATATGGAATTTGCAAGTTACCCTGCTGTCTGAGTTTTCTTGTGGAGCAAGTTGGCTGACAGGGGGTTGCAGAGCAGAGAAGTGATGTCTCACTGCTTTTTGATTAGAAAAACTGCATCCTCTTCTCCAGTGATCATGTTAAGAGGAAATGTGGACATTGGTTGTCAATGTCCACAATTATTATAATGGCACAATACTGGATTATTGCAATTATCTCCTCTTTGGTCTCCCAAACAAATCCCTCAATAAACTTCAACTGGTCCAGAATTCAGCTCCCCACATCATAACTCGAATCCTCCGATCCACCAAGTCACTCCTGTCCTCCAACAGTTCCACTGTTTCCCAGTTTAGCTCTGTTTCATTTTAAAATTCATCTGCTAACATTTAAGTCCATTCACAATCACCTCTATATCTGTTTGACCATATCCATTTTCCCAGTCCATCAGATCCTCTTCCTCCATACATCCTTCCCAATAGAATGCAGAGCATTCAACAGCTTCTCTGGAATTCTTTACCATCCCAACCCAGAAACAGTGACTCCCACCCCCATTTCAAATCATCACTCATACCACATCTGTTTAAGACTGCAAAAACAATTCAGAAATAAGTAAATATTTCTTAAATTAAGTGTATTTACCCTTAATTTGAGTAGGTAAATAAGATGATTTGTTTTCATGAGTATTTTTACTTTAAAAATAAGATAATTAGATAATATACACTTGAAATAAGACAAAATAATTATTATAATACTTCGTATTTTAAATGTAAATTATCTTGTTTCATTGGCAAAGTTTTCACTTTTTGCTCAATTCAAAAGCAAATGCACTTATTTTAAGAGAAAATGACTTATATAGATTTCCATTTTTTGCAGTGTATCTGAAGGCCTATTAATATTGCCATTGCCTCTGTCTATTTTACTGATTTTAATTATCTTTATTGTTGTTTTCTTAATACTTTTTTGCGTATCTTTGTACGATGTCCTTGAGTGCTGATAAAGGCACCTTTAAATAACATGCTTTATTATTATAACACTATCTATTACTAATGCATAACTCATCCTACTCCTAAACCAAACCCAATTCAAACCTTAGCCCTAAACTTAACCACCGGCAAAGTAGCATGGGAGGACCAGCAAAATGTCCTCACTTTTAAACAATCGGTCCTCAATGTGATGGTGAAACCAGAAAAATGGTCCTCACTCTAATACAGAGACAGAAATGCATATACACACATGCATTCCTGCCTGCTCTGATGAAAAGCTGAATGATTTCAGTTTGATTTGAATCATGTTTATCAGAATATAAACCTTTGGCCCTCAGTCTCTTCTCACCCAGTACCAATTCTCCTTTCGACTAATGCGGGTGTGTCACGGTAATTGTCCCTGACTAATGTAATCCAGTCATACGACTGCTGATGTATCCTTTGACTTCACCTCATTAATCAGTGTTAATTATAACTGCTTTTCTAGTGCTCTCCATAATTGAATTACTGACAGGAGACCAAGGTAAAAGAGGTCAGCATTAGAGAAAATATATACTTGTGTGCATAAAAAAAAGAGTTCAGGGGAAGAAGAAAACTGCAATCAGAGAGGTGAAGTTTAAAACTGGAGGAAAGGAGTGATATTGTGGACAAGTGGAGGGCATATAATAGGAAGGATGATGAGAGTGAAATCATGGCAAACTAATCCAGAGAGCTTCTAGCAAAAGTGAATTTTACTTTAATTACAGCAACAGGAACATTTCTTGTTTGAAACTGTGAGTTTACTCCATTATTCTGCTTTCGCTCCAGTGAATTTCAAACACAGGTTGGTTCCTAGTTGAATGCAATAATATCCTTTCTGCCCTCAACCGTCCTCTGATCTATTTAGATGCAAACACAGAGCGCCATCTTCGTGGGAGCTGTTATTTCAAACACCTCTTGGTCTTATGATGAAAGGGTGGTTGTGTTGCAGCAAAGCCAAACACCTGGTAAAACAAAGGTCCTTCTGTGTTTATGTGTGAAATCTGGAATCAGTTGATGGATCGCTTCAGGCTGTCACTCAGATCCAAGACAGACTCACTGAGAACTTACAGAAACCTTGCAGAATAACAGTCATCCCTGTTTTCTTATCAAACACACCAAAGCTTCCAGAAGATTCTGACTTCCCATGGTTCAGATTTAATGTGGTACATCATCACAAAGTAGAAAGCAACAATAAGGGAACATAGAAAATGATGAAGATAAAAGCTGAAGTGCTGAGTGTTCTGTTATCTATGAGCCTAAAAGTAAAATAGCAGAACTTGCTATTGGTAAATGATTTAGAGGTTTGATATATCCCTTTCTCACTGGCTGAAAAAACAGTTTAAACCCGGGAATAATAGGCTTTTTCCTCTCTGATCGGCATGCTGTGGGAACACCAGAGCAAGGTTGACCCGCCAAATTACATGATACCATTAAACGCAAAGTACGGACGTCAACACACCATGCCCGCTGCTTCTGAGCAGAAACAACTCTGTTTATATTATATAAACATCGAGCAGCTATGGTGAGAGGGATTTAGTCAGATAATAGAGCAAAGCAATTAATAACCCTTGACATGTTGCTGTCCATTGTGGGCTGGTTTATGTCACAGTGGTGACATCGTCAATGCTAACCCAGCGTAAGTGTCATGGTTGGTTTAGGAATCAAACCCACATGCAGAACACCACTTGGAGACTGATAAAAAGTTCAACAGAGTTTATTAAATGTTGCACAAAGATAACGTGAACTGGATTCAGGTAAGCTGGTCCGGGAGGGATTCTCAGGTGTCTGCAGAGACGGATAGTTTGATTAGCCAGGTTAACAGATGAATCGTTGCTTTTCAGATGTTTCTGAGAATACCTTGAAGAGGTCCAGGCTTTCCTTTCTGAGAGGGGGAACCGGTTGGGTCCAGGGACTGTTGGTTCAGCAGAATGCTCAGCAGCAGCAGCAGTGTCTAGCTTCTGACTTTCCAGTGACAGACCTTGGCTGGAGTGATTAGCTCTTTCCCTAAGAGCAGCAGGTGGATTCCAGAGTGAGATCTTCAGGTTTGGCTCTCTAGGGCAGGCAGGCAGGTAACAGGCTAAGCTCATCCAGAGCTTCAGACAAGAGACAAGTTTCCTGTGAGCGAGAAGACAGAGACTGGTTAGAATAGGGTTTCTCCTTAGAGACAAAGATTCTAATAGTTACAGAGGCTCAGGTTCGCTAACCAAACTTGGTCAACACTGCGGCGTTGAAGGAAGGTCTGGCTGCTGGTTATATAGGCAGGTCTCCTGATGGGCTGATGAACGTCAGCTGTGCTGGAGGGCTCCAGCCCAGGAGATCCACATCGCACTCTGCTGGAGAAGGTGGAGAATCTCCAGATCCCAACAGTAAGGGTGTCACCAGGCACGCAGGTCACCCACCGTGTGACCTTAATTAAGACATTAAACAAATTAAAATCAAAGTATAGAATTCAAATATTTTTGAAAAAATAAAATAAAATAATAAAAAAAAAAAAAAATATATATATATATATATATATATATTTAGATGTGAAAGATTAATATATAATATATAATATATATATATATATATATATATTTAGATATATATATATACAGTATATATATATATATATATATATATATATATATATATATATATATATATATATATATATTTAGATGTGAAAGATTAATATTTAATCTTTTTATTTTTATTTTTTTGTTTTGAAACAATGTCCTGTCTGGCGATGTGGCACTAAGAATAATTGTCTTGAAGCCAAAAAGAGCCCAACAGATTTTCAATATCCTGGGTGGGCCCTTCCTTGGCAGGCCAACCCAGGAAATCCGACCCCCACCAAGCCCCGGGGAGCCACGGGGACGAGTCCGCCGGTTCCGCCCGTAGCCAGCCACTCTGAAGTTAATCTGGCCATGGGCCACAGGGATCCGAGGCCCCAGGGGTGCAACACCCACCGGCGGGAGCCCCAGCCGGGCCCCGGACGGCCAGGCCCCGCAGAGAAGGCGCTAGGAATACGCCAGTAGCCACACAGACTAAAACTACCAGTTTCAGTCCGTGAGGCACACACCCTGTCTACTTTTAAGGCTAGACTTAAAACTTTCCTTTTTGATAAAGCTTCTAGTTAGAGTGGCTCAGGTTATCCTGAGCTATCTCTATAGTTCTGCTGCTATAGGCTTAGACTGCTGGAGGACATAGGGACCCCTTTTTCATCATTCTGCTTCATTCTATCTCTATTCTCCCACTCTGCAGAATCTGTTAGTTCAATCTCTAACGTTCTGCTCTCTCTGCTTTTTCTCATAGTAGCTTCATCTGGTCTGTTCCTGTTTGGCTGTGACTCCATCCTGGAGAGAAATATCAGCTGTGCTGCTGCCATCAACACCTTTGTTTCTAGATGTTGGAGCTTGGCCTGTTTTCCAGCGTAGTCCTGTTTCTCTGACTGTGACTGGCTGGATGTGCTCTCTTCATCCTCTGGTGACAAAATCTAAAACAGCAAACTCTGCTCTCCAGAGCAAGTAGATTGGTAACCCTGCCTTCTGCTCTCCTCTATCTTGTCTTCTGTCATGATTCATGCAGCTATTATTTTCTCGAAAAGAAAAGTGGAAAACAGATAAGCACATCATGGCTTGTCTACAGTGAAAAGAAGGACTGGGTTATTTATTTTTGCCATCGCCTTTTTGGAAACACAGGAAGGAGCAATCAGCTACGTAGGTGAGCTTAGTGCTTGGAAAAAATCTTTCATTCCTTTTGAGGCAGCATGAAAAGTCAGCTGAGTACAAAATATAGAGAGGAAAACAACAAGAAAAGGGACAAGAAGAGAGGGACAGAACCTAGAACAAATAATGTATGGCTATTTCATAAAAAATTCTGTATCTGTATAATGGGTCTGTTGTATGTGTTGTCTTCTCAATTCAGAGGGCCACCTGCCTGTCTTTTATTAGGGCCCCCACCATCGGAGCCAACTCACCACCAGTTAGTGGTCGGTGGAGAGCTCTGCCCCACTCTTCACCCGAGTGTCTAAGACATGCGGCCTTAGGTCAGATGAAACAACTACAAAGTTGATCATTGAACTACGGCCTAGGGTGTCCTGGTGCCAAGAGCACATATGGACACCCTTATGCTTGAAAATGGTGTTCGCTATGGACAATCAATAATGAGCACTGAAGTCCAACAGCTGAACACCACTTGAGTTCAGGTCAGGTGAGCCATTCCTTTCAACCACGCCTCCCCAGGTCTCACTGTCATTGCCCATATAAGCTTGGAAGTCCCCCAGAAGAACAAGCGAGTCCCCCAGAAGAGGCAGTCTCCAGTACCTCAGGACTCCAAAAAGGTTAGGTAATCTGAACTGCCGTTTGGTGCATAAGCACAAACAACAGTCAGAACCTGTGCCCCCACACGTATGTGGAGGGAGGCAACCCTCTCATTCACCGGGGTGAACCCCAACATACAGGCACCAAGATGAGGGGCAAGAGGTATGCCCACTCCTACTGGGCGCCTCTCACCAGGGGCAATTCCACAGTGGAATAATGTCCAGCCCTTCTCAAGGAGACTGGTTCCAGAGCCTGAGCTCTATCTCTAGTCGGAAAAACTTTCAACCTTGCGCACAACTGGATCAGCTCTACACCCTCAGCAGGATTCTGGAGGGTGCATGGGAGTTTGCCCAACCAGTCTACATGTGTTTTGTGGATCTGAAGAAGGCATTTGACTGTTTTTCTCAAGGGGTCCTGTGTGTACTCCGAGAGTATGGAGTACCAGGCCCTTTTATAAGGGCTATAGGTCTCTGTATGACTGGTGTCAGAGCCTGGTCTGCATTGTCAGCAGTAAGTCGGACTCGTTTCCGGTGAGACCAAACCTGAGACCATGATCTTGAGTTGGAAAAGGGTAGTGTGCCTTCTTCGGGATGAGGAGGATGTACTGTCCCTAGATAAAGTATCTTGGGGTCTTGTTCACGAATGAGGGGAAAACGGTGCCAGAGATCGATAGGCAGATTGGTGCGGCATCTGCTGTGAAGCGTAGCCTGTACCGGTCTGTTGTGGTAAAGAGAGAGCTAAGCCAAAAAGCAAAGTTCTCAATTTACCTTGCGATCTATGTTCCTACCCTCATCTATGGTCATGAACTCTGGGTCTTGACCGAAAGAACGAGATCCCGGATACAAGCGGCTGAAATTAGTTTTCTTCGTAATGTGTCTGGGCTCTCCCTTAGAGATAGGGTGAGGAGCTCAGTCATCCGGGGAGGCTGGATGTGCTCTCTTCTTCCTCCGACATGGGAGCTGTCTTGGAGCTCGTCTGCCTGGCTGTGTGTTTCCTGGACCGGGGCGGCTTTTACAGTTGCCTATTGTATCTATGCTTCTTTTTCTATGTCTGCTTCTGTCTCCTTGAACCCCAGTGGGCCTCAGCAGATGGCCGCTCACACTGAGCCTGGTTCTGCTGGAGGTTTATCCCTGTTCAAAGGGAGTTTTTCCTCTGCACTGTCGCTATAAGCATGCTTAGTGTGAGGGATTGCTGAAGAGTCCATGAGTCGATGCAATCAACTGGTTTTGCTTAGATAGAGAACTTTAAATTAATTTGACTGTATGACCTAATGAACTGCAAAGTGCCTTAAGATCACATGTTGTGTATTGGTGCTATACAAATAAACTGAATTAAATTGAATATAGGACACTGTATAGTAGATAAACCATTTTAAATGATTGCGCCAACATCTTGTGGATGAAAAGGTAGCGGACTAGAAGTTTCCCACTATGCACCTTGATAATTAGCATCCATGGTCACTAAACAAGGAGATATATTACAGATTCATGGGGTTTGTTGTGGCGGCAAATAACAAAGGTACCATGCAGGTACCGTGCATGGGGATACTTGTATCAAATCAGCTTGATCCTTATTTTAATCCTCTCTCCGGATGAAGCTATATATTCAACAACGATCTGTGATGCCTTAAGGCGTGCATACACTGTACAGTTTTTTGCCAAGGCTTGTCCTTGGCTAGTGCCCTACCAGTGTTCATTTCGTAAGCTTTTTTTAATTTAGTTTTAGACTTAGTCACAATGACAAAAATCAATTTTAGTCTTAATCATATTTAGTTATTGCCTTCCCAATTTAGTCTTGCTCTTAGTCTAAATTACGAAAATCAATTTTAGTATTAGTCAAATTTTTATCATTTTACTAATTTTTGTAAACACTATAAATAATATAACTTCTCCACCAGTGTTGGGCACGTTACTTTGAAAAAGTAATTAGTTAGTTACTAGTTACTTCTCCCAAAAAGTAACTGAGGGACTAACTGAGTTACTCCACAATAAAAGTAACTAGTTTCTAGTAAAAGTAACTATTGCGCTACTTTTGCGTTTCTTGCCCCTGTAACCCTCACCACCCGGCCCCCACTTTCTCGCCGTGTGTTTCCAAAGCCAGCTGAATAGAGCGGATGACAAAGACAAGAACCTGCAGAGAGTTTTGCAACTCAACGTAAATGACATCAGGGGGGAACGCCATGTGAAGTTTTTTAACAGGGCATTCAGATCTGGTATGAAATGAATAACTGGGGATGTCTTATTCTGAAATCCTGTGTGTCTGGGTTGTTATAGATACTGCAACATCTATCTATCTATCTAGACCTATACTCTGTGTGTGACATAAAATATGGATCTCCATCCCTGCCACAAAGGCCATCAAATAATGTTTAAAATAAAAATACAGTAGGTTGAAAAGGCAGAGTATCCATCCATCCATCCATCCAGATTTCTCCCTTTCTCCATATAGGCTATCATTTGATCGTTCACGCTCTCCATAGTTCTCCTGTGGCGCGAGTACAGGGCGACTGTTGCGTGCCTTTAGCAAGCATGCGCGTTTCCTGTCGCTTGCGCGGTGAATCGTGCCGCCTGCGCTGTGCGGAGATGCAGGGGAAACCGTATTTGATGGGGAAACGCAGCTTGACGTAACACTGGTATTTCCATCAGGAAAACGCTGTTTTGCTGCTGGAGTCCTCCTCACTCTCCATCTCTCTGTGTGTGCTGTACATTAACACCCGCCAGCGGAAACACCCACCTACCCAACTGACAGACGGAATCTCACTATACATCAGCCATTCTCACCCCCCCTCTCTCATGACAAGGCGCGCACGAGTCCTATCATGAAAAAAGGTTCATTGTGCGACCTGAGTAACACGCAGTAACGGGGTGTCTGCAATGGTAACTGCATTATAGTTACAGTCAAAGTAATTAGTTAGATTACTCGTTACTCAATCAAGGTAACGGCGTTAGTAACTTTGAACGCCGTTAGTCCTATCACTGTTCTCCACACACTGCTTCTCTTTTTCTCTATTTTTTTTATATAAAACTCTGCAGAATAGAACTTCACACACTGATTCTCTTTTTAACATATATCACACTGCACACATTAAATCTTTTCTCGGCTTGTTTCATCATGTCCACAAAGTATTCATCATCAAACAGACTTCCCTTCATTCCACCTATGATTTGGCTGTGGGGTCACTGGGTCAGGAATCTAGTTGGGAGGAAGAAATTTAAACGATTAATATCCAGAATATCAGTAGAATATCTTTCTTCTATGACAGAGAGACAGACAGATACAGGCACAGGAAGGCACAAACACACACACAAACACATCCACATGCATGCGCACCCGCGTGCACACACACACACACTCGTTCCTACTACTACAGGCCCAACCGTTCCTTACCTTCCTCCATATGGCAGCATGTTGGCCCCTCAGATGTCGCTTGAGAAGTGTATAAGAAAGCTGTCAGAAGACAGTGGCCCACTGAGGCATACCACACTAGGTCAACACTCTGGCGTCCTCCAACTGTCAGGCCACCGCTTAAATGCTACAGAGCATGTTGCCTTAACTTTTAAACCATGCAGTTTTGTTGTAGCATTTGAACTGTTGCTGCGTGCAACGATTGAAAATACTTTACGCTATATGCCCGCCTTTGGATTAATCAGGAACAGAACAGAAGCTTCTGCTACAGCATTCTGTAATATATAAGGGACAGACAGAGTTTATTTCTTCATTTTGCTTTTTCTCCATCTAAATATGTTGTACTTTCACCGGCTGATACAGAGCTCTGGGTTTGGGTGCAGCTCCTTTGATCTGTGGAGGCAAATTTGAGTTAATGAGGGAGTTGCATGCTGCCCTTTTCAGAATTCTGCTGGCTGGATGAACGCATCTCAAAATGAATAGATGATTCATTTTATTAGAGGGAGAAGAGGCCTTGTTACTTCACATCCCATGCTATGTACTTCCACATGTTCCCACATGTAAATATGCAGCATCATAAAAAGCATTTTCATTACCAGGTTATATAGCCTTTGCTATGCATGCAGGGTCTGTCTTTGCCCAGTGAAAATGGTTTCATACCAGGGTATCAGTGGGGTCATTTATTTAGTCACACGCTGATTATGTTAGTGTGTTTAGCAATAAATATGCTACCATTAATATTAATTTAATTGATTGTTGGATTAATTGTACAAGTTATTCTACTTTAATCATATTCCTTTAATCATATTATACTTATACATTTATACTTACACATTTTGTTATCCCTGTATTTTTGTATTACACAGAGTGTTGAAATGTTTTACTTGCTTGCTGTGCACTAATGTTTTGCTAAGTCTGTGCAGAAGAATGCTGAAGGTCACAAGCTGGAGAAAACGGGGAGCTGTACACACTAGCACCGGATAAGGAGTGGAAGCTCTCCTTATCTTATGATGTTGTATGAAGTTATACAGAAATTCTGGTTCCGACTGGTTTCACCCCCCCCTCCCTTTTAGCAGTCGGAACCACATTGTAGCCAGGGTGTTCCTTAATAAAAAGCTTGGAGAGCAGAGACTGCTTCAGAGTGGGTTGGAGATTGTAACTGAATGCAGTTTCTGATCCCCTCTCCTTGCAAGTGAATTATACTCAATTCTCTGTGTCTTTCTTTTGTGCAGGTTGAATAAGGTGTTTGGTGTTTAAACCTAACATTAATTGGTCCTTCGAGCCGGATTGCAAGATACCCGACGACCCCCAGCAGGTGAGTGAGATCCAGATAAGCCTGCGGCCGCAGCAAACAGACCCTTTACGGGACTGGTCTCTCCCTTACAGGCTGGGGTCCGACGGTTGAAGCATTCCAAGGACGCAGAGAATTGTGAGCAGTTTTTTCCTTTTAATAAGGAGTGCGTGAGAACCGTGCGAGAAAAACGGCATACAGTTTAAACCTCGTGAAGGGCGGCGGTGTCCTCTATTTTCTTTAATAGTTAAATTCCGCGTGGGGTAACGAGGTCCCCCTGTTGTACTAAAACCCTGACAATTCTAGACTCTATCAGGTAAAACAGAAATTTTAAAACAGTTAAAGTCCGCGGGAGGACAGACTCCCCTAGTTTTAAACTAGTTAAATTCTGTGTAGGACGGCGGCGTCCTCTGTGTTTAAAATAAAGTAAACGGAAATAAAGTAAAAGTTAACTGCGCAGTGTGAGTGTGTGTGTGTGTGAAAGGAAATATAGATATCACTAGGTATCTGTATTTCATACCAAAAAGACAAGGGTTAAATGGTGAGCTTTTGTGGATGTTTGTAGACAAGAAAACTCCACCTGTGAAGGTTGAAGTGAGTTTTACCACGAAAAGTAGTTGATCACCATCTTGTCTGAAGCCCCGTGTCTGTTTAGAACACGACAGGTGTTGAAAACCCACTGGGCCCAAATTTAGTTCAAAATGGGAAAAGGGCAAAGTATTGAAAAACAGAAGTTATTAGAAGAACTCCAGTGTAAAGATTGGAAAGTAGTTGAAAATGATGACCCAGCGGCGGTAGAGCCGTTGTGTTACTGGATAAAAAAAAACTACGGTTTTAATGGCAAATTGAGCACCACAAACATAAAGGAATTGCAACAAAAAATAAAAACAAAAGGCAAAAATAAAGACACTTTGATGGCAAAAGAAGGTTACATGCAAACCATGGTCTGGATGAAATTAGCAGGACAGAGAGAAGAGGGAGAAGAGACAAAGAAAAGCAGTAGAAGGAATTCCCTCTCCAAAGAAGGATGTGGAAGAATGTATAATTCAAGAATGGGTAAATCGTCACCACATAGAGATGAGTGGTGGAACACTCCAAAAGTATATAAATCACGCCCTGCATGCAGAGAAAGTCATAAAAAGTAAAAAGAATAACAATAAAGAATCCACTGTGTTTTATCAGGAGGAAGAGGACACTGTGTTTTATCAGCTGTCCAGAGGTAGAGGCCGAGGCCGAGGCCGAGGCCGTGTAAGGGGAAGAGGCTTTGGATCACACTCAACTGATAATTCCAGGGCGTGTTGGTCATGTAAAAAAAAGGCCACATAGCTAGACACTGTCGAAGTAAACCACAAAAATAGGAAGCTCAGCATGACTAGATGAGCAGCCATTTTCTATTAGAGAGATAGAGGATGAAAATATGGATGTCTTAAAACCTAGAAGATTTGTTTGTTTTGTTTTTTAAAGAAAAATATAGACCAGAAATAGTTCTGATGGTCCAGGGCACTCCTGTTAAATTTTGTGTGATACAGGAGTCTGCAGAACCACATTAAAAGAACCCATACCCTCGCACATACCCATCGTAAAGATGATTTACCTGTAGGTCCATATTCAGCATTGTTACAGCAAGCACAAGCAGCTGCACAAGCAGCTTTATAGCAAGACCCAAATGAACTTGGTGCTGCTGCTGCTTCTGCTTCAGCCCCAGTCTTGCCAGCTCCTAAAGTTGAGAATCCACCGGCTTATTCTCCTACGCCCAGCACCTCCACAAGGGTTACCCGTTCTGGGGGACCCGTGGGGGCTTGGTCAAAAGATATGGGGGGAGACTTAATCTCCCCACAGCCAGCCCCTGAACCCAAACCTGACACTGAGGTGTTTCCTTTAATTGAGCTGCCCAATCCTTTGGCGGGTCAGGGGCCAGCTGAAAATCCTTTTTGCCTGTCATGATGGTCTATAGGCAGGGGCGGATTTAGGAAATTTGGGGCCCTAGGCATGGACAGGCAGGGGGCCCCCTGACAAGAAAACCTATAAGACAGTCCCATTCTACAGATAGAGAAATGTTAATAGAATAGACATCCATTATTTGTTCTAGGTTTTGTCCCTCTCTTCTTGTCCCTTTTTCCTCTCTATTTATCAGCGTTCTGATGGCATTTTAGCCAAAGCATTTTTATCAAAAACATAATTAATGTGCACAAATAAGGAATAGTTGTTTTAACTATAGATGTGAATGGCACCCCAACAGTTTTCCTGTGTGACAGTGGTGCATGCAGAACAACTGTTAAACAACAAATTCCAGGTGCTGGCCAAGGACCTGTGACTGTCATAGTCCGATCAGCTCAAGGTCATTTAAAGGCTGTGCAGGAGATCCAGCCTGTGTGGTTGAGAGACCCTGAAGGACTCTCCTGCCGGCTGTCTGTACTGACTTTACCTGAATGTCCAGTTAACCTCATAGGCAGGGATGCTCTAGCCATGCTTTGCTTAGCCTTAATCCCCACTGACTCTGGGATTTTGATAAAACGAATGGGAAAACCCATTAATACCATGGTTATACAGAGGCTGGGCATCCCACATTACCATTACACTCTGGACTTTCCCAACAAACCTCCTTTAAACATCGGAGAAGTGCTGCTTCAGGAGGGAAGACAGTCTGTTCGAACTGTACAGCAGTCCATGGACCTGAATGACCTACACATTACCATGTGGTACAAAGACTCTCCAGGTCCTGATAAAGACTATGAAAAACTTACTTGGATTAAAAAACTATATAAAAAAAAAGGGCGCTGCAATTAAGGATGGTACCCAAGGGCTTAGGTTTGAATTGAACTTTGGTAGGGACACTATTGGTCTGGTGTCATTGGTGCTATGCAATATGCATGCCCTTTTTTATGCTTGACGTGAGCATCAGTACTGATGAGAGGAATTCATTGTTTAAAGAGAAAAGGAGCATTTTGCTACATTAATAAACATTTTATAAGCACTACACTCACTAGATGCTGTTTATCAATGTTGAAGGATCACCGGCTCTGATGAATGTGGAATTAGGACTGTTTTCTACTTTGTAAATGGTTTCATTTGCACAACTGAGACAGAAGGTAAATACAGTACTTTCTTCTGAATATATAGAATCGTGCAGAGTTAAACCCCACTCTTATATTTTTACCTACTATGCTCTCTCTGTATCAAGCAAAGTAATACATTCATTAAAATAATAACTTCACTATAAAAGTTGAACATCTGGGCTGTAGGTACTCTGTGTCGCCCATCTCATGTATTTCATCTGTGGCTGAAAACATGAATCATATTAATTGATTATTTGCATATTCGTAAATAAATTTAGTGATTCATCATTAAATGGAGTATAGAGACAGTAAAACATAATATACATGTAAAATCTGGCTTTCCCCGACAGAATAACCCACTTGGATCAGTAATCATACCAAAACTGTAAAATAAATTTATAAACATTTTGCAAATACGATTATAAAATGTTTTTGTCTGTCAATACTTTCCGTCCGGAGCTCCTTGTTTTGGTTTCACCTGGTTTAATGTCATTAGTAATCTCCTTTACAGAACCTTTGGCTATCCAATTAATCGAAAGAATTAACGATAGACTGATCAATTTGCAAATTAATTGTTAGTTGCTGTCCTAATTTTATCGTAACATTGCATTAAACATAACATTTCTTACTAAATACATGTGAAGTGGGGATAACATTCAACGAAACAAACATGTTAATCAGCCAAACTATCTTAAAATCCATGTGGTATCATTTCGTTAATGTTTTGCACTAATTTACTTATAGACTGTGTGGAAATCCACGTAAGATAAAATCTATGTTAATGATGTCCCTATGGTCCCTATGCAAACCTAGGCCCATGATGGCACCTATATGTGACCAGAACATAAACCAATCCTTCCAAATAAAAATTCCTTTAAATGGGCTGCTATATTGAGTCATGATTTTACTCATGTCTCAAACGGAGGGATTGTAGGATTGATTGAGCATCATTATACAGCATATGGATTTATATTCTATGCAAAAAACTTTTGTAAGGCATGTCTAAAAAGCATGTCTAATATGTGCTAAACATAATCTTCAAGGAAATTTAAGACCTAAAAAGGTGATTTCCCTAAACCTATTTATGCTTTCCAGTTCATATATATGGATTTTATTGAACTAAATCCAAGCGAAGGTAAAAAATTCTGTTTAGTTATAATAGATTTGTTTTCTAAATGGATTGCAAGAAAGTGATAGTTAGATCAGATGAGTAATGAGTAAAATCACTTTCTTAATTATTCTCTGGAACCTTACCGTACTGCTTAGCACTCTAGTAATTCTACTGTGGTACCTGTTATAGAATACACATTTGGTCTCCTTCACTCCTTCACCGACCTTCAGAGGAAGTCCATCGTACAAAGGGGGTAGTATTTTTTAGTATACAACCATCTCAAACTGGTGAAGATTGTCCACAAATCTGCCGAGAGGTCATAGGAAGTAGACCATTGTGTAAAAGCTCATCCATAGAACACTTTTTGAAGTTTGAACCTAGATAATGTTGTGATTATTCATATTAGTTTTGTCTTTAGCTCTCACTCAGGGCAAGGATTCTTGTTGCCCCCAAGATCCAGCTATTTGTAAAAGGGACGTCTATCTCTGCTATAACTCTACTAGAATAATCAGTTTGGTGACTATTCCTTTTCAAACATTCTCGCAAAGATTTAAACATGACCCGGGAAATTGGCGAGGTTATGATTTCTGCCTATTTCCTCGCGTAGTTCAAACAACTCATAATGGTTGGGGAGACGTGTTTAGAACCACTGGACAGTGGAAAAAGGGATGGTATGGATGGACACCTTTAGCTAAAAATGGATGAGTAGAATATCAGGGTTCACTGTTAACCATGTCTCCAAAGTTTTCACTATGACAATAAACTCCACAGCAGAACCCCTTGAGAAGGAAGGCTGTCCCTCCTCATTTATATGTGCACGGTCTAGTGGAACCGATCCATGTTGGACATTGTATTTGTGCCCTGCAAATGTTACACAAAAAGAAAATGAGATACAAGGGATTCTTACTTCTGCCCAAGGTGAACAGATAAAAATTCAAAATAATAATGGTCCACTTAAAACAGATGAATTGTTTCAAGTCACCACTGGAATCTATGGACAAACAAACAACTGGCTCTTAATGGCAGAACAAGCACCTAAAACAGTGTCCAATGATTGTCTTGTGTGTATGGGAGCCAGACCGCTGTTACGCGTGGTTCCTGCTACTATAACTCCTCAATGTCTTCTAAACATCATGAATTATACAGTCCCAACTGATAATTGCACCTATTGGGATAAGATCTATCCCCTGACCACAAATGAGAAGAAAAAACCAATCTTTTTGAAAAAAGTAGCTGTGGCAAATTTCACCTGTGTAAACAGGACCGGAGTGGGCCCGAAACTAGGCACACTAAATGAAACAAAATGTGCAAGCATTTTACTGGTATCCATCTTTTTAAACCTCAATCCCGCAGTGACATCTGGTGGTGGTGTGGAGATGACAAATTGTTTGACAGACTTCCATACAACACCACTGGATTATGTGCTGCGGTCACCTTGATTTTACCTGTTTCTGTTACATCACTCACAACAGATGAATTGTTAACGACTATAAACAGCATTTTCTCTCACACAGGGCATACTAGAAGGAGGAGGGCATCTGAAAATGCATGGAGTGGAGATGACCCTACTTATATTGATAGCATTGGGGTACCCAGGTGTGTCCCTGATGAGTATAAACTAGCCAATCAAGTTTCTGCAGGATTTGAATCTTTCTTATGCTGGTGGTGTACTATAAATAAAAATGTAGACAGGATCAACTACATCCACTATAACGTCCAGAGGCTGGGAAATAGAACAGAACCAGGCTTCTCCGCCGTCCATGAACAATTGTCAGCTACCTCTCTGATGGCTTTCCAGAACCGTATTGCTGTTGACATGTTGTTAGCTGAAAAAGATGGTGTGTGCTCTATTTTTGGAGATCAGTGTTGCACCTTTATTCCCAACAACACCGCTGCTGATGGCAGCCTCACAAAGGCCCTTGAAGGCCTTCGCTCTCTTAACAGCAAAATGAAAGACCATTCTGGAGTTGACACAAAAATGTGGGATGGATTTGGAGACATTTTTGGTAAATACAAACAATTGGTGCTTTCTATCTTAATGTCTATAGCTGTATTTGCCGCCATCTTGACCTTATGTGGATGTTGTTGTATTCCATGTATTAGAGCGCTGCTAAATAGACTAATTACCACAGCAATACAACCCATGAAAGCAGAAATGTATGCCCTTATGCCCACTGAAAAATACCCATTGGATGATAAAGACAGCAAAGAGGATGAAATCTCTTTACATTTTCCTGACTTATATCCTAATTCCAATGACAATAACAATAACCCATCAGTTTAAAGTACCTCTGAGTGTACCCTTTTTAGCTAAGAATGATTTCATAGTTGAAAATCTGAAAAGAAGTAACTTCTGAATGATAAAATAAATAGCTTAAAGTGAATAAACAGGAGGGAAATGTTGGATTGATTGTACAAGTTATTCTACTTTAATCATATTCCTTTAATCATATTATACTTATACATTTATACTTACACATTCTGTTATCCCTGTATTTTTGTATTACACAGAGTGTTGAAATGTTTTACTTGCTTGCTGTGTACTAATGTTTTGCTAAGTCTGTGCAGAAGAATGCTGAAGGTCACAAGCTGGAGAAAACGGGGAGCTGTACACACTAGCACCGGATAAGGAGTGGAAGCTCTCCTTATCTTATGATGTTGTATGAAGTTATACAGAAATTCTGGTTCCGACTGGTTTCACCCCCCCCCCCCCCCCCCCTCCCTTTTAGCAGTCGGAACCACATTGTAGCCAGGGTGTTCCTTAATAAAAAGCTTGGAGAGCAGAGACTGCTTCAGAGTGGGTTGGAGATTGTAACTGAATGCAGTTTCTGATCCCCTCTCCTTGCAAGTGAATTATACTCAATTCTCTGTGTCTTTCTTTTGTGCAGGTTGAATAAGGTGTTTGGTGTTTAAACCTAACATTGATTTATTAAAATTGGAAAATACTGAACATCAGTATGTCATGTTTGTTAAGGCTTCTCATTCACATGCACACTGCTCTATTTACACTACCTTGTAAGATGCTATTTTACTTTTAATTTTACTTTTATTTTACTTTTTATATTTTATATCCATATTTTTATCCTAAGTGTATATATCAGTCTATTTTATTGCATGCCTTATACCCACAGTGTTTTAGATATTTTTAGAATTGTATTTACCTATTCCGCATTATGTTTTATGTTGCACAATTGTACCACAAAAAATTCTTAGTTTGTGAACTCCTTCACTAACAATGGCAGTAAACCTCATTCTGATTCTGATCTGAATAGGGGCTGTTAGATCTCTGTAGGACCGGTGTCAGAGCCTAGTCCGCATTGCCGGCAGTAAGTCGGACTCTTTTCCAGTGAGTGATAACCCTTTGTCACCGATTCTGTTCATAGCTTTTATGGACAGAATTTTTAGGCGCAGCCAAGGTGTTGAGGGAATCTGTCTTGGTGGCCTTAGGATTGCATCTCTGTTATCCGCAGATGATGTGGTTCTGTTGGCTTCATCAGGGCGTGATCTACAGCTCTCACTGGATCGGTTCGCAGCCGAGTGTGAAGCGGCCGGGATGAGGATCTGTGCCTCCAAATCCTAGACAATGGTCTTGAGCCGGAAAAGGATAGAGTGCCTTCTCCGGGTTAGGGAGGATATGCTGCCCCTAGTGGAGGAGATTATGTATCTTGGGGTCTTGTTCATGAATGAGGGGAAGATGGAGCGGGAGATCGATAGACGGATTGGTGCGGCGTCTGCTGTGAAGCGTGCGCTGTACCGGTCTGTTGTGGTGAAGAGAGAGCTGAGAGAAAAAGCAAAGCTCTCGATTTACCGGTCAATCTACGTTCCTGCCCTCATCTATGGTCATGAGCTTTGGATCATGACCGAAAGGACGAGATCCTGGATCCAAGCGGCTGAAATGAGTTTTCTCCGTAGTGTGTCTTTTTTTTTTTTTTTTTGAAAATGAAATAAACTTTAATGCACACGTTTATAGGACCTGATGGTAAAACACAGTTTATCATCCTGAACTCTTCTGCTTAAAACAATAATGGAAATACATGAAAAACAGAAAGAATCTGAAGGTCTGCAGCTCATAATGAACATTATGATAAATTTAACCGACTGAAATCTGCCGCTGAAAGACGACCAGAATACCTGAAACCTTCTGCTAACACAGACACAGAAAGTTAAACATTAAAAGTTTGTTCCTGGAAATCGGATTAATATTCACTGTAAAAACTGCTTTCTGTTGCTTTAAGTCAAATTTCTAACTTCTAAATCATTTTCATTTGACGTTAAAGACGTTTAAGTAATGCTAAACCTACATTTTAAATATTCTAGCCCACAAAAATGTTTTATTTAATTAATTTTTTTCATGTTGTTAATGTTTTTTTTTTTTTTACAAAACATTTTTATTAGTTTTATGTTTTCACAAGTAAAAGCAATAGATCATACAATGTACTGCTTATAGCCTTACATCGGTATGCAAAGAGAAACAAAAAACACACAAAAAAGGGGGGAGCCAGCGCACAGTGTTACATTTATGTAATATCATGTATCCAGTAGACATGTTTAAGACCTGATAACACAAACATACCTAGCGGTGGTGGTAAGAGAAAGGAAAAGAAAAATGCCTAGTGATACAAAAGGAGGGTGTCCTTTAGTTAAGACCTGGTGAGACCTTCCACTTCATAGAATTCTGACCTCTCATCACCAGTTGCGTCAACTCTTTAGGTAGATAGCTAAGCACAGGAGACCATATATCAAGAAAATGTATTTCATTACCCTTAAGAACTGCACAAATCCTTTCATGAGGGAGGACCCTAAATATTTCCCTGTACCACTGTGTGACAGTTGGTGGCGTATTCTTAATCCAATTAATTAAAATGCATCTTCTGCCCAGCAGCAATAATTTGTCACAAAGCTTGAAGTGTGATTGTGTCAGAGTGACTGATTTTGAAGGGAGGCCAAGAAGAAACAGACCTGGGTCACATCTGATCTTTACATGAAACATGTCACTAAGCTCTTTAAAGATTGCACCCCAGAATCTTTTAATCAGTTTACACTGCCAGAAATAATGATAGTATGTTCCAACCTCTCTTCCACATTTGGTACATAGGGGAGAAAGCTGCCGATCCATTTTATTCAGTATAAACGGTGTTATATGTAAGCGATGTAGAATCTTATACTGCGTCTCTCTGAGCGTATTACATATAAAAGTTGAATTAACTACATTAATGGCTTCTTGCCAGTCATCCTCGATGTATACTGTGTCAAGGTCTCCCTCCCATTTCCGCGCAATGTCCCCGGCACCACCTGGGGTGAGAGAGTAAAGCACTGCATAGAAAGCAGAAATAAAGTGCCTAAGTTTTTTCCGGTTGACAAGGAATTTCTCAATCTCATTGTGTATGACCAAGTCAGAAGGGGAGAGCCCCAAAGAACCAATGAAATGGCGAATTTGAAGAAAACCAAAAAAGTCTTCTTTAGGAATACCAAATTTTAGCTGTAATTGTTGAAACGTCATTAGTACGTTCTCTGTAAACAGATCTCCAATCACTCTCACTCCTCTGCCATGCCACAGGTCAAAAACGTTGGGCTTAAGGCCTGGGATAAAATCCTGGTTTCTTATGAGAGGTGTCAGGAGTGAGGAGCAGAGGCCACCTCCTGCGTGGTTCCAAATCCTCTGCCAGACTCTAATTGTGTTGTAAATAATTGGATTATGTTTAATATCTCTTGATAGCCTCTTCCTGTCTCCAGTAGTGAGGCTCCACAAAGAAGCAGGCCGAGAGGCCCACGAAGCAAGGCAAGAGTTCGAGTTAAGGTGAGCCTGTAACCACTCCCACAGAAAACGAGCATGGCAAGCCCAGTTGTAATAGTTGATGTTTGGCAAAGCCAGGCCACCTCTGTTAACAGGAAGTTGTAGAGCTTTGATTTTCTGTCGAGGTCTCCTGCCACGCCAAATGAATCTGGAGAATGCTC
Organism: Cyprinodon diabolis; assembly: GCA_030533445.1. Lineage (NCBI taxonomy): Eukaryota > Metazoa > Chordata > Actinopteri > Cyprinodontiformes > Cyprinodontidae > Cyprinodon > Cyprinodon diabolis. Next base: position 2,776,352 of record CM060069.1, on the reverse strand, counting down.
TCTCTATATCTGTAATGACTTTTTTGGATAGCCAAAGAGGTAACATTTGGAGGGGATATAAAAGCCGTGGAAAAATGTTCATTTTAATTAAGCTTATACGCCCTATAAATGATAAAGGACGGTCATGCCACCTTTCTAAGTCCCTTTTTATTTTACTAACTATTGGAGAGAAGTTAAGCTTCCATAGTTCTGACAGGTTAGGGGACACCTTAATTCCCAAGTAAGTGAAGCCATGTTGGGAGCATCTCAAGGAACACCTAGAGGGTAGGTCCTGTACAGTAGCAATACCTAATGGTATTGCTTCTGATTTATCAAAATTAATTTTATGACCCGAAAAGGAACCAAACTGATGAATAGTGGATAAGATAGCTGGTATTGAGATGTCAGGTTTTGTTACAAATAACAGAATATCGTCTGCATATAACGCTATTTTATGAATTTTACCATCAATCATCACACCATGCACATTTTGTTGTGACCTAATAGCCACTGCTAGGGGCTCTAGTGCAAGAGCGAACAGAAGCGGGGATAGAGGACAGCCCTGTCTGGTTCCCCTATGTATTGTGAAAGATGGAGATCGAACACCATTAGTCATGACACAGGCTGATGGGGAACTGTAAAGTATCTTGATCCATTTCAGAAAATCACCCCCTATCCCGAATCTCTCCAAGACATTGAACAAGTACTTCCATTCAATCCTGTCAAATGCTTTTTCAGCATCTAAAGACACAGCAAAAGCCCTGCAGTTCGCTTGGCTTGCGTACTGAATTACATTAAGTAATCTCCTCATATTTGTGAAGGAGAAGCTATCTTGTATGAACCCAGTCTGATCTGGGTTTATTAAGAAAGTCAGCAGCTTCTACAATCTCGTTGCAAGTAGTTTAGAAAGCAGCTTACTATCTACCCCGATAAGGCTAATAGGTCTATATGAGCCACAGATGTCTGGTAGTTTATCTTTTTTGAGGATGAGGTTGATGTTTGCCAGGTTAAGAGTTGGTGGCAAACCTCCACACCCAAACGAGTGTATAAACATGTCAGTAAGTGGTCCCACCACCAGGTGGCTTAGTTTCTTATAGAATTCTGGACAGAAACCGTCGGGTCCAGGGGCTTTTCCACCCGTAAGGGAGGCGATGGCTTCTCTGACTTCTATCTGAGAGATTGGAGCACCTAAGACTTCTTGTTGTTCATCTGTCAGGCGAGGTAGAGTCGCGCCATTTAAGAATTCCGTTATTTTAGCATCGGGTGAACTGCATTCAGATGAATAAAGTTTTTGATAGAATTACTTCATAACCCTGTTAATGTCTGTCGTTTTATGATATCTGTCCTGGTTGTTGTCTTGTAGTGATGAAATAGTGTTGGCTTCCATTCTGCCTTTCGTTAACCTTGCTAGTAGCCGGCCCGGTTTGTTCCCTGACTGAAATAATCTGTGTTTAGCAAAGAAAATGGTTGATTCTGCCTGTTTTGTGAGTAATTGATTTAAAGCTGAGCGAGCTGCTTCTAATTTCTCAGACAGTGCTCTAGAGGGTGTATTTTTAAATTGCAACTCTGTTTGTTGTACTATTCTTTCTAAGTGTAATTGTTCTTTGATGGAAGCTTTTTTCTGAGCTGTGGTATATGAAATGACACATCCCCTAATAAAAGCTTTGGCTGTCTCCCAGAGTAGCGAAGGGTTGATATCTGGGGTCTTATTAGTATCCATAAAGAAATTCCACTGATCTGTAATGTAGTCAACAAAAGATGGGTAGCTCAGTAAGGAGGGATTCATCCTCCAGTGGCGAGAGGCTGGATCAGCATAAGGGGGGCTAATGCATAAAATAACAGGAGAGTGATCGGAGATTGTACATGTGCTGATTAAACAGCTTCTAACTCGATCCAATAACATTCTTGAAGATAGGAAGAAATCAATCCGAGAGAATGTTTGATGGGGTTGAGAAAAAAAAGTATAATCTCTCTCCCTAGGGTTAGTGACTCTCCAGGTGTCATACAGTTCTAAGTCTTGGCAGAAGTCTTGTAATCTCAGACTTTTTTTTGAAGTTGTAGTAGACCTGGGAGGAGACTGGTCAACGTCTGGGTCGTGAATACAATTAAAATCCCCCCCCACTACTATGTACGGTGTGTGTACTGAAGCAATGTCCGACAGCAGTTTTGGGATGAAAGTAGCTTCGTATATATTTGGGTCATATATGCAACCTATTAAGATGTGTTCTCCATAAAGATAGCCTGAGATAAGAACATATCGACCATCATTGTCGCTTATAGTTTTCTCCAAAGTAAAGGGAAGACTCCGGTGGATTAATATGGCAACTCCTCTACTCTTAGAGTTATATGATGAGTAAAACACCTGGCCAACCCAATTCCTCCTCATTTTAAGGTGCTCATTGTCAGTTAAGTGGGTTTCTGACAATAGTGCTATTTTTGTGTTTTCCTTTTTCAAGAATGTTAGGATCTTTTGTCTTTTTATCACATTATTTATTCCCTTAACATTAAGGGAAACTATTTTGAGATCACTCATAATAAAGTTGACGATAGTTTTATTATCTGTGAGCGGGTGTCACAATAACAGTATACCTCCATGAATTTAAGAAAAGTAATTTAAAAAAAACCCGGCAGTTTTCTGACATGAAAAACAGGTAACTTACATTGTACGCTGGCATAAACAATAACGAGAGAAAGAAACACATGAACGAAAGAACGGCCATCCCCAAACGATGGCCCCAACACACCCTCTAACCCCCACCCGCCGCCCCCCTTTCCCCTGTGCGGTTCTAGACCGCCAACGGTAGTAACAAAATGAAAACCGGGGCACATGAACCCGAGAAGAATCGCCGCCGAGAAAAGAAGATCAGACATCCTCCCTAAAGCTAAGCCCCCCCACCCCACCCCGAGCCACAACAATTTAAACGTGTTGGTGAAAAATCCCAGCAACCAGCATGTTTTATAATCAACTCTTGTTCATCCCTATGAGGCACAAGGTAAACAGAAATCCGAGTTGTGGAATATATGTCCGAGAATTAGTCACATACAGTAACAACAGAGTTCTGCACTGAAGAGAAAAGGAAAGAAAAAGCAGAGCATCAGCCTCCAGGGAACGGACCGACGCATGTATTCAACCAGACCATAAGATGGTCTCAGTTCATTTCGTCCAGAAAAGCAAGTGCATCTTTGGGTGATCGAAACGAACGGGTTTTCCCTTCGTGCATAAAGGACAGGACAGCCGGATATCGCATGGAGAATCTCACCTCCTTCTTGATAAGCAGTTCACACACCCCGTTAAACGCCCGGCGCATCTCCTTGACAGCAGCGGTCATATCCTGTCTGATGAAGATCGTTTGGCCTTCGTATGTGAGCGGAGCCTGCTTCATGGCAGCCGTCAGGATCCTGGATGTATCTCTGGAGTGATGTAGCTTAATAATCACAGCGCGCGGCCGGTCAGGTCTCGGCGGTCCAGGGCTCCAGAGAGCCCGGTCGATCTTAATGACGCCCCGCTTAGACTCCAACCCAAGAAGAGTAGGGAGCCATCTCTCAAAGAATGAGACTGGTTGTCGGTTCCATGTCTTCTTTGAGGTTGTAGATCAGGATATTATCCCTACGGCTCCGTCCCTCCAAATCGGTACATTTCTCCGTCAGAGAGCGTACTTTCAACTCCAGCTCCTTCAGCCTCGGTCCCACCGTCGACAAGTTGTCCTCCACCGCTGAGATGCGGTGCTCCGCTTCCGCGATACGTTCCGCATTGGCTTCTATTTTAGCAGATATGTTACCCAAAGTGGTAGAAAACTCCTTAAACTTCATGTCAATCAGAGCAGAGATCTTCTCAGTAACAGATTGGGAGATATCTGCGGCTAGCTAGCACCTTGTGCTGCTGAGCTACCTGGGTAGCCTCTTTGCTAGTTAGAGTATTCTTCCCTGTTGGCTCCTCAGTTGGTTTATAAGCGGAAGATTTGGCTGTTTTAGGGTTGGGCATGTTGTCGGGTTGCTATAAGATAAGCCTACAACTTGTCAGTTTAGTTAAGGATATAAGAATAATCCAAATTGGCTCGAGAGGAGTGGGAGCCCAGCGACAAGCGTCCGCTCAGAATAACTGCATCACGTGACCCCCCCTCCGTAGTGTGTCTGGGCTCTCTATTAGAGATAGGGTGAGGAGCTCAGTCATCTGGGGAGGACTCAGAGTAGAGCCGCTGCTCCAACACATCGAGAGGAGCCAGTTGAGGTGACTCGGGAATCTGGTTAGGATGCCTCCTGGACGTCTCTCTGGTGAGGTGTTCCAGGTACGTCCCACTGGGAGGAGGCCCAGGGGGAGACCCAGGACACGCTGGAGGGACTTTGTTTCTCAGATTGCCTGGGAGCGCCTAGGGATTCCACCCGGAGGAGCCAGCCCAAGTGGCACTGGAAGGAAGGGTAGTGCAGCAGGTGAGGTGATTTCAAGCTAGAGGAGCGGAGGCCAGTTGTGGGACTGTAGTCCATGTATGAGCTGAGAGCAAGGGAGGGCCCTGCTCATCGCCCTCTTCTCAGAGGGAGAACAGTCCATGGTGGGGGTGTGAGGGGTCATTGATGATGTTACGGGCTTTACGGTGTCATGCCAACGCTGTGTGTTACGGACACACAGCGTTGGCATGACACAGAACCAAAAAAATGAACAAAAAACACATCACTCCCAGAAAAAACAGTTTGAATAGACTAACCTGAGTTGGATAAATATAATATGTTTCATTTAGAGAAAAGAGTTGAATGGTCGTTTGCCTCATTTCAGGAGTAGGCTGTGTTCACTTCATTCTAGTCACATAAAATGAAAAATAAATAAAATAATAAAATAAAATGAACCTCCTTTAACCCAATGTTCACCTAAACAGTTTTGTCACCCTCATTTCAAATATACACTTAGTTTACAGTAAAAAGGAAATGTTGCTTTACCTTGTGGGGAGTCGTGTGGTGGATGAAATGCTTCAGCGACATACTGTGAATATTTCTTAGAGAAATATGTGCTTTGACACAGGAAAAATGGATTTCAACTTAGAGTCACGTTTAATTTGCTGATCGGTCAGCTATTTAGTATCACGCATGGAGTCCAGGTGGACCTGCTGACGTCTCAGACGATTTAATTGCTATATAAGCTGTAGTTAGGGGCTAAAAATATGCACAGAAAAGCAGCAGGGATGCTTTTATTGTGTCATACTTCTGAGCATGATTTTTAATTGATATGAAGCTTTGACTCATGGGTTGTGCAGATGCATTCAGGAGAAATTATTCATAAATTAAAATGTCAACCAAGAGGGAAGTCAAAACAGAAGGCTTGGAACATTTAATGTTCCACAAAGGTCTTGGTCCAAGGAATCCAGCACCTCACATGCGGTAAATGCTTCTTACACCAACTCCTTCTCCCTCAAAAGGTTTTTCAGGTTACAAATAATTGCCAGACTGCTAGATGGACCTGTACAGACCATAAGGTGGTAAATCAGCCATCTGAATCAGAAGTATGGGTGACTGAGAAACTGCTATTTTTATGTTTTTGCCTCCCTAAAACTTTTTAAAAGCCCAGCTGGACTCAAACTTTCTGGCTTTTTAACAACTTTTCCCTGGAGTTTTGTTTGCCTTTGAAACTATATTGCAAGTTTCTCTGGAGCAGGCTCTGTACCAACATGGTTTACAAGAACACCCGGAGAGGAACAATCCATTACCTCACATGCAATATGAAAATGCACTTTAGGCACATCCTGTGTTCTGAAAATAAAATAGTTTACCAGGAATAATCTTCATTTGGGGGACTTACAGGTACCTATGGGGACCAACGACTGGTCCCGCATGAGGAAAGTTTCTCTCCTTGGTGTTGGGGTTAGATTTAGGGTTAGGCATCTGTTAGTAATGGTTAGGCTTAGGTCAATGTTATTAAAAAACATGTTTAATATGTTCAAGAGAGGTCTCTATGGTGGGGCAGTTTGTAGCAATGTTGCCTTGTAGTAATCCAGGTTCGATTCCTGGCCCGGGGTCTTTCTGCATTGGGTTTGCATGCTTTTGCCGTGCATCCATGGGATCTTTCCCTTTCATTGTCCTTGGGTTGTGTCTGTTCAGTTCTCTGTGTTGCCCTGCGACAGACAGCAACGTGTCCAGGGTTTACCCCGCTTCTCGCCCATAGAAGACACCAGGCCCACAGGGACCCTGTTGGACTAAATGGGTGAAGATGGATGGATGTTTAAGAGAAACATGTACTGCAAAGTTAATTACTTGATGCATTTAACCTGTTTTCCTTACATGGAAAATTTTAACCAATCTTACTATTTCATCTGATTAAACTATCTCCATAAAGGGCTTTTGAGATTACATTTTCAATGGGGCTATGTAAAAAAACTTAAACAAAAGACAAATGCATGTTAGTTTAATGGGTATTAAAGAAAGTTACATCTCAAAATTTTGTACTGAGTGGCTTAGGAAGAACAAAGTTGGATGATTAAGAAACTCTTAAGCTCATTTAACTCACCCTGTTGGATAATTCAGCAATTTGTCCTTGTGTTCTGACCCCCATCTTCCTTCTGACCCAACCCCCTCCACCCAGGTCAGGAAGACAGTCCCAGTGACATAGAAAGATTGTGCCTCTCACCAGTCAATAGCACCCACTGAGAACAATGAATCAAATAAAATGAGTGCTTCTTGGGTTTGTTTACCATTTCAGGTCCTTTGATTCGTTCCTTACACAAAGTGGATGTTTTAAAGTCAGTTTCAGAAAAATTATAAGAGCAGAACTATAATTAGCCGGAAATATTGCATAGGTTCTACAAAAAGAACTAGTTAATAGAACCTATGCAAAATTCCAGCCAATTATACCCCTTTCCCACTGGCTGAATAACCCTTTAAACCTGCAAACAAATTTTTTTGTTTTAGTGGCAGTGGAAAAATCCCAGTGTCAAACGACCCAGGTTAAAATCACATTTAAACGGCTAAGCTCAAATTGCCATATGTTGGGTATAAAGACCATGGGTCAACCAGTTAACTTGTGTGATTTTAGGGAACTCAACAAACGTACATCTCAACATCGCGCAAGTCTGATCTAACAAACCAAAACAATTCTGCTGACATTCGGTAGAAATGGCGCACAACTTGAGAGAGATTCGGAGGGACAAAAGGGACAAACTATAAAGAACACTGACTACATGCTGGCTCCCTTCCATGTTGCTCTCCATTGTTTACTTTACTGATTTCTGTCGCAGTAGTGACATCATCGCTTACCAAGCGTCACTGCATCAGCCGAAATACAGCAGTGTTGGGACAGAGACTTCACAATTTGCCGGGGGTCACACCCAGCATTTTTTTTGTCTATGGGAAGGGAGTCAAATGCCGATTGTTAGCGGGTTAACCCATTTTTGAAAGCCCCCTGTAAACCCATTAATTTCAGTGAGAAAGAGGCTTTATTGTGAGAAGCTTCTGTAAAATATCCTTGACCTGTTTCAGGTTAAGATGTGCAGTACTAAGGGTACAGACACATACAAACTATTAACCAATAGTCTGTGTTCAGGAGCAGATCACGGCACTAGGAACCATTCTCAAATCCTAGGATTAGAGCAGAGAAACATACCCTGGCGCTGTTAGAACTGTTGGTCTCAGCATGATCTATTTGAACCTGCCCCACTTTGCACAGGGTGTGAATGCATGCCAGGGCAAGGAAAAACAAAAGAAGGAGGAGAGAATGTTAAGCAAGAGTTGTACATACGGTAAAAGAGAAGATGAAGAACAAAGCGAGACTGTATATTGTTAATCCTTGAAACCACAAGAATAATGAAAATTAAAAAGAGAGATCATATCTCTCTTTTATTAGCTTTTCTTCATTGGCTTCCTGTTAAATCCAGAATAGAATTTAAAATCCTCCTTCTCACATATAAAGCCTTAAATGGCCAAGCTCCATCTTATATCAGAGATCTGATTGTTCCTTATGTTCCTAACAGAGCACTTCGCTCTCAATCTGCAGGTTTACTAGTGGTTCCTAGAATTTCTTAAAGTAGAATGGGAGGCAGATCTTTTAGTTATCAGGCTCCTCTCCTGTGGAACCAACTACCAGTTTTAGTCCGTGAGGCAGACACCCTGTCTACTTTTAAGGCTAGGCTTAAAACTTTCCTTTTTGATAAAGCTTATAGTTAGAGTGGCTCAGGTTATCCTGAGCTATCTCTATAGTTATGCTGCTATAGGCTTAGACTGCTGGAGGACATAGGGACCCCTTTTTCATCATTCTGCTTCATTCTATCTCTATTCTCCCACTCAGCAGAATCTGTTAGTTCAATCTCTAACATTCTGATATCTTTCTCATAATAGCTTCATCTTGTCTCTTCTCATTTGGCTGTGACTCCATCCTGGAGAGAAATATCAGCTGTGCTGCTGGCATCAACACCTTTGTGTCAGCAGATGGCCGCTCACACTGATCCTGGTTCTGCTGGAGGTTTCTTCCTGTTCAAAGGGAGTTTTCCTCTCCACTGTCCCTTCAAGCATGAGATTACTTTTGAGTCAATGAGTCAACGCAATCACCTGGAATACAGAAAACTGAACCAATCTGTCTGTATGATCTGGTTGACTTATCTCTGTAAAGTGCCTTGGGAGGACATGTGTTGTGAATTAGTGCTATATAAATAAACTGAATTGTAAGTAATGTATTTACTAAGTATATGAGGGCTCAATGATATAGTAAAACAGTAAATTAAAGATGAAGAAACTGTCATGATTGGGTTTAAGGACTTAGCCCACATGCAGAACACAACGGAGTCTGAAGGAAAGTTTAACAAGGTTTATTGAAAGATGTACAATGATATAATACTGGATCTGGTTCTGGTACTGGTCCGGGACTGATCTCAGAGTTTCTGGAGAGATGAGAGTTTGGTTAGCCAGGCTGATGATGGATTGATAGAGAGAAGAATCAGGATGTACCTTGAGGAGATTGTAACTGAGTCGTGAGGTGAGATACCGTAGGTCCAGAGTCAAAGATGTGGCAGAGAGTTTAAGCAGCAGCAGCGTCTAGTTCCGAGCTAGAAGGTTTCTGGCTTGGGTTTGTTCCTTGCTCTAACCAAGAGCTGAAGAAAGAATCCAAACTGAGATCTTCAGGTTTGGCTTTCATGAGCAGGCAGGCAGGTTTCTAGGTGGAGCTCATCCAGAGCTTCAGGGTTTCCTGTGAGCACAAAGACAAAGGCGATTAGAAGACTAGTTCCTCTCTAGAGTCTACTAGTAAAGTTCAGACGTTCTGAGGCTCAGGTTCGCTAACCAAACTAGGGCAACACTCCGGCGTCGAAGGAAGGTCTGGCAGCTGCTTAAGTAGTGTGGACCTCTGATGAGCTGATGATCTCCAGGTGTGCACTGGTGATGACAGGTTCAATTTGAGACACATGGACGGTGGGATGTATTCGTAGCGTGGGAGGTAACTGAAGACGAACAGCGGAGGGGTTGATGATCCGGGTTATCTTGAATGGTCCGATGAAACGTGGAGACAGTTTACGGGACATGGATTTTAATGGTATGTCTCTAGTGGAGAGCCATACCTCTTGGCCTGGAGCGTACTCGGGGTCTGGGCGTCTACGGTTGTCTGCATACTTTTTGTTATTGGCGGAGGTGTGATTGAGGGCGGTGATGGTTTCCTTCCAGGTGCGATAACAGTGACCGATGTGTTGGTGGATGGACCTGACTGCAATCTCTCTCTCGTCTGCGGGGAAGAGTGGAGGCTGGTAACCCAAGGAGACCTGAAATGGAGACAGACCAGTGGAAGCGGATTTGTGAGAATTAAGGGCGTACTCAGTCCAGGGAAGATACTGACTCCAGTCAGTGGGATTGTTGGAGGAGAGGCAGCGGAGAATGGACTCGAGTTGTTGGTTAAACCTCTCCGTCTGCCCATTAGTATGCGGGTGGTAACCAGAAGTGAGAGATACTCTACAGTCGAGTGCAGAACAGAAGGCTTTCCAAACTTGAGAGATGAATTGTGGGCCACGATCTGAGAGGATTTCCTGGGGTATACCATGGAGACGGAAGACGTGTTTAACCAAGAGTTGGGCTGTCTGGAATGCTGTGGGTAACTTTCTGAGGGGAATCAAATGGCAGGTTTTGGAAAAATGGTCAACAATGGTGAAAATGGTGGAGATACCTTTAGAAACTGGGAGACCGGTAACGAAATCCACAGCAATGTGGGACCATGGACGGGTCGGAACTGGTAGAGGGTGTAACAGACCAGAGGGTGGTTGATGGGAGGTCTTGTTTCTTGCATAGACGGGGCAGGCGAGCACGTACTCCTTCACATCTTTATGAAGGGATGGCCACCAAAACCGACGTGTGACGAGAGCAATGGTACGACTGACACCAGGATGGGCTGAGAACCTGGACGTGTGTAACCACTGGATGAGACGGGATCTGACTGCAGAAGGAACATATGTCTTGTTAGGTGGGCCGTTACCTGGGTCGGGTTCAGAGGCCAGGGCTGAGTTGATGAGATCAGAGATCTCCCAGGTAACGGCTCCAACCGTACACGAGGATGGGAGAACGGGCTCGGGTGTTTCAGGTCGATCAGGGGAGTACAGACGGGAGAGAGAGTCAGGCTTGATATTCTTGGAACCGGGTCTGTAAGAGATGATGAGATTGAATCTAGAGAAAAACAGGGACCATCTGGAGTGACGAGGATTGGATCTTTTAGCTGATTGGAGGTATGTCAGGTTCTTATGATCTGTCCAGACCAATATTGGGTGCTGGGCTCCCTCGAGCCAATGTCTCCATTCCTCAAGAGCGAGTTTTATGGCAAGCAGTTCTCTGTCCCCGACGTCATAATTCTGTTCAGCGGGTGAGAGCCTGCGAGAAAAAAAAGCACAGGGGTGAGTTTTGTGGTCAGAATCGGACTGCTGGGACAAAACAGCTCCTACACCGGAATCAGATGCATCCACCTCAAGGATGAACTGCTTCGTAGGATCAGGCTGGACCAAGATGGGGGCACTGGAAAAGAGTTTCTTGAGTTTATTAAAGGCAGAATCAGCCTCAGGTGTCCATTGGAAGGTTTTCTTAACAGAAGTCAGAGCGGTAAGTGGTAGAGCAGTTTGGCTGTAATTTCTGATGGAACGCCTGTAGAAATGAGCAAAACCAAGGAACCTTTGAAGCTGCTTACGGTTTTCGGGGATTGGCCATTCCAGGACTGCCTTTATTTTCTCCTCAGATGGCTTCACCTGCCCGCCTTCAAGCACAAACCCAAGGAATGTTACAGATGGTTGATGGAATTCACATTTCTCCGCCTTGATGAAGAGCTTGTTCTCAAGCAACCTCTGAAGGACCAGACGAACGTGTTTCTTGTGGTCAGAGAGGTTCCTAGAATAGATCAGAATGTCATCGATGTATACGAACACAAAAACGTTTAGAAAATCTCTGAGGACGTCATTGACTAGAGCTTGAAAAAAGGCAGGGGCGTTAGTTAGTCAAAAAGGCATGACCAAATATTCAAACTGGCCGATTGGTGTCTTAAAGGCAGTTTTCCATTCATCTCCTTCCCTTATTCTAAGAAGATGATAGGCGTTTCTTAAATCAAGCTTGGTGAACACAGTAGCTCCTTGCACTGGGTCTAGAGCTGATACCAGTAGAGGAAGTGGGTATTTATTTTTAATGGTTATCTGATTCAATCCCCCGTAATCAATACAGGGTCGAAGGGAACCATCCTTTTTACCCACAAAAAAAAAAAAACAGCCGAGAGGGGATGAAGATGGTCTGATAATTCCAGCAGCTAAGGACTCATTAATATAATTCTCCATCGTTTCACGTTCTGTTTTGGAGATGTTAAATAGCCTGCTGCTGGGAAGAGGAGCTCCAGGTAATAAGTCTATGGCACAATCATAAGGTCTATGAGGAGGTAGAGACGTAGCACTGACCTTACTGAAGACTGGAGCCAGGTCATGATACTCAAGAGAAACAGTGGAAAGGTCAGGAGAGTCCAACTTCCCCCCACCTCTAGGGGGCTGTCTAGTGGGAGCAGCAGAACGAAGACATGACTCGTGACAGGAAGTAGACCATGACTCAATGTGGCGGTCAACCCAGTTAATATGGGGGTTGTGACGTATTAACCACTCGAATCCAAGCACCAGGGGAGAACAGGCAGAAGGAAAAACAAAAAAAGTCAGAGTCTCACGATGATTACCAGAAATGAGGAGCTCCAAAGGTTGAGTCTGAAGAGTGACTTGTTGCAGCCGTTTCCCATCGATAGCCGCAACCCTGAGGGGCCTCTGCAAAGGAACAGTCTCAATCCCCAATTGCTGAACCAGATTCGAATCAATGAGATTCCCTTCGCATCCTGAATCAATAAAGGCCGACAAGGTCAGAGACTGGTTGGAGACACACAGAGTTGCTGGTAATAGTAGTTGAGGAGATTTATCAGATTTTAGATGGTCTGTCAGACTCCTCACATCCTCTGACGAACCCCGGCTTTTGATTTTGCCGGGCAGGAGGCAATAAAGTGTCCAGGCTCACCACAGTAGAGACACAAGTTCCCCTTGAATCTCCGTTGACTTTCCTCAGGAGAAAGTCTTGTATGACCAATCTGCATGGGTTCACATTCCGCTCCTTCTGTGGATGGGGAGAAATAATGAGAGACTTGAGCTGAAGCTGGAGGTGATTGATTCTTAATCCCTGGTCTGGTACTGGACCCTGGTGATCTGACAGAAACAGAAAAGCGGTTAGATGCAGGGGTGGAAGCAGACATTCCATGGTTCTTTTGTCTAGCTTTATCTCTAATCCGAAGTCTGTTATCCAATCTTATTGATAATCGGATTAAATCCTCCAAGCTAGAAGGCTCGTCGATTGTGGCGAGTTCATCTTTAATGTTTTCGTTAAGAGCCTTGAAAAAAGCACTCTTTAGTGCACATTCGTTCCATCCTGAAGCTGCAGCCTTGACTCGGAAGTCAATGGAGAATTCTGCCACCAACAAATTTCCTTGCTTTAAATTAAGCAAGGCCCGGGAATCAATTGTTTGATCTGAATCCTGGTTGAAAACCTGAGAAAATTCATTCAAAAATTCAGAATATGTGCATGAAAAACTGGTTTCATCAGAAAATCTGGCTTCCGCCCATTCAAGAGCTCGGCCTGAGAGTTGAGATAGAATGAAAGAGATCTTCCTTCTATCGGTAGAAAAACTGGCAGGAGACCCTTCAAAGAGTAAACGACATAGAAACAAAAAACCCTTACATTTTGACTGATTTCCGGAAAATCGTTCAGGTAAACTAGGACGGAGTTCAGGAAGTGACGTCGTTACCTCTGACCCTTGAGGTGGAAGTGGTTCAGGAACAGGAAGTACAACTGGAGTGTTAGCAGTTCTCTCATAGCCAGCGTATCTTTGTAAAACTTGATTCTGATGTTCAACAAAAGCATTTAACTCACGGAGGGTCTGGGCTTGCCCTTCGATCCGGGCTTCTTGAGCCGCAAGCCTCCTTCGGAGGTGTTCCGCTGGGTCTTGTTGATGGCCGGAGTGTTCTGTCATGATTGGGTTTAAGGACTTAGCCCACATGCAGAACACAACGGAGTCTGAAGGAAAGTTTAACAAGGTTTATTGAAAGATGTACAATGATATAATACTGGATCTGGTTCTGGTACTGGTCCGGGACTGGTCTCAGAGTTTCTGGAGAGATGAGAGTTTGGTTAGCCAGGCTGATGATGGATTGATAGAGAGAAGAATCAGGATGTACCTTGAGGAGATTGTAACTGAGTCGTGAGGTGAGATACCGTAGGTCCAGAGTCAAAGATGTGGCAGAGAGTTTAAGCAGCGCAGCGTCTAGTTCCGAGCTAGAAGGTTTCTGGCTTGGGTTTGTTCCTTGCTCTATCCAAGAGCTGAAGAAGGAATCCAAACTGAGATCTTCAGGTTTGGCTTTCATGAGCAGGCAGGCAGGTTTCTAGGTGGAGCTCATCCAGAGCTTCAGGGTTTCCTGTGAGCACAAAGACAAAGGCGATTAGAAGACTAGTTCCTCTCTAGAGTCTACTAGTAAAGTTCAGACGTTCTGAGGCTCAGGTTCGCTAACCAAACTAGGGCAACACTCCGGCGTCGAAGGAAGGTCTGGCAGCTGCTTAAGTAGTGTGGACCTCTGATGAGCTGATGATCTCCAGGTGTGTAGAGGAATCAGCTCAGGAGGCCCACAGCACTCTCTGCTGGAGATCAGGTGGCAGATCTCTGGATCCTGACAGAAACCTCTTGTCTTGCAGAGATTACAGGGAAGAATGGATGACCTGCTTTGGGCCTGATCAATCTATAATACCCTATTTGTTTGATTTCTTTTTTTTTCTTGAACAGCACAACAGTTGCAACAAACTGCTGTCAACCTCAAGAAGTTGTTTGACCCAGTCTGGAAACCCTATATGAGGAAAATAAGTAATTGAGCACCATACTATACTGCAAGTTCTCCCACTTAGAAATCATGAAGGGGTCTGAAATTGTCATCATAGGTGTTCGCTGTGAGAGACATAATCTAAAAAAAGCAATCCAGAAATCAAAATGTATGATTTTTTTAACCATTTATTTGTATGATACAGCTGCAAATAAGTATTTGAATCCTTGAGAATATATTTTAATATTTGGTACAGTAGCCTTTGTTTGCAATTACAGAGGTCAAATGTTTTGTGTAGTTTTTCACCAGCTTTGCACACACTGCAGGAGCGACTTTGGCCCACTCCTCCACACAGATCTGTTCTAGATCAGACAGGTTTCTGGGCTGTTGCTGAGAAACGCAGAGTTTGAACTCCCTCCAAAGATCCTCTATTTTGTTTAGGTCTTGAGAATGCCTATATCACACCAGAACCTTGAAATGCTTCTTCCAGAGCCACTCCTTGGTTATCCTGGCTGTGTGCTTCGGGTCATTGTCATGTTGGAAGACCCAGCCTCCACCCATCATCAATGCTCTAACTGAGGGAAGGAGATTGTTCCAGAAAAACCTCGCAATACATGGCACTGCTCATTGTCTCCTTAATACAGTGCAGTTGGCCTGTCCCATGTACAGAAAAACACCAACAAAGCATAATGCTATGAATCCCCAAGCTTCACAGTAGGGATGGTGTTCTTGGGATGGTAATCATCATTCTGCTTCCTCCAAACATCTTCTGAACCTTATCCTCCAAACACAGTTAGTGGAATTATGACCAAAAAGTTCTATTTTGGTCTCATCTGACCACATGAATTTCTCCCATGATTCCTCTGGATCATCCAGATGGTCCTTGGAAAACTGAAGTCAGACCTTATCATGTGTGTTTTAAACAGGGGAACTGTCTGTGCCATGCATGAGTTCAAACCATGACGTCTTAGTGTATTACCAACAGTAACCTTGGAAACGGTCTTCACAGCTCTTTTCAGGTCATTGACCAGCTCCTCCAGTGTAGTTCTTGGCTGATTTCGCACCTTTCTTAGGATCATTGAGACCCCACCAGGTGAGATCTTGTATGGAGCCCCAGTCCGAGGAAGACTGACAGTCATGTTTTGCTTCTTCCATTTTCTAATGATTGCTCCAACAGTAGACCTTTTTTGCACCAAGCTGCTTAGCAATTTCCCTGTAGCCATTTGCAGCCTTGTGAAGGTGTACAATTTTGTCCTTAGTGTCTTTGGTTTTGGCCATGTTAGTGATCGGATTCTTACTTATTGTATGGGGTGGACAGGTACTTTTATGGAACTAAAAATCTCAAACATCTAATTTAGGATAATAAATAGAGCGGAGGTGGAAATTGTTTGGGAGAACTTGCAAAATAGCATTGCGTTCAAATACTTATTTTCCTCACTGTATCTTCCTTTTGGTCTGTTTATGGTCGAACAATTCCACCACAAGCTTTTATTACTCAAACAGACATTGGTAGTTGTTGTAAAGTACCGGCAATACGTTTAAATGCTTAAATGTTCTGGCCTTTGGACCAGGAGAATGAGTGAAAGTGCTTACAAAAGCTGGATCTAGGCTTGCATCACTCAGACCTCT
Organism: Cyprinodon diabolis; assembly: GCA_030533445.1. Lineage (NCBI taxonomy): Eukaryota > Metazoa > Chordata > Actinopteri > Cyprinodontiformes > Cyprinodontidae > Cyprinodon > Cyprinodon diabolis. Next base: position 2,760,429 of record CM060069.1, on the reverse strand, counting down.
AGAGTCGGGCACAGACTGTAGCATACTTGCAATCGTTGCACTTAGGTACAGCTCAAAGTGTACAATAAACGCGCAGGAATTAAAAGTTCACAGCTCATGATCCATGTTCCTACACTCTACAGCCCGATACTGCAGGCTGTAGCGAACTACCTGCTCACACTGGACATCCAAAAAAACCACACGTTGGACTCAGCGCCACGAGAAGGCACAGTTTGGAATCATCAATCTGGAGGAAGAGAATTCCCTTGTCTGCACATAAACAGTGTGCAAGATTCTGGTAATTTGGCTCGTAGCTTTGCTTCAACTGCAGGATTTGCACACAAACACCTCACAAGGCCCGACTGAATTTCAAACATGTTTGATTTTCTCCTGAACTTGTGATTCCTGATCGAGAGGTGGTTGTGAGAGGCTAATTACACCTCGTTACCCACTGTATACTACAAGATGCACAATGGGGCTTATACGTGGCCTATCCAAAAATTCTCGTAAGACTGGAGAAAACTCATACAGTGAATTCCTTGCTTTAGGCTACTTTCACACTTCAGGTTTTGAAGCTCTATTCCAAGCTTTTATTGAATTCAGATTTTTCTTTTTTTATTACATTTTTGCCGTACTACTAACTATGGATGGACCAATATGAAATTTTGGACCTACTCTGATATAAATAATGCTGCAGTCTGCTACAGAGATCTCCGTGTGGATGTGCAGTGGGAGCCAAAGCAATGACACTGACAGTCAGTCGGACAGTTGGAAGCGTATCTGATTTAGCCCTCATATGAAAAGGCTCAGACCACATTTTCTGTGGGGGTTAAAACAATTTGGGTCAGAACTGTCTGCAGTCTGAACGTAACCTAAGGGGCGATTAGATCTCACCAGTCAGACTTATGGCCTCTCTAATCAAGGCTGTAGGACGCTCACATCTACCAACAGACTTTGCTTGCTGTAAACTCCTGCCACATGAAGGAAATTATATAAATTTTGCTTTATCTGAAAATGTTCCATGTGTCTATAGTATCATCATCCTCCAGAAGTGCTTCTGGCCCACATGATCCTCTGATATATTTCTTTTTTGCATTGCAATGTGGGAAACTGCTCTGGATTGGATTGTGAAGCTTTACGAAGGTTTGCATTTAATGAATGATGGTTCAGAAGGACTCTTTTCTAAACTTATTCTCTTAAAAAGTGACTATCTTGAATTTATGCATTTCTCTCCTTCTCGTCACTATCTGCACGAACCTTTTCTGGTTTTAGATTTCAGAAGAGGTTAAAGGTAAAGTCCAGTCAGCAAAGAATAATCAATGTATACCTAAGACTAATAAGTTTGCAGTGATTTAATGAATTTAGAGTTAATCATTAAAAAAATAAAAACAATAATTTTTGCCACGATCACTGAGTCTGGAAGGGTTGCCCAAATATAGTAACCCCTCCCTCCTGCCATCTTCCAGCAGTGACGTCACGGTGCGGTAAGCCTAGCGCCATTCTCCCCGCTTTACAAGCTAAATCAATGGCAACTACTAGACACATCTGCAATCAAAAACAATTATTGAAGATTTCCAGAGGACTTCACCATTGAAATTCACCAGAGCTATAGTGAAACTGACAATGCCCACATGCATGGCAGCTGGATGTTGGAATACATCGGGTAAAAGTGGAAGAAAATGAGTTATTTCAACAACCGTTGGATTGCCAACTAGAAGAGGGAAAATTTGCCGTCAAACTTCACTGGGACTTGATCAACAGCCGAAACCGCACCGTGACGTCACAAACCAGTAGATGGCAGTAGTGTTCTTTTACAAACATGGATGCCTCCAATAAAGCACAGTCACATGAAAATTACTCTTAATTAAAAACAAACAGTATGTAATAATTATATATTTAAAGTATTTTCAGAAGTTTGATTCTGAATAGGAACGGACTTTTCCTTTAAATCCCGTGTGGATCAGTAGTAGGTAACTTCATGGCCCCATTACCTCTGAATAAAAGAGCATGCAGTTCCAATTTAATTTAATTGCTTCAAATGGTAACAAGCAATTGAATCAAATCTGTCCAACTTAATTTATTTAATTGGTAAGTTGCCAAGTTAAATAAATTATGCAGGGCAAAATTGTTACTCTCTTGTTAGAATTTACAAAGTTCCAAGGTTTCTGAGTTTTTATTTTCTAAATAACGCAGACTGATCAATCTGTACATTTTTACTGGCCGTTGTGTCAATACCATGAGGAGTATTTACAATCTCTACTGGATCATGAGTGATTACCTTGTCTGTCTGCCTTTTTGTCCTTGGGCTTCTGTTTGTTTTGCTTTTTCCACTGAGTGGTGATCCTGGACCGAAGGGGAACATAAATGTCTCATGTTGGGATTATAAACATGACTGTCCATTATTCTTCATGTGATGCTCTTCAATTACAAAGACAAAAATAGAGAAAGGATCATAAATATCCCTAATAATGACAGCATCATACAGTTTGGTGAACACTGTGCATTGCTCCGCGAAATATTCAGTCATTAATCTCTGCAATTCTGCATAAGGTCACTGAAATTTTATGGTCTGCTGTAGCTCGAAGCAGCAGAAATAAATCAAAAGCACATTTTTAATTAACTGAAATACAAATTGAGCGGAGATATTGCAATTAAAAAAGATAAATAAAAGGGAGAAACTTACTAAATATAGAATCCATCCATCCATCCATCCATCCGTCCACGATCCATCCATCCACGATCCATCCATCAACCATCCACCCACCATCCATCCATCCATCCACCATCCATCCACCATCCATCCATCCATCCACCATCCATCCATCCACGATCCATCCATCCACGATCCATCCATCCATCCATCCACCATCCATCTGTCTGTCTGTCCGTCCGTCCCTCCATCCATCCATCCGTCCATCCATCCAACCGTCCGTCCATCCATCCACCCATGCATCCGTCCATCCATCCAACCGTCCGTCCATCCATCCACCATCCATCCATCCAACCGTCCGTCCATCCATCCACCATCCATCCATCCATCCACCATCCATCCATCCATCCACCATCCATCCATCAACCATCCATCTGTCTGTCTGTCCGTCCGTCCCTCCATCCATCCATCCGTCCATCCATCCAACCGTCCGTCCATCCATCCACCCATCCATCCGTCCGTCCATCCAACCGTCCGTCCATCCATCCACCATCCATCCATCCAACCGTCCGTCCATCCATCCACCATCCATCCATCCAACCGTCCGTCCATCCATCCACCATCCATCCATCCATCCGTCCATCCACCATCCATCCATCCATCCATCCATCCATCAATCCATCCACCCACCATCCATCCGTCCATCCATCCACCATCCATCCATCCGTCCACCATCCATCCATCCATCCATCCATCCATCCATCCATCCATCCATCAACCATCCATCTGTCTGTCCGTCCGTCCGTCCGTCCACCCATCCATCCATCCACCATCCATCCATCCAACCATCCATCCACCATCCATCCATCCATCCATCCATCCATCCATCCACCATCCATCCATCCATCCATCCATCCATCCATCCATCCATCCATCCATCCATCCATCCATCCAGCCCCGGCTGCATGTGTTCTGTCAGATGAGCATACCCCGTCAGACAAGCATACCAATAGTCAATACCCATTTATCCTTGTAGTTTATCCCTTTAGTTTATCTCTTTAGTTTTGTCTGAAAAATTAACTTTAAACTACCTCAACGGGCGTGTATCCCTTTAGTCATGTAAAAAAAACAATTTCATTACTTACTCTTTGATGCTTTTTGAAGCTTATGGCGATCTGACCTTAAATTGTTAGTTTGAACAAAAGATGCACTGAAAAGTTCTGGAACTTCTGGTTAAAGATAGTCAGCTCACGCATTGACCAATCAGCTGATTGAGGAAGCTGATACTTCAACAGCTAATGCCCGACACGTCAGTCATGGTTTAAAACTCAGAGCGCGAGCAAAATTTTTCTTCTCTTCATTGTGCTCTGCCCGCACAATGAAGGCTCGATTATCCCTCTGTTGTTACAACTCCACCTTAGCTCCGGAGAAACTTCTCAGTAAATTTGGAACTAGTGTCGCCAGGTTGACACGGTCACCTGGCCTCCAACCATCAGCCGCTGTCTCCTTTAGATCAGCTGTGGTTCTCGTCTCGGCTTCTTCACCTCCGCCATTCTTCAACACACCTCAGAGGTCTCAGACTCGGAGTGTTGAATCGACTTGTTGAGAAATCCCTGGAACAGTTTGGTATTCTCCAACCTCGTTCCAGTGCTCCTAAACTCAGGAGTCCATCCACATCCTCCTTCCTCTTATTTCTTCCCACTCTCGCCTCCTTCCCATCATCCCCCAGTCCCTTTTTTTTCTCAACTCCTTGTTGAATTAACGTGTCCCTCAGATTTCTAACTACTTTCCTTTCTGTTACTGGTACTCAGTTCATAGCCTAAAGACTAATTAAACCTTAGTCTGACAAACAAGATTACACACATGTAAAAACAGTGTAATATGTGAATAAAAATGTAATTAATCACCCAAATTACACATTATAAATGAACAATCAGAAAACACTGATACAAGACTCTCACTTGTATTTATCAGTGCATGTTGTTTTTTTTTTTTTTTAGGCAGGGGCTACATATACACACACACACATATATATATATATATATATATATATATATATATATATATATATATGTATATGTATATATATATATATATATATATATATATATATATATATAAACTGTTTTCTCACCCCTCGTGGGGTGGTATGTGTCATCCTCAAGCTCGGGTCCTCTACCAGAGGCCTGGGAGTTTGAGGGTTCTGCGCAGTATCTTAGCTGTTCCTAGGACTGCGCTCTTCAGGACAGAGACCTCTGATGTTTTACCTGGAATCTGCTGTAGCCACTCTCCCAGTTTGGGGGTCACAGCCCCCAGTGCTCCGATTACCACTGGCACCACTGCTGCTCTTACTTTCCACTTTCAGCCCTTGGTATTTCTCAAGCTTCTCGTGTTCTTTCTTCTTACTATAGAGAGCAGAAAACTTGGAATTGATATATATATATATATATATATATATATATATATATATGGAGAGAGAGAGAGAGAGAGAGAGAGAGAGATATGTGTATAAATTTATATTATTTTGTGTGGTTTGTTGTATATATTTATATATAAAAATGTTTGTATATCTGGAGCATGTAACAAAAGTAATTTCCCTCTGGGATTATTAAAGTATGCCTGATTCTCATTCTGATAAAGAGATATTTACTTTTTAGTAGGTGTCCACTACAGTGACCGCTATGCACCAGAGGGAGTTTTTTCTCTCCACTGTCACTACAAGCATGCTTAGTGTGAGGGATTGCAGTCGAGTCAATGAGTCGATGTAATCAACTGGTTTTCCTTAGATAGACAACTTTGATTCAATCTGAATGAATTGTATTGCAGAGAGAGACAAAACCTAGAACAAATAATGGATGTCTATTCTATTAACATTTCTCTATCTGTATAAAGGGTCTGTTTATGTGTTGTCTTCTCAATCCAGAGGGCCCCCTATCTGTCTTTGCGTATGGCCCCAAATTTCCTAAATCCGCCCCTGTGCGTGCGCACGAGGAGCTTGTTGGTTACCTGGAGAGAGAAAGATAGACTGGCAGAGAGAGGCACGCGCCTTTCCAATAGTATTTGCCTGCACGGGTCAGGCAAGAAGGATCGAGGGTGTTTGGAGGTAAAACTCAGTTTTGCTGCAGCTGTCGGACCCAGTAGGACACCTTTAGTTTGGTGGGTTCCCTCCCTGCAGTTCAGCATCCTGCTGCTCCGTAGTTGCGCGCGGAGTTTAACGGAGACCCTTTGAAGCAGAGCGCGTGCGAAAGGAAAGGCAGGCAGCACAAAGTCAAGAGTCCGGACCGGTCTACGCCGACAGACGGACAGAGCATCTTCTTTCAGAAACACGCGAACGCATCACTGAGAGGAGCGCCTTTCCGGATCTTTCTGAACCTGCGGAATGTGACGGACCTTCATCTGCTGCGCTGCGCTGAGCCAGAGGGGTTGAACCATGACAGCGGAGCCTGAGTGAGAGGAATCCAGACTGAACGGAGGAATTACCGCCCAACGCGATATGTTTCTGATCAACATCATCTCTGTTGTGTTTGTTCTGGGTGAGTACACCAACACCCACACACATGCACATCCCCGGGTCTTCTAGCTGCCCGCGTGCATGTTGCCACCCCACATTAACATGTCATCCCTCGACCTCATTCAGCCTTTCTTTAATTAGATCCAGTTATCAGTAGATGATTGTGAGTCTTTTTTGTTTACAACCAGTCTTGCATCTCTTTTTCCTATTTTAATTGTATTTTTATTCCAGGTTTTTGATTCAAAATGTTTTGTATTTGCATGAACATCTGAACTCGGACTGAAACACCAAAGTTTATCTGATCGGATCTCATCTCTGCAGACTCTTTGCTGAGTTGTTTATGTTATTCTGCAAGCAGCTTATATTATGAGAAACTAATCGGGGACATAATTGATTTAAAAAGTCCAATTAGACCATGCATATCAGTATCTGATTGAAAGTGCTTACCTCTGCTTCTTTGCTGCAGCTCCATTTCTTAAATTGACTTGTTGCCCTGAGTGTGCAGGAGTTGTCTAAAAGCCCAGTTTTAAGACATGGCTGGCCATTTGCTCCAGCAGAGGGCGCATTTTTTCCCACGCTGAACCTCAGAATTCAAAGGTAATCATAGAAAACATATAACTGCAGGAAATTCACTGAAACATGTCACTGCCCGATCCGTTCCGGAAACACGATCCATCCTGCGCATGCGCGAAGAGAATAATGTGATCCGGATCGCCGAAAACCTAGGTAATAATGGTACTGAAAATATTTGTTTTAATACTTAAATAATAGAAATATATAGATATAAATGACATCATGCACGTGCCGCTTCGTTTTTAAAAGATATAAATATAACAAATATAACGGCAGCTGTCTGGGGGACAGTGATTGGCCTCCATGCTCTGAATGCTGGCGTACCATAAAGAATGAATTATGAACAGTTTAGTTTGTGCCTTCAAGTCGTTGCCCATAGGAAGATGTTACTTGGATATAACCTAACGGAATATCTTCATAACAGCTCCAAATGACACAAAACTCATATGGGTGAATAGAACATGATGTAATAACGTAAAATCAAATATGCAATATTTATGCAAATACAAAAATATTCTAAAGGAACCCCCCCGCTGGAAAAAGACAAAAGAATGAAAAAGTGATAACGAAGTATTGCCTATGGAGAAGTTATTCTGTTCGGAGAAGCGTAGGACGGATCATGCTTCTGGGAAGGATCAGGTAGTGAAAAAGCGTCTGAGGAGTTTATCTACAGATCATTGAGAGGTCAACAACCACCCACTGGTTGTTGACCTTGTTGCAACCAACTTAACTGGTCAACTCCATACCCGTCCCCCATACGCCCCCAACCCCCACACACATCTGTCTCATCACTTTGAAACATTGTAAATAATTAAAAGATGCTTTGTGAATAGAGATTTTTTGGAAGAGAGATACATTTCAAAATTACCTTTAAGAAATAAACAGATACCAGGGCTCGATGTTAACCATCGCCCGTTCTCCCGGGGCAATTAGTTTTTATTGTCGGTAGAGTACAAATTTTATTGCATTTGCCCGCCGGGTAAGTGCAATGATCGCAAAAAAAAATTATTTATCACTCAAAATTACTTCAAAATCACTGACATTCGATGAAAACGACCCAGAAGCGTGGCCGGCGCCATTTTTGTTGTTTTGTACACATTCTCGCGTGTTTTGGAAAAGCCGCGTTATTTTCCGCCTGACGCCATGATTTTTGTCTGGGAATTGGCGCGAATCAGACACATTTTTTTTGACTTAGCAGGCTAAAAAAAAACAACAAGGCCAAGAAAAATGTAACTACAGTAATACACCCACCACCTATTTTACCCTCCACCCAGATAACCCTAGATTAAAAATTGGCGGTCAGGGATTAGGAAAACTGGCATAATTGTATGCCATGCGCACAGTGTAAATATGGCGATCATATGGCAGTCTTCTGTACAGTGATGCAGGTCATACATTAAAATATGTTCATTAAATATTTTTCTCTCAGACATTGGAGAGGTGCATTTAAATGTTATAGAGCTAAACATGTTAGATTGGTGACCTGTTATGTTATTATTATTGTCTTTTGTCAGGGAAAACTAATCCTGATCAGTTAAAAGTCAGGGAATTCTGAAATGATGTCAGACTGTGGAAACCCTGAATAAAATAACTATGGATAATGATTCTCTAGAAAAGTCACATTATATTAATAGGATTATCTTGTATAAACATACCGTGACTCTAAAATAAAAGTTATTCATTTGTGACATTGACTTCTGTCTTGGGATTTATCTGAAGTTTTTAACCTGTCAAGTTTTTTTTAGATTTTTTAACATTAAAATTTATATTTTTCCAAGCACACAACAGTTTAAAGCAAAGTTTAGTTTGAAAAGAATGTGCAGGAAGGATTGAAAAGCATGTTAACACGGTAATGTAGGCTGGAGTTCATTATCTGACGCATGCAGATACACACCAGGAACCTGGAAACTTAAAAAATACTGAATTACAAAAAACATTTAGAAAACAAACATGTTTCATTGATATATATACAAAAATGAATATTAGGAACTATATTTATCAAACATTATACTGGGCAAGTAAAAATTGTTTCTGGGCAAATGAAATGTGAAAGTCACTTGCCCGAAAGGCAAGTGGTAAAAATCCTTAACATCAACCCCTGGATACCTATTTTCTAATTATTGACAGTGGTTGCCTTTTATAAGATCACTCTGGACACAGAACCCCACCATGAGACCAGGTGACGACAGCGTATTGTTAAATAGATGCGTCTTTTTTTTAGCAGTGTCTGGAAAGCTGGTCAAATATTTACCCCAAAAAAGTTAAGAAAACAATCAACTGGAATTTGTTTCAAGGTTTGAAGACATTTTGCTGCCCATCCAGGAAGCTTTTTCCATTCAAAATATCAGAAATGGTGTGGAATTCAAGCAGCCTAACAGGGCTACTGTATAAAGGGATTGAAGTTTTGCCAGGTGTCCATACACTGTTTAATGAAATGCCTGCATCTTTAAAATCCCCTGAATAAACTTTGCATTACTTTGCATTTAGCATTTAATCGATTAATCCGATTAAACAATTAGTCGGATTAATTGTGATCACTTATTGAAATAATCATCATCTAATTTAGTAATCGATTCATCATTAACTGGAATATAGAGACTCTAAAATATACCTTTAGCTGACAGAGCGAACCACTCAGAGCAGTAACTATACCAAGATAGGAAAACAATTTGCACTAAAAAAATTTTAAAATCATTTTCGGCCGTCAATATGCTCTATCCAGAACTCGCCAAGTGGAAAAGCTTTTCTCCTGGTTTAATTCTAAAAAAAAAATCTTCTTTATGGAACTGTTGGCTATCCCATTATTTATCAATTCATCGAAAAAATAATTATAGATTGACTGATTTTGAAGATAAGAATTAGTTGCAGCCTGACTTTGTATGACTGCAGATCTCACCTTGGAGTCACTGCCATTGCTTGTTCTGATGAAAAATATCGTTTTTCCACAGTAACTGGAATTATTATTGTTTTCATTGGTATAATACACTGCCTGGCCAAAAAAAAAGTCGCCACCAAAAAAAGGTCATTGACTCTTATACTTTGTTGGACCGCCTTTAGCTTTGATTACAGCACGCATTCTCTGTGGCATTGTTTCGATAAGCTTCTGCAATGTCTAAAGATTTATTTCCATACAGTGTTGCATTCATTTTTCACCAAGATCTTGCATTGATGATGGTAGAGTCTGACCGCTGCACAAAGCCCTCTCTAGCACATCCCAAAGATTCTCAATGGGGTTGAGGTCTGGACTCTGTGGTGGCCAATCCATGTGTGAAAATGATGAGTCATGCTCCCTGAACCAGTCTTTCACTATTGAGCCCGATGAATCCTGGCATTGTCATCTTGGAATGTGCCTGTGCCATCAGGGAAGGAAAAGTCCATTGATGGAATAACCTGGTCATTCAGTATATTCAGGTCGTCAGTTGACCTCATTCTTTGAGCACATGCTGTTGCCGAACCTAGACCTGAGCAACTGCAGCAACCCCAGATCATAACCCCGCCCCCACAGGCTTGTACAGTAGGCACTAGGCATGGTGGGTGCATCACTTCTTACCCTGATTGGCCCATCACTCTGGAACAGGGTAAATCTCGACTCATCAGACCACATGACCTTCTTCCATTGCTCCACAGTCCAATCTTTATGCTCTCTAGCAAATTGAAGCCTTTTTTTCACTGATTAGTGGTTTTCTTACGGCTACACAGCTGTTCAGTCCCAATCCCTTGAGTTCCCTTCGCATTGTGCGTGTGGAAATGCTCTTACTTTCAGTATTAAACATAGCCCTGAGTTCTACTGTTGTTTTTCTTCCATTTGATCTCACCACACGTTTAAGTGATCGCCGATCACCATCATTCAGGTTTTTCTTCCTGCCACATTTCTTCCTTGAAGATGATGGGTCCCCACTATCCTTCCAGTTTTTAATAATGCGTTGGACAGTTCTTAACCAAATTTTAGTAGTTTCTGCATCTCTTTAGATGTTTTCTCTGCTTGATGCATGCCAATGATTTGACCCTTCTCAAACAGACTAACATCTTTTCCACGACCACAGGATGTGTCTTTAGACATGGTTGTTTAGGAAATAAGAAGCAAGTCATTGCACCAGTTGGGGTTAAATAACTTGCTGCCAGCTGAAAGATAATCGCCCATGCAGCAATTATCCAATAGGAGGCTCCTACCTATTTGTTTAGTTGAATCCAGGTGGTGACTTTTTTTCTGGTCAGGCAGTGTATAATGGCAATAATAACTGTATTGCCATTTTAAATTTGTGGGATTTAAAACTTAAGAGCTTTAATGGTTTATGGACTGTACTCTAGGTTTGCATTCAGGCTTTATACATGTGTGACATATATAGACATATATGACAATGTCTGATGATCGATATGATGGTGGAAAAAAAATAGCAAAACAAGAAAACTGGAATGAAGCTACAATGCATAATGATGCTCTAAATAAAATCTAGTTAACTCCACATAAACTGTTATTTGACTTAATCTTAAGCATTAAAAACTGAATTTGGATGCATAGCTATTCATGAGGAAAGTTTGCTTATTGACAAAAAGACCTAAAACAGCCGTACCACAAATACAAAAATTATGAAGTTGTGATGTAATGAAAGTCAGAGCTGTGATGTTTCTATTCAGGGTATTAGACAAAATAGATTCCTTCGAATTACTTTTGTATTTCATTAATTTCAATTCAGTTTATTGAATTAGCTCCAAATTAAAACACATCTCACTTTACAAAGACATTTTAACCAGATCATCCAGTCAGATTGGTTCAAGGTTTTCGATTGAAGCAAAAACAGCTGATTGCATCGAATAATTTTCTCTTCAGCAATCCCTCACACTAAGCATGCTTGTAGCGACAGTGGAGAGGAAAAATCCCTTTGAACAGGAAGAAACCTCCAGCAGAACCAGGCTCAGTGTGAGCGGCCATCTGCTGAGGCCGCTTGGGGTTCAAGGAGACAGAAGCAGACATAGAAAAAGAAGCATAGATACAAAAGGCAACTGTCAACCAGCTCCACAGGCGGCCCCGTCCAGGAAACACACAGCCAGGCAGACGAGCTCCGAGCCAGCCACTGAACCTAACAGAGGAAAATCCCATTTAGCCTTCTTTATCTGCTGCTAGTCCCATAGAGACTGCAGGCCTCTTTGTTCAACTCCAATGACTTTAGAGCAGATTTTGACAATATTTAACCCTTTATTTTTCTTTCACAGATGTTAAAGATAGGCTCAGTGTGTGCACCCTGATGCTCTATCGTTCTTGTTCTTTTCCCTGAAAACAGATCGCTTGGGACAAACTCTTTAAATAACACTTCATAACTTCTATGTATTAAATAACCAGGAGACATGACAACAAATTTTGATAGAAATTGTAATCTTACTCAGATCAGAGAAATTGCTCAGGGTTACAGAATGGCAGCTGCTCACCTCTGGGCTCACCTCTCAGGAAGTCCATCGATGCCCCCCTCAGGACACTGGCTTGTGCATCATTTCATGAGCATTACGCAGCTATGCGTTTTGCAGAAGTTAGGCTGTTGTTGGACGTAAGTTCTGGACTCCTTATGAATAGGGCTGGGTATTTTGGCCAAAGTCCTGAATCGATTCGATTCGATCTGCTCTTACAATAATGAAAGTGGCTCAATGTTGCAAAATACACCTGTATTTTATTTTTTTCCTTTATATCAAACACAAAGAAAAACAAAGTGCAGACTTGTAAACAGGACAGTTTAAACTTGGGATGTTGTGATGGTCTGAGCAGTCAAAGGAAATTCAGGCACAGGTTTAGATTCAAAAAGTATTCTTTTTATTGAACCCAAAACAAAGAACTTGGGTCAATAAAGAACAAATTACAAAGTTGGGCCCATAAAAGAGGTCAAAGTAACAGAATTTAACTCAGGCTAACAAAAAGACCTACTGAAACAAACAGACCTCCTGCATGAGACAAAGGGGAAACTTAAATACTGGCTGATCAGGCCACATAGAAGATACAAAGGGGGAAACACACAAAAACCGAACTGAACCTAACAGAGGAAAATCCCATTCCCCCCCTCTTGCTGATGAGTAGTGGTGTAAACCAATTTGCAGCTTCTATAGGCTGGCTCCACCCCTTCTCCACCTCTGTTCTCCTGAAGGACTGGAGCAGCCGGCACTGAGGTGAATAAAAAAAAAACAAACAAAGATTAAATCAAGCAGAACATAACAGTGTAAACTAAAATGTGCGCACTTATTCCAGAATACAGTGTTATGTAGGGCGATGAATCGTCCGATTACTCTTTCGAATAATCGATGAATCCGACAAAAAATATTTTTTATATTAACCTCTTTATTCCAAAATAAACATTTTAGACAGAACAAAGAAGCACACAAGTACAAGTTGCTCATTAACTGTCCTGGTGCAATATGAAAAATAAATGTTTGAGTTAAAACTACGCAAACTTACATGAGAAATGTAGCTGTACATCCACAAAATATAGGGTACTTTGTTTCATAAAGCGCAAAAAAAGACATTTTTGTTTTTTAAAGCCCCTAAGGGGTTCAAACAATAGGTCCCCCCATTTCAACAAATGAGTTTTTTTTTTAGACTAGAAGAGTTCTGCCTTTTAAGACAGGAAAGTATAGCAGTTAAAGTTGCTACTTGAGAAAATACTGAACCATAGAGATAAAAATAGCCTGTGATTCAAATTATAAATTGTATTTGGAATAAAAATGAGAGAACTAGGGGTGCTAAAAAACACATCCTCCAAAGACAGATATTTACATGGGAATGTGGCAGATAATTAATTGACATATTACTGATCTTGCTGGATTTTATTCTGCTTTACTTCCATAAATTGCAGGATCTTCTTTAGTTTATCTTTGCCAGAAGATTTAAACTTTGAAAGCCTTGCCCTCATAATTTTAAAGTTAATTTATTTATAAAGAAAATATAAACGCTGCTTAAGCTAATTAAAATGAAATTAAAAGTAAAATAAGTAGCCAACCTTATCACTGTCTGTAACCTACTAACACGGTAAGGAAAGCATCAGATGAGCTACCTGAGAAACTAACGTTACGTTTCCCCACTTTAAAACCAAACAAACATGGTGGTTCCGTGCCATGTTCATTTGTTTTGACAAAAGTTGCATGTTACGACTTTTTTCGCTTTACAAAGCGCAGGCTATTTTAATTATTGTGATCAATTTGCGCCGTCAATCCCGGCGCATGCGCGCTTCATTTGCAGTCTGGACGCTGAGGGTAAACATCCTGCGGCTCTGACTGCAGCGCTGAGAGGGACTCCTGCGGGAGCGAGAGAACGGGGTTGGGACCGGGGAGGCGCCCCACGGCAGAGTAGGAACGATACATGCTTTCACGTAAGAGTCTCCAAAAGCCGCCAGTGACACCGTAAAAAGTCGCCAGATTTGTTGCTAGTCGCTTTTTCGAAAAATAGTTGCTGGAGGGGTCTGAAAAGTCGCTGAGTTGGCAACACTGCACCTGCGGCGCTGGCTCGCTCTGCCGTATTTTTTCTTCTTCCCCCGTTTCAGTCAAGTGGATGTGATGATGGCGGCGGCGGATGACGGATTAATCGCGCGACACAACTAATCGATGATGAAATTCGTTGCCAACGCTTTTAAAAGTCGATTTTTATCGATTTTATCGATCTGTTGTTGCAGCCCTAGTGTTATGCCTTTCCTTACAAAAATTATTCTGTAAATTAAATCCTAAATTTAAAGAAATCCCAATATAAATGTAATGAGACTGGCTTACCTAGTGTGTGATGTGGTTAAACGTTACCGCATTTGGGTGGCTGTAGTTGCAGCCGTCACAGATGTAAACAAAACTGTGCTAAGTCTTAAAAGTGCTAATTTGTACAAATAAAAGTTTTGCAAGTGAAAAAACTTCTACAACACTGCAATTTGAATAAAAGGCATTTTCACTTAAGGGCCAAAAATACTGGCAAATAAACAGAAAGTTAAACTTGGGTCAGATGCAATCATAAACCACCTTTACCATGACCCAAAAAAAAGCCAATTATCTGCTCATCTGCACAACAACTTCAGTGTGTGACTATTGGCCTTAAAACTGTTAGCACAAGAAGAACTATTCATACTCTATGGTGACCTAACAAGAGTGATTGCATGATCTTACAAAGGATCCTGCATTCATCTCTGACAGAACCATTACTCTTAATTGCTAAATTATTACTCTTATCAAATGTTGGACAATAGAGGTTTATTCATTTAAGAATTTAAAACAAAGTGCAAATTTGTATAAATAAAAGTACTGCAACTTGCAAGTGAAGAAACTGCAATGACACTACAATTTGCATCAAGGCATTTTCTCTGTTAAAGGCCAAAACATTCTGGCAAACACACACAAAGTAAATTAAAGTGCTAAGTCAAATTAATGTCCTTTTCACTTCTCACAAATTGTGAGACATGATCTGTGCTCAGGCAGCTCCTTTTTGCAGTGACAATGTCACCAGCTGTTGAAAATACCCTCTCTGATGCGATAGTGGTCCCTGAGACACAAAGATAATGCTTTGCAAGGTGAGCCAACAGTGGATATTCCCTTTCATTTGATTTCCACCAAATCAGAGGATTCTCATTCAGCCCTGCAGGAGATTCAGCTTTGTATCTTCTGACTTCATCTTCAGCCCGTACTGCTGGAGTTTTTAGTCTTTGGTAAATAAACTGTCCCAAGGAGAGACTCCAAGGTGCTGGATTTCTTTGGCTTCTTGGGCAAAGTTTCCTCAGTTTTTTCATTTGTATCATTGCCATCATTATCTTGCTGTTGAATTGGACAAAAGAAAAAAAGTGAGCATAATTTAACTCTAAAATTAAGTAATTTTCTTTGTAATCCAATCTTAATCATGAGTGAGAAAATTCTTATTAAATAAAAACATTGCTAAATACATTGTATGCAGTAGTGGCAGCCTCAGCCTGCAGCCTGGAGAAGGTGTCATTTTGCTCTGAAGCAGACAGGAATGGAAGGACCTTAAAGCGAAGCCTTATATAAGGTGTCCATTTGTCCATCATATTTTGTGGGGAAAAAAGTAAAATTGTAACATTTTGAGTGAGGATAAGTACATGATGGAATGAAGCTGTGACTGCTACAACAACAAAAAACAAAAATGCACATAAAGAAAAAATACATGGATACCTTTTTCCCCAAGTTATTCTTTACAGCAGAGTAAAACTAATAATTCAAAAATTATATAAATCTTGACAAACACAGAAATAAAATAAAGCTGAACTTAGAATCCAAAAAGAAAATGTAAACAGAACCAAAATGTCTAGTGGGCAAAATCAGGTCACTGACCTCATGGGTCATTTTGTGAACTCAGTGTGTAAGTTTAACCAAATATGAAAGAATTATATTGTAGAACAGAAAGCTGCAGCTTTATGAACTCCAATGTTAACAATTTCTGAATCTAATCGGAGAGAAATATTTAACATTTACTATTTTCTTTCCAGTTTACCAAGTAAGTCTGCTTCACCCATGTTGAGGTCAAAACTCATCACCTTTAGGAAGATAAGGTTGATTTGTTGATCAATTATTTAATTCAGCAAAGTTTAATTTGCATAATTGGATGCCCCCCACCCTTCCAAATGTAACCTTCAAGGTGAATTTAGCAGATTTATATTTAGATGCTGTCTCCAGAGCTAATGAAACCTGCTGCTGTCTTTTTATTTCTTTTCAAGGAACGGAGCTGCTTGCAGAAACAAACAGAAAACTTTGAATTTCAGAAAACTATTACATGTTTTTTCCTGGAAATGCAAAGAAGAGTTGAGAGGTAGAGAAGGCTGGCTGATGTTTGGTTTATGTCTTTTCCTTTTTTTTTTAGATTTTTCTTTTGATGCCTCTTTCCAGGAACTGAGGACGGCTTAGGTCAATGCTGTAAGCGGCGGCAGAGCTAGGCTTTTAAAACAGGGGTGGCAAGGTACTATTTGGGGGGGTCAATATATAAAGGGTTCAGTTAGACTACAAACACAAAAATGTGCAGGAGGAGCAGCTCTGCAAGTTGCAAAATATTCAGAGAGAAATATTCAAAATCCTCACCAAGGAGAGGTGGATTATTATCACATTCATTGGATTCGAAAATAATACTTTTCTGAACAATTTCCAAAAGCCTAAATTTAACCTCTATTTTATTATTAGAATAAGTATAAAATGAGCAATGAATACACTATAGATCACTGCACTGCCTCCAAACTTGCAGGATAAATAGATAACCTCATCTGGATCAGACTACAACTCTTACGTTGGGAAGATAGGCCAAACTGTATTTTTTTTTAGCTTTTTCATTGTTATGTTATGTTATTTATGATTTATGACTTAGAGACTTAGACAGATTTATTTGGTCATTTTTTATACACAAGTGTAAAGAAAAAGAAATTTCGTTTAGAACAGCTCTAAGCAATTTCATATTTTAAAGTGCAGCTTTGAAAACAGTAATAAATACATAGAAAATAGTTATATAAACATATGACTGTATATTTACAATTCTAACATTCTTTTTGTTTCTTACTTTGGGAAGATAGACCAAACTGTATTTTTGGAGATTTATTCATTGTTATTATAATCATATAATAGCCAATAATTACACTATAGATCATTGCAGTGCCACTAAACTTGTAGCAAACATAAATAACCTCATCTAGTTCATACTACAACTCTTACTTTGGGAATATGTGCTAAACTCTATTTTTTTAGGGTTTTTCATTATTAATGCAGGAAGGACTCACCTTGGGTTTGTAAAAACTGCTAAATGGGACAATTGTAGCTTTATATGTAGAGATTTTCCTTTTGTGAAATAAATGTTACTCCAATACTGAAATCATACTGATTGTCATTTTCTAAGCTAAAATGTTGAATGACATGAAAAGGCAAGACAAGACAAAATACAATTATTCTCTAAGTTTCTATCACATAGTGAGCTTTGCAACAATATGAATGAGTCTGTTGGTGAACGGACAATATAAATAGGCTCTGCCTTGCCCTGTTGGAAAAGCATGGTTATGACCTGTTCTCAGCTCAGGAACTGGACTCGTATGATATCAGGTTGTTCAATAGGTCTGCCTAAATAAAAGATTTAGATATGACTTATCAAGATATTCCTGCAAAAAGGTCTGATGTTGCAGGGGAAGGTAATGAAAAGTGTTTCGAGCTGTCATGATGGGATTAAGGTTCCTAACCCACATGCAGAACACACACGGGGTCAGATGAAAAGTTTGACTGTTTATTGCAAAGTTATTAGTTGATGCTGGGAAACAGATCCGGGGCTGGTCACACAGGGTTCTCTGCAGAGAGGGATAGTTAGGTTAGCCAGGATTCTGTTACTCTTGTCAGAGGATAAGTGCAGGTCTGTACCTGTTCTGTGGTTCAGGCTGAGTGGCAGAAGGAGGGAACCAGGAGGGTCCAGAGGCTGAGGGTCGGCAGAGGGCTAGGCAACGGTAGGGCTTGACTACAGACTTGACAGTGTTCAGATTTAGGGTTGCTTCCAGTTCTCTTCTTGAGAGCGGGCAGGCAGGTTCTGACAGTTTGATCTTCAGATGTGCTTCTGAGAGCAGGCAGGCAGGTTTCAGCTGAGAAACTCTTCCAGAGTTCCAGGGTACAGTCAGGTTCTTCCTAAGAAGCAGAGAGGACAAAAAACTGGTTAGGTTCAGATTCAGGTTTTCAAGGGAGTCAGAGAATCTCACAGGCTGGTTGGCTCAGGCTTGCTAACCGTAACTGGCTTAACACTCTGGCACTGGAGTGTTGCTCTGCCGCTGCTTAAATGCTGGTCTCCTGATGAGCAAATGAGCCGCAGGTGTGGTAGTCAGCTTCAGCTCCAGGAGACCTAGGACGCCCTCTGCTAGAGAAAGGTGGACAGACCTCCAGATCCCAACAGTACCCCCCCTCAACGACCGCCTCCTGGCAGTCCAGAGGATGTAGAAGGCAGAGACTCACGGTAGTCGTCAATCAGGGAAGGATCCAGGATGAAGGATCCCGGAACCCAAGTGCGGTCCTCCGGACCGTAGCCCTCCCAGTCGACCAGGTACTGCCAACCGCGGCCCCGGCGACGGGAGTCCACGATCTGGCGAACGGTGAAGGCAGGGTAACCATCAATGTCCCGGGCGGGTGGAGGGGAGTCGGATGGAGGGCACAAAGGGCTGGTCAGAACAGGCTTGATTTGAGAGACGTGGAATGTCGGATGAATCCGGAGAGAAGGTGGCAGATGCAGGCGGACGGCAGACGGATTGATGACTGAGGCTATCTTGTACGGACCAATGAACCTGGGAGAGAGTTTGCGGGACATGGACTTGAGTGGGATATCTCGTGTGGATAGCCAAACCTGATGTCCGGGTGAGTAGATGGGAGCTGGGCGTCGTCTATGGTCGGAGAATCTTTTATTTTGTGCAGATGTCTGGTTCAGGGCTGTAATGGTGTCTTTCCAGATCTTATGGCAGCGGCAGATGTGATGGTGTACAGACGGAACAGAGATCTCCTTTTGTTCGGCAGGAAAAAGTGGTGGCTGGTAACCTAGGGAGATTTGGAATGGGGACAGACCGGTTGCAGATGATTTATGAGAATTGTGAGCATACTCTACCCAGGGTAGGAATTGACTCCAATCGGTCGGGTTGGTGGAAGTCAGGCAACGGAGAGTGGATTCTAATTCCTGGTTCATTCTTTCTGTCTGGCCATTGGATTGAGGGTGGTAACCTGAGGAAAGTGATATTTTGGAGTTAAGTGCAGAGCAGAAGTTTTTCCAGACCTGAGCTGTGAACTGGGTCCTCTGTCGGACAGGATCTCCTGAGGGATGCCATGGAGTCAGAAAACGTGTTTAATAAGCAGTTGAGCTGTTTGGAAGGCTGTTGGGAGCTTCCTGAGGGGAACAAGATGGCAGGTCTTAGAGAAACGGTCAATGATTGTGAGTATTGTAGTCATACCCTTGGAGACAGGGATGCCGGTTACAAAATCCACCGCTATGTGGGACCAGGGATGAGACGGAACAGGTAAAGGGTGAAGCAGACCAGAAGGAGGCTGATGAGATGGTTTGTTTCTGGCGCAGATGGGACAAGCCAGAACGTATTCCTTCACGTCCTTATGGAGGGACGGCCACCAGAAATGGCGAGTGATGAGGGCAATGGTTCTGCTAACACCTGGATGGGCTGAAAACTTGGCAGAATGCATCCAATGTATTAGTCGAGATCTTACAGAGGTGGGTACGTACGTTCGATTTGGAGGTCCATTTCCTGGGTCAGGTTCAGAAACTAGGGCAAGATTTATCAGGTCGGAGATTTCCCAGGAAACGGTTGCAACGGTGCAGCTGGCAGGAAGGACAGAATCAGGTGTTTCAGGCTTATCAGGTGAGTACAGGCGAGAAATAGAGTCAGGTTTGATTCTTGGATCCGGGTCTGTAGGAAATAATTAGGTTAAACCGAGAAAAGAATAGGGACCAACGGGACTGACGTGGATCTGACCTTTTGACAGACTGGATATAGGACAGGTTTTTGTGGTCAGTCCACACCAACACGGGGTGTTCTGCGCCCTCTAGCCAATGCCGCCACTCCTCCAGAGCCAATTTGATAGCTAGAAGTTCTCTATCGCTGACATCGTAGTTTTGCTCAGCTGGAGAAAGCCTGCGAGAGAAGAAGGCGCATGGGTGAGTCTTATGATCAGAGTAAGATTGCTGGGATAAAACTGCTCCCACTCCAGAGTCAGATGCATCCACCTCTAAAATGAACTGCTTAGAGGGGTATGGTTGAATAAGAATGGGTGCACTGGAAAAAAGAGCCTTGCGTTTGTTGAATGCAGCCTCAGCAGACCAGTGGAAAGTTCTTTTGACAGATGTTAATGCAGTGAGTGGCTGGGCTGTCTGACTGTAATTCCTTATGAATCTCCTGTAAAAGTTTGCAAAACCCAAAAACCTTTGGAGTTGCTTGCGATTCTCGGGGGTAGGCCAGTCCAGAACTGCTTTAATCTTGTCCTCCGATGGCTTCACCTGCCCGCCCTCGAGCACAAATCCTAGAAAGGTGACAGAAGGTTGGTGAAATTCACATTTTTCAGCTTTGACGAAAAGTTTGTTTTCGAGAAGTCTTTGGAGAACCAAACGAACGTGTTTCTTGTGGTCTGACAGATTCTTGGAATAAATCAGGATGTCATCAATATAAACAAAAACAAAGATGTTGAGAAAATCTCTCAACACGTCATTAACCAGGGCTTGGAAACAGGCAGGAGCATTAGTCAGACCAAAGGGCATAACCAGGTATTCGAATTGACCTAGAGGGGTTTTGAAGGCTGTCTTCCACTCATCTCCCTCTCTTATTCGGAGAAGGTGGTAGGCATTTCTTAAATCCAATTTGGTAAAAACAGTAGCCCCTTGAACGGGTTCAAACGCAGATGCGAGCAGAGGCAAGGGATACTTGTTTTTAATGGTTATTTGGTTGAGTCCTCTGTAATCTATACAGGGTCGGAGAGATCCATCCTTCTTCCCAACAAAAAAGAAGCCTGCACCAAGAGGGGATGAGGACGGCCGAATAATTCCGGCAGCTAGGGACTCATTAATGTACTTCTCCATTGTTTCTCTCTGGTTTGGAGATATTGAAGAGTCGGCTGCTAGGAAGGGGAGCCCCAGGCAACAGATCTATGGCACAGTCATATGGTCTGTGAGGAGGAAGAGACAGTGCACTGACCTTGCTTGAAAACTGGTGCCAGATCGTGATAATCAGATTGTACGGAGGATAAATCAGGTGGGTCAGCCTCCCTTCGATTACTCGGAGACTGAATAGTAGGTGCTGCGGAACGGAGACAGGAGACATGGCAGGACGCAGGAGTCTGGTGTGTAACTTGATGTAATTTCTTTCCATCAATGGCTGAAACTCTAAGAGGTTTCTTCAGAGGGATGGTTTCAATGTTTAACTGTTGAACCAGGTTAGAGTCTATTAAATTCTTCTCACAACCAGAATCAATAAAGGCAGATAAGGTGAGAGTCTGATCAGAAACAAACAAGGTAGCTGGTAGCAGTAGATGAGAAGACTTTTCAGATTGCAGATGGTCTGCCAGACTCCTCATTTCCTCTGGCGGACCCCGGCTTTTACCTTAGCTGGGCAGGTGGAGACAAAATGGCCGGGCTCACCACAATACATGCATAAGTTCCGCTTGTATCTCCTTTGCCTTTCCTCGGTTGTGAGTCTGGTATGACCAATCTGCATAGGCTCTACATCAGAGGTTTCTGTGGAGGGAGAGACGCCATGAGTTAAAGAAGCAGGAACAGAAGCTGACTGGTTACAATTCCTTGGTCTGGAATCGGTCTCAGGTGGTGCAGAAAAAACAGAAGAACTGTTAGTTATTGGGGCAGTTACAGAGAAAACATCGCTCCTTAGTTTAGACCTGGCTCTGGCTCGAAGTTGATTATCCAGACAAATTGTTAATCTGATTAATTCCTCCAGGGTAGCTGGTTCGTCGATTGTGGCGAGTTCATCTTTTATTTCTTCGTCTAGAGCCTTGAAATAGGCGCTTTTAAGCGCGCATTCATTCCAACCGGAAGCTGCGGCTTTGACCCGGATGTCGATTGAGAAATCGGCTACAGTCCGATTTCCTCGTTTAAGATTTAGCAGAGCTCGAGAATCAATTGCTTTATCTGAGTCTTGATTAAAGACTTGTAAAAAATCCTTAATAAATTGGTCAAAGGTGCACCTGAAACTGGATTCTTTGGGGAATCTGGCTTCAGCCCATTCGAGAGCTCTTCCGGTCAATTGAGAGAGTATGAAACTAATTTTTCTCTTATCGTTGGAAAAACTGGACGGCGAGTGTTCAAAAATTAATTTACAAAGAAATACAAATCCTTTGCACTTACTCGTAATGCCAGAGAATTTCTCAGGAAGTGACGGATGGAATTCCGGAAATGACGAAACGAGCTCTGACCTTTGAGGCGGGTCTTGCTCCGGAACCGGAAGTTGAGTTGGTTCCGCTCTGGGAGTAGCATCTCTGAGATAGACGGCTAATTCCTGTAAAGTGTGATTTGTTTGTTCCAAGCGTGTGTTAAACTCACGGAGGGTGGAGTCGTGGCCTTGGATTTGAGCTCCTTGTTCCTCAATCATCATCTGGAGTTGGACTGCTGGGTTAGGTTGTTGGCCAGAGTGTTCTGTCATGATGGGATTTAGGTTCCCAACCCACATGCAGAACACACACGGGGTCAGATGAAATGTTTGACTGTTTATTGAAAAAACACAGAGTTATTAGTTGATGCTGGGAAACAGATCCGGGGCTGGTCACACAGGGTTCTCTGCAGAGAGGGATAGTTAGGTTAGCCAGGATTTTATTACTCTTGTCAGAGGATAAGTGCAGGTCTGTACCTGTTCTGTGGTTCAGGCTGAGTGGCAGAGGGAGGGAACCAGGAGGGTCCAGAGGCTGAGGGTCGGCAGAGGGCTAGGCAACGGCAGGGCTTGACTACAGACTTGACAGTGTTCAGATTTAGGGTTTCTTCCAGTTCTCTTCTTGAGAGCGGGCAGGCAGGTTCTGACAGTTTGATCTTCAGATGTGCTTCTGAGAGCAGGCAGGCAGGTTTCAGCTGAGAAACTCTTCCAGAGTTCCAGGGTACAGTCAGGTTCTTCCTAAGAAGCAGAGAGGACAAAAAACCGATTATGTTCAGATTCAGGTTTTCAAGGGAGTCAGAGAATCAGACAGGTTGGTTGGCTCAGGCTTGCTAACCGTAACTGGCTTAACACTCTGGCACTGGAGTGTTGCTCTGCCGCTGCTTAAATGCTGGTCTCCTGATGAGCAAATGAGCCGCAGGTGTGGTAGTCAGCTTCAGCTCCAGGAGACCTAGGACGCCCTCTGCTAGAGAAAGGTGGACAGACCTCCAGATCCCAACAGGAGCATGCTCTGGTTCTGATGCCAGTTTGTTTAAGCCTTTATCCAGCCTCATGTAGACGGGCTGCTCATATCACAGGTTATTAGCATTACAACAAGGACAGTTAGCTAGGTAGAGTGAATACACAAACTTGTAGAGGGCGGGGGGCTTGCAGGAAAACTGAAATCCTCATGATTTTAGTCTTTACCTGTTTGTTTTCACTCTACCGCTCCTGATCAGCACTCATTGTTCCCACCTGGGCGGCTCTTCCCCTGCTCTGTGCGAGATCATCTGCCTTTCACAGCTTTCAAGCCCTGCTTCATGAGCCAATCATTACCCTAATTGTCTTTGACCACTACCAAAGTCCTGACCTTACCATTGAGTAACTTGTATTCTTTCCGATTGATGTTGAATCTTGCAAGACTCTGACACTGATTAAGTCCACTGGATTTTTGAAAAGCCTCTGCCTGAGTGATCATTTGTCCATGACCCTGGACTGGAAAAGGATTTCTGTGGATGTCTGTAACTCTGCTCTCTTTAACCCCCAATACCCAAGCCCTCAAGTTTCCCTACCTCTAATTGGACCCCGCCCTGCTGGAGCTGAACCTGGCAATTCAAGTTTGTTTCTTTTAAAATTTTTGAATCTTCTCCAGTCAGACTCTCATCTCCTTTTTTTGTGTTCCAGGATGACTAGACTCCCGGTTCTGACAGAACCACTGTTTTGTTATTTTCAAATAAATCTTTTTACTCAAATCGTGACAATATGCTACATTACACAGACCAAATGAATAATTCTACCTCATTGTTGCTGAACATTTTTGCTAAGGACACGTTGTTTAAGTGTCTTCATGCCAGTGTGACGCTATTCGTCTGTTTCAGACTAGTATTTGAAGTAGTAATACTCATAGGTAATACTAAGCTCAAGTATTGTGGTGCAAAGTTAAAACAGCACTGGGTAAAATGGATGGTTCCCTACGACCCTGTATAGATTACAGAGGTCTTAACCAGATAACCGTCAAAAATAAGTACCCACTACCATTACTGGCATCAGCATTTGAACCTGTTCAGGGTGCAACAGTCTTCACCAAGCTC
The DNA here is from genome assembly GCA_030533445.1 of Cyprinodon diabolis. Classification (NCBI taxonomy): domain Eukaryota; kingdom Metazoa; phylum Chordata; class Actinopteri; order Cyprinodontiformes; family Cyprinodontidae; genus Cyprinodon; species Cyprinodon diabolis. The sequence continues at coordinate 2,735,814 of CM060069.1, read as the reverse complement.
GATTTGAGAAATGCTTATCACCTTCTCAGGATAAGAGAAGGAGACGAATCGAAGACAGCCTTTAAGACCCCTTAGGCCAATTTGAGTACTTGGTCATGCCTTTTGGTCTCACAAACGCTCCAGCCTGTTTTCAAGCTCTAGTCAATGATGTCCTCAGAGATTTTTTGAATATATTCGTGTTTGTGTACATTGACGACATTTTGATCTACTCCAAGAACCTATCTGAGCATAAGAAACATGTCCGTCTGGTCCTTCAGAGACTTTTGGAAAACAAGCTCTTTGTGAAGGCAGAAAAATGTGAATTTCACCAACCATCCGTCACTTTTTTAGGGTTTGTGCTCGAGGGCGGGCAGGTTAAGCCATCCGAAGACAAGATAAAGGCAGTTCTTGACTGGCCGACACCTGAAAACCGCAAACAGCTTCAGAGGTTCCTTGGTTTTGCAAACTTTTACAACTTTTACAAACCTGAAGGACACCATCGCCACCCTCAACCGTTCTTCTGTCTCAACTAAACGCTTCGCTGACTCCAAGAGACGCCCGGCCCCTGACTACTCCATTGGCCAAGAGGTATGGCTCTCTACACGAGACATTCCCCTCAAGGGTATGTCTCGAAAGCTGTCCCCCCGGTTCATTGGTCCTTACAAGGTTGCCCAGATCATCAACCCCTCTGCTGTACGTTTACACCTTCCTCCGAGTCTCCGCATCCATCCCACGTTCCATGTCTCCCAGATTAAACCAGTTGTTTCTAGCCCCCTGTGCCCTCCATCCGACTCCCCTCCACCCGCCCTGGACATCGATGGACATCCTGCCTTCACCGTCCGCCGGATCGTGGACTCCCGTCGGCGAGGTCGCGGTTGGCAGTACCTCGTCGATTGGGAGGGCTACGGTCCGGAGGACCGCACATGGGTTCCTGGCTCTTTTATCCTCGATCCTACCCCTGATCGAGGAATATGAGAGCTCCCTCCCGTCGACATCTTCTGGACCGCCAAGAGGTGGTCGTTGAGAGGGGGGTACTGTTGGGATCTGGAGCTGTACCACCTTCCTCCAGCAGAGTGCGCCGTGGGTCTCCTGGAGCTTGAGTCTTCCAGCACACCTGTGACGCATCTACTCATCAGGAGACCTCCCCTTTATAACCAGCTGCCAGACCTTGCTTCGATGCCGCAGTGTTGACCTTAGTTTGGTTAGCGACCTGAGCCTTCGAAATTGATAAGAATCTTAGTTGTCTCTAGAGAGAGATCTGATTCTAACTCTCTTCTGTTTTTCTCTCTCAGGAAACCTGTCTCTAGCCTGAAGCTCTGGATGAGCTTAACCTGCCAATCTGCCCAGGTGAGCCAAACCTGAAGATTCCTATGTGGATTCTCCTGCTGCTCTTAGTGAAGAGCTGAAACTCTAATCAAGGTCTGCCATTCAAAGTGAGAAGCTAGACGCTGCAGCTGCTCGTGTACTCTGCTGAACCAACAGTCTTTGGACCCAACGGTTCCTCCTCTCTCAAAGAGAAGCCTGGATTCAGTCAAGGTAGAATTCTGAATTATCTAAGGACTCATGCTCATCTGCCTGCCTTTCTAATCAAACTAACATCTCTGCAGACTTCAGTGAACCAGTTCAAGATCCTGTACTTAACTTGTATTATTGCACATTCAATAAACTCTGTTAAACCTTTTACCCAGCCTCCGTTGTGTTCTGCATCTGGGCTAAGCAACTAAAACCCATCATGACAAAACGTACATACCAGGGAAGGAAATGCTTTTCATCGATCCTGTGTGCCGCTATGTTCTGTTTTGATACACAAAGCACAAAGCAGCATCATGTCACCTTAACCAATTAAAGGTGTTGCAGAAGCCGGCTGCGTGAGGATGCATTCAAGTTTGCTGGGAAATTTGACCTTTCTTAGCAAATGTTTGTAAAATTAAAACAATGTTAATTTCATATTTAGAGAAGAACAACTCTGAATCTGGGCAACCACGGAGACAGGATCTTCCTAGGTTCTGCCTGGGGAAAAGGTTTGGTTACTGGTGAATAACTGCTCAGAGATGTGAAGGTGGAGAATGCTGAACTTACAGGGTTTGTCTTAGGCTTGGGAGACTCTCTCCCAACTGAGACTCTCTCATGCTGGTGTGTAGGAGGGTGGACAGGCAGGCGGGAAAAGAGAGAGACCAGACCTGCAGTATGACAGTTAATGTTCTACCCTTCGGGCTCCACCCCTGGCTGTAAGGCAGTGTTTACCAACTTTTTTTGACTTGTGTCCCCCTTTGGGCATTCTGTCTTACCATGAGTTCCTCTTTCAGTTAAAACTATTGATGACTGTCTATAAGTGAAACATACAATAATTGATTATAAAATAAATAGCATTTTATATAATCTTTTAAACTTGAGCATTTTTTGTCATGTTATTTTTTCTAAGTGATATAAAAAACCAACATAAATATTTTGCCTGGAAGCTAAGAAATCAAAATAAGTACAAATTAAAATCATACTATAAATCAATTAATCTGTCAATTATCTTTGTGATTAATTGATTAATCACATTCAGCCAAGGCCTCCAAAAGCATTCACAGGAACTTCCACAGAGGTGTGACCAACCACCACCCTCTGTGTTGAGGACAGACAAAACCACAGAACACTCTTTTCCCTCTCTTTTTCCCATGGAGCTGCCTGGCATGCACGTCGAAGAGGCAGCTAAAATGGAGATCCGGGCCCAAAAGACCCAGATCTCCAGAATCATCAAGTATAAGTCATCATTCTGACCATTCAGAACAAGACAGACAAAACAGACACATTGCAACACATTTGTCCTGAGTTTCAGAACGTACAGAGCCAGACTGGAGAGAAGGCCTCCTAAGGACCTCTGGTGTGAGCCGCCGAGACAAAGAAACCCTGGTTGCTGTTGGCCTGACTGCTAAGCTGCAGCTGGATGAAACTCAAGCCTTCCAAATACATTATTTGGCCAAATAATGTTTTATTCACCTCATGGATTTACATTGTAAATTGGTCTTAAAACATTCCAATTTATCTAAATTAGTGAAAAGCTAATTTGATCACATCCCAAATTCTTCCAGATAAACTTTGCTTTTCAAACACAAAATCCATCTTAAACTGTAATATGGTTTTCAACCATGTTTCCCTTCCTCTTTATACATAGTTGTTGAGTTTAGTTGAGTTTCACTAGTTTTAGTTTATTTAGTTTTAAACTGAAATATGTTTGACCTTGGAGCTGAATGATTTTTGTTAATAAACACTTATATTTTGAACAGAAGTTGTGGTGAATTTATTCCATGTATGTGCAGAATAAACTGTTTGACCGTGATTAGTGCTCGAATCACTGTTTCATTTATTGTTCTAACACACAGTTAGTAGGACTGTGTGTCATAAACAATATATAACCGCCGAAATAAAATATGACTAAATAAGATATTTACCACCCCTACCGGGGAGGGCAATAAACATCTTAAAGTATCAGAAATATAAATACCCGTCTGACTGGGAATTGAATAGAACATAAATCCACAACATTAATGTGGCATCCTACCTGGATGGGCATTAAACATAAAATCAAAACATAGTGTACAGGGGGTAACTGCTCCGTGCTTGCACCATCTGTTGTTGTTTGTCGCCGGCACAACAAATCCAATGATTCTTTTGCGAGGACAGCTCTCGCAAAGCATTCTGGGATATATCTGCTCATCTAGTGGCATTCGATCACTACTTTTCAAGATGCATTGTGGGAAATTTGAAGTCCACTATTTTCTCATCCACTAGATATTCGGACACTCCTCTAAAATAGCGTAATCACTATATAGTGAAAGGTGGATGTTTGGACACAGCCAGGCTTTTAGCAATGCAAATGGACGTTCATTGTACACCCTTGGACAACTTAATTTAATGGTAAGCTTGAAACTGAAAAGTTTACAAAAAACTCATCCAATCCCTGAAAACTATATGATGTCTTGTGAACACTTAAATAACACTGTGAAAGACAATATAAATGCCATTTATCAGACATTTACATAGTGCGCTTATTTTGCCCTTTGGACATTAACAACTGGTATAACTGCGTTTGGCGCAGCACACCAGCTTGTGTAAAACATCAGCTTACATTTACAAATGTACTAAGATACATGAAAATGTGCAAGTTTCAGAATTGGTTTCAGTGTCAGCCTTATTCTTAACATAGTATAAAAGTAGAAATAAAAGCTGTCATGGCCCTTTACTTCACCGTGCAAAGCCCAAAGATGGGATACAACCTATCAGGGATGGAACGGTTTATGAAAACCGTCCGAACCATTCGGTTCGACTGTCTCGGTTCGGTTCGCGTGTGTTGCGTTCGGTTCATGCGCTGCTCCTTTTTCTCATAGGCGAAGAAGCAGATCTATATTGGTCCTCTCCCTGACGATCGAACACCTCACCCTCTAGAGGAAGCTCATTTCAGTTCCTTTAAACCAGGATCTTTCAGTCTTGATCCATATTAATAGGTGACCATAGGTGAGGGTGGGAACGTAGATCGACCGCTATATCAGAGCTTTACCTTGTCACTCAGCTCGCTCAGACTGGTGCAGCTTCTGCATTATGGCAGCAAAAGAAGTGACCTGTCTCCTTCTTTGAAGTGTTCAACATAATTAACTATCACAATAAAAAAGTTGATGTAGGGCAATTGATCCTTAAACCTTGACATCCGGTCTGTTGGGTTACACTGCAGGTTCAAGCTCTGACTCTGCTCTCCCATTTGGCTTCCAGATGTGTGCATGTGTGAATCAGAGATGGGATCCCCCAACTGGAGGGAACCTCTGGACTGCGTCCGAGCCTCCGAGCTGTGCAACCAGAACAGTCAGTGTAGCTCGCGCTACCGGATCATGCGCCAGTGTCTGTCCGGCGGGGACAAAGAGCGCAGCACCATGCTGGCCTCCAAAGAGTGCCAGAGGGCACTGGAGGTGCTGCAGGACTCTCCTCTGTACGACTGTCGCTGCAAGAGGGGGATGAAGAAGGAGCTGCAATGTCTGCAGAACTACTGGAGCATCCACATGGGCCTAACAGAAGGTAAGCTTACGACACAGTAAGCTAACCATGCTTCTTGCTGATCTTTTCATTCTTTTTCCAGTTTAATGCTCAGATTGGTAAATGCTTTATGTGCTAAGGTCAAAGATGATCTGCAGCAATTGCTGTGAGGGAGCCAGGCTGCTTTTGCCTGAAGCAAAGAGGGAATATGATGTTCTTACTTTTTGTTTTAAGATGCATTGTTTGGATTTTCTGTAGGAGATCTGCTTTATTTGTGGAAAAGCTTCTATACAGACTGATTAGACAGACAGGAAACACAAGACTGATGTGAAAGAAAGAGGAACGTGTCTCTTGACTCTTGACACCCCCGACACCTCCCCACCCACCTGTGTAGATCCCGCTGCAGGACCTGCACTTTGCCTCAGTGTGTGTCTGTCCCACCCAGATGGACATACCCTCTCTGTGTTGTGCTGACAGTCACCCCCCCCATATACACCTACTTTTTTTACAAATCACACAGAAACGGCTGAAACAGCTTCTCTAGGTCAGATTATGACACATTCTGGAGTCACAGCATGTGGTGCATTCAAGTACTGCAGTAATAAGTAGTAACTAGCTTTTTTACAATATGTGTTTGTCTGCGCAGGTGTTCTGCCTGTCACTGAGGTTAACCCCTTGAGCCCGCCGTGCCATCTGGCACTTGCTCATGTTGATCCAGTTATAAAAATTGCCAAAACACAGTCACATGGTGTTTCATCCACATGCCTTTAAAATGTTGCTGTTAAAATTTCTAAAAACATGTTTCAAAATAATTTTTTCACAAATGCTTTTGGTTTTATAGCTGTGTACATAAATAAAATGAGATATGAAATGTCTGACTGCAGGAGTAATGCAACTGCCGGTATTCATTTTTAGCCCCGCCCCCTAATGGTCTGCATCATTAGAAACTAGAGGCTCAGACCTTTCCAAGGAGGTGTCGGAGGTCATTGTGCAGCCATTTCAGGTGATGTAACCGAAATGATTTACATTAGCTTGCTCTGTTATTCTTATTTTCTATTCAGTTTGGAGATATTATTGGTAAACATCAATGAAACGACGGCTAAATCTTTGGAGCAAATGCTTTGCCTTATGCAGAAGGTCTTCAATAATGGAAATTAGAACAGATTCCCTTTTATGAGTGGGAAAATGCATTTGGCCTAATTTGGCCACTTTTGCCACCACTGTGCTAAAATCCCATTTCCGCCTAGCGCACTGCACAATAAAAGCTTTGTGGAACATGCTTCAACTTATTCAGTCCAAATTTGCTTGAGTTCTAGTCAAGATGTGGATCTATAAAGTCTGAGGTTTCATCTAGAGTTTCAAATGGGCTTTCATGGTTTTTTGCAGTGTTTATTTCAGAAAAAAAATTAGGTGAGGCTAAATATTTTTCATTTTTTTCTTTTTTAATCACCTATAAATCAGACATGGTGACATTTAAAATAGTATTTCCACCTGAAAAATATTCCCCAATGCCTTTCTGTCACACAAATACAAACAATTGTATTTCCAATTTATAGTTCGGGAGATTAACTTACTTTAATCCACATATGTAATTTAATGCGCAATATGCTCCTAAGGCCCTCTGGACTTAAGGGGTTTGTTTACACAGTGAGTAAATGACTCCATCACTTAATTTGCATATTACGGCTACATCCACGTTGGCAAGAAAGTCATAAAAATATGGTTAAAACACAAGAACTTAAAATAATTTCTAATACTCAACAAGATTATTTAAGCCTGAACTAAAACTACATACATTATCAAATTCAAAGAGGAAAGCACAGTAGATGAAGTTATGTATGAGGATCCATTCCAGTGCAACAGGTAAAACAAAAATGACATCCCACTTTTTCATTCAGGCTGATCGATGGACTTCAGCGAAAAGGGACGCTACGCTCAAATGGTTTCCTTTCAAGGATCCAAAGAAACTGAATCGGTCAGCTCATGTTGAGTGGATGCTGGAAAAAGAGAGATGTTAGCATTTTGGAATCCGATTGCAGACCACTTTGGACTAGCATATGTCTGACCAAAGATGTCTGGTCAGGTAGGTGAGGGTCAGATCTGCTTGATCAGTTAACAACAACTTCATCCTTTTTCCCACTGAAAATACTGCATTAAAGCGTGTTTTTCAAACACGGGTCGACCGGCTAACAATCAGCATTTGGCTCCGTTCCCATTGGCTAAAAGAGCTGGGTCTAACCCCCTCACTGGCAGTTGCATGTCTGGTGACGCCATCACGCTGGGTTGACATTGATGATGTCATCAGTGCGACAAATATCAGGGAAGTAAACAATGGAGGGCAACATGTCAGGAAGCCAGGGCGTAGTCAGTGTGCTTTATAGTTTCTCTCTATTATCTCTCTGAATCCCTCTCTCCAGAGCTGCTCCATGTTCATCCAATGTAAACAGAGTTGTTTCAGCTTGTCAGATCAGAAGCGACTGGCACTGTATGTTGATGTCAGTGCATTGTGTTTAATGGTGTCACGCAATTTAGCGGTTCTGATGTGTCCACAGCATGCAGATCAGAGCTGAGGCAATTTTAACACGGATCACTTGCAGAGTAATTTGACCTGGGTAGACACGCGTCAGTGAGCTGTTCCAACTGCCGCTAAAAGCCCATTACTCCATTAAACTGTTTTTTTTCGGGCAGTGTGAAATAGTAATAGTTAGCTGTAGTGTTTAAGGTAAGCTCAGACTGCCTTTGGGACAATTGTCCCATTCATCATATCTGACCCTTTCAAGTTACATAGGTGAGTTTTTGAGAGGAGCAGCATGCAGGGAGCATCGAACGGAGGGAGCGCTGAAGATTGATATAACTTAAACCAAACTAATACTAGGATGAAGAGTTGCACAGGGATGCTCTAATGCGGCGGTTTTCAAAGTGTGAGGCGCGCCTCCCCTGGGGGGCGCCAGAGCACCTTAGGGGAGGCGCGGTGAGAGGGAAAAAATAAATATGGATTTAGGACCAAGTTGGAACTGTGGGGTACGCGTGTGGAGCGGGGATCAGTGGAAATGTTTCCCATCTTAGAGGATGTTTTTGCCAGAGCGGGGCTGAAGGTGGAGTTTTTACAGCAGGCTGTCTGCGCGCATTTGGAGGGGATGCGGGAGCAGTTTGGAGAGTATTTTGGAGAGGAGACAATGGCAAACCAGTGGGTGAGAAACCCATTTTCCTTCCCTGTGACACTCAAAGATGGACTTTCAGCAGTAGAGGAAGAGGCTCTGGCTGAGCTGAGCTGTGACATGGACTTGAAACAGAGGATGAGTGACGTGTCACTTGCGCACTTTTGGCTGTCAGTAGGGACTGAATTTCCACAGCTCTCAATGAAGATCTGATCAAAATGTTTCTGTTAAGATGTGGAAACACTGTTGGTATCTCAAACATTAAACCCAGAATCTCAGATGTAACGTTTGTTTGAGAAAACAGTTGAAAAGTGAGTTTGGGGTTGTTATTATCATTAGAAAAATGAAAAAAAGGGCGTATTTGCCATACAAAGGCCCCGATAAAATAATTAAAATGGGAGGAAATGTTTTAAAATGTTCGTGTGTTAAATTTCATTCAGATAGTGGCATTTTAAAAGATGAGATGGTTCTAAAATAAAAGCAATTACAAGGTGTTTTGTAGTGGCATTTGTTTCTCTGTGGGTTGATTATTTTTGGGGGGGGTCCAGCAGGCATAGTGCTCCCTGGAGGGGGGCTCACCCTTTCATACTTTGAAAACCTTGTTTACTTTGTTTATGCGGAAAAAACAAACATTTAGCACAAGAGTTTGTGTTTTTTGGTAGAATGTCTTTAAATGTTTTCTGGTACAATATTGCTTTCTGGGAAACCTGAAACTGTGGGAAGCATTGGAGCTTTGTTATATTATGATTATGTTATGTTTGGGCTAACTGGCGATTTACCAAATAATTCTTGTTTTTTTAACTCATCTAGAATCAAACAGCAGTTTTAGCTTTTGGGCATTAGGAGGTCCGGTCTATATACTAACTTCTAATGCTCAAACCACACCTTACCTGCAAATATGGCTTCATTTAAAGGAAAAGTGGATTTATTTTTTACTAGAAAACATTTGTTGTTACAAAAAATTACCAAGAACAGTTATAGAACAGTCCTACTAATTCCATCCAGCTCACACTGTTAACCTCTCCTGTAGATGCCACCTGACCATGGTAGGGAAGCAAAGGGGAGGGCCAAAAGTAGTCCTCCTTCCGGTTTTAACTCCCTTACCTGTGCAGTAGGGGTGAGACAAAAGAAACATAGAGGCAGGAGTGTTTGTGTGAAACTTCGGTCTGTTTATTCCTCCAGTCTGTCCTCTTTCAAAGAAAAAATATAGGACATTCTCCGGTCACGGTCTCTGTTAAAAACGGGATCTCATTATGACAGCTTCTTACTCACTCTTCTCGTTATAAACCTACAGAAACTTTTTCTCTTGACACAGAGCAAACTGAGCTCTTATCACAGACTAAGACTGTTCTTACAACAAAAGTTTGGAAATAGACACACTACCAACACCCTCCAGTTGTATTTTTAAAATTAGTAAATGTTTTGTAGATTTTCAATTCAGTTTATTTCTATAGCTCCAATTCACAACAAATGTCATCTCAAGGCACTTTACATCGACTCATTGACTCTTCAGCAATCCCTCACACTAAGCATGCTTGTAGCGACAGTGGAGAGGAAAAACTCCCTTTGAACAGGAAGAAACCTCCAGCAGAACCAGGCTCAGTGTGAGCGGCCATCTGCTGAGGCCCACTGGGGTTCAAGGAGACAGAAGCAGACATAGAAAAAGAAGCATAGATACAAAAGGCAACTGTCAACCAGCTCCACAGGCGGCCCCGTCCAGGCAACACACAGCCAGGCAGACGAGCTCCGAGCCAGCTCCCATGTCAGAGGATGAAGAGAGCACATCCAGTTAGTCACAGTCAGAGAAACAAGACTACACTGGAAAACAGGCCAAGCTCCAACATCTAGAAACAAAGGTGTTGATGGCAGCAGCACAGCTGATATTTCTCTCCAGGATGGAGTCACAGCCAAACAGGAACAGACCAGATGAAGCTACTATGAGAAAAAGCAGAGAGAGCAGAACGTTAGAGATTGAACTAACAGATTCTGCAGAGTGGGAGAACAGAGAGAGAATGAAGCAGAATGATGAAAAAGGGGTCCCTATGTCCTCCAGCAGTCTAAGCCTATAGCAGCAGAACTATAGAGATAGCTCAGGATAACCTGAGCCACTCTAACTAGAAGCTTTATCAAAAAGGAAAGTTTTAAGCCTAGCCTTAAAAGTAGACAGAGTGTCTGCCTCACGGACTAAAACTGGTAGTTGGTTCCACAGGAGAGGTGCCTGATAACTAAAAGATCTGCCTCCCTTTCTACTTTTAGAAATTCTAGGCACCACTAATCATTTATTAAAAAATATTTCATAATTTTATATTTAAAGTATGAAGTTTAAACTCTGAGTATGACCAGATACTTTAATACTATGATAGTATAATCATTTCATGATTAATATCCATAATTTAAAAGTCTTATGAAATGTCACCAGAACATTTTTCTTATATTTTATCTATTTTCATGTCCTTCCTCCTCACCTCTCCAATGGTTGTCCATTTATGCCATTTTCTGCTTCATTATAACAAATCTTCTTTCACAACCAGCATTTTAATGGATTAAAAATCTGTGTCCATTAATCTCTAATTTGCAGCCATTGGCTGGCAGCCAGCCTGAAGATCGCACTCTGAACAAGTATGAGAGAGCCTTTGGAGTATTTCACAGTAGGAAATACAAAAAAACAGCAGAGATGACAAATATTAGGTCAAATAGAGCTGAGATCAAACCTGGTATCACCGTGGTTTAACTAACAGAGAAAAGCGTCTCACAGAGGTGTTAGCCCACTACCAGAAAAGAAGCCTTTCCTACTAGGTTTTATGAGCAGCTGGTTGTGAATACTGCAATTCTCAATGAATCTGCCTCAACTTTTTCATTACAAACCTTATCTGTGCTGCAAAAAACAATGAAATTGATGGATGAAGATGTTCAGTTTGATTCTCCCACACGGATCCATGGGTTTTCCACTGAGGTGTGTCGTTTGTCTGGGATGTTTGTTCGTTGGTCCATTAAGCTTCAGATTGACTTCCTATGTCCTCCAGCTCTGCAGGAAATCCATGTGAATGAGCACAATCAATTTGCTCCAAACTGAATGACTAATGGAAAGAAAAGCCAAGTTCATGTCAGGGACGTTTGAAGTGTTGACTGCTTCTTTTTTTTTCCACAAGAAAAATGAATCAACAAAGTGGAGAGAGTTCCAGACCTCCCTCTTCTCTATTTGATAAAACGTAAATAAAACAGACACAGCCACAAATACCTACAGCTTTTTCTGTGTGCGATCAAATTTTTTCTGTATACCTCAGCAGGTCTTTATCCCAATAGGGAAGGCACAGCTGAAAGTCATTTCTGCTGCACAGACCCCCCTCTATTCTAGATGATGTTGATTTTCTGTCATTATCCTGTTAGAGGAGACCTGAAGTGTGAAATGTTCCGTCTTTAACTGAAAAGCCTCCAATTCTGGTTCAATATTTACTGATTTCCATCTAGTCATCCCTCGTTTTCCAGACCTAAAGGTGAACAGTTCATTATATTATCGCTGAAAAAACAGAATGAAATAGTCAACCCTGAGACAGACTAGTTTAGAGAGACTAATGTCCATGATCGTGCATTATTGGAGGAAGCTGGAGTAGCTGGAGAGAACCCATGCATGCAAAGAGAGACAACATGCAAACTTAATAAAGAAAGACCTTGGTACCAATCAGAACAACAGAATTGTCTCTCTACAACCCGGTGTAGGTACCAGATCTGCTCTTGGCCTGCACATGCCAGTGACTTTACTCTATAAGATTGGCTGAACGTTGCCACATGACATAAAACATTCTACTTACCCGGACAATGATAATAACATAACACAGCGTCCGTTTGCCGAGTCGGGAACATTTGGAGCATTAGCGTTTATAACGAGCGATGAATTTTATATGGTTGGTAACAAAACAGAAAAAAAATATGTTTATGGTGAACAAAGTAAATGTAGGACCAAAATATAAAGGGTGAGAGCTGGGTAGCGATGTTGCTAAAACAGGTTAGCCTGTTTTAACTCGGTCGGTTAGCCATATTAAGCTACACTACTACTTAACTTCTTTTCAACAACATGCCACCATTATTTTTCTACAAGTAGAATAACTTTGTTTTCATCATGTTTCGGCCATCTGCTGAGGCCAACTGGGGTTCAAGGAGACAGAAGAAGAGATAGAAAAAGAAGCTGAGATACAAAAGGCACTTGTCAACCAGCTCCAGCGACACAGCTGGTGTCACAGCCAAACAGGAACAGAGGAGGAGAAGCTACTATGATAAAAAGCAGAAACAGCATACCTTTGCAGATTGAACTAACAGATTCTGCAGAGTGGGAGAATAGAGATAGAATGAAGCAGAATGATGAAAAAGGGGTCCCTATGTCCTCCAGCAGTCTAAGCCTATAGCAGCAGAACTATAGAGATAGCTCAGGATAACCTGAGCCACTCTAACTAGAAGCTTTATCAAAAAGGAAAGTTTTAAGCCTAGCCTTAAAAGTAGACAGAGTGTCTGCCTCACGGACTAAAACTGGTAGTTGGTTCCACAGGAGAGGTGCCTGATAACTAAAAGATCTGCCTCCCTTTCTACTTTTAGAAATTCTAGGCACCACTAATCATTTATTAAAAAATATTTCATAATTTTATATTTAAAGTATGAAGTTTAAACTCTGAGTATGACCAGATACTTTAATACTATGATAGTATAATCATTTCATGATTAATATCCATAATTTAAAAGTCTTATGAAATGTCACCAGAACATTTTTCTTATATTTTATCTATTTTCATGTCCTTCCTCCTCACCTCTCCAATGGTTGTCCATTTATGCCATTTTCTGCTTCATTATAACAAATCTTCTTTCACAACCAGCATTTTAATGGATTAAAAATCTGTGTCCATTAATCTCTAATTTGCAGCCATTGGCTGGCAGCCAGCCTGAAGATCGCACTCTGAACAAGTATGAGAGAGCCTTTGGAGTATTTCACAGTAGGAAATACAAAAAAACAGCAGAGATGACAAATATTAGGTCAAATAGAGCTGAGATCAAACCTGGTATCACCGTGGTTTAACTAACAGAGAAAAGCGTCTCACAGAGGTGTTAGCCCACTACCAGAAAAGAAGCCTTTCCTACTAGGTTTTATGAGCAGCTGGTTGTGAATACTGCAATTCTCAATGAATCTGCCTCAACTTTTTCATTACAAACCTTATCTGTGCTGCAAAAAACAATGAAATTGATGGATGAAGATGTTCAGTTTGATTCTCCCACACGGATCCATGGGTTTTCCACTGAGGTGTGTCGTTTGTCTGGGATGTTTGTTCGTTGGTCCATTAAGCTTCAGATTGACTTCCTATGTCCTCCAGCTCTGCAGGAAATCCATGTGAATGAGCACAATCAATTTGCTCCAAACTGAATGACTAATGGAAAGAAAAGCCAAGTTCATGTCAGGGACGTTTGAAGTGTTGACTGCTTCTTTTTTTTTCCACAAGAAAAATGAATCAACAAAGTGGAGAGAGTTCCAGACCTCCCTCTTCTCTATTTGATAAAACGTAAATAAAACAGACACAGCCACAAATACCTACAGCTTTTTCTGTGTGCGATCAAATTTTTTCTGTATACCTCAGCAGGTCTTTATCCCAATAGGGAAGGCACAGCTGAAAGTCATTTCTGCTGCACAGACCCCCCTCTATTCTAGATGATGTTGATTTTCTGTCATTATCCTGTTAGAGGAGACCTGAAGTGTGAAATGTTCCGTCTTTAACTGAAAAGCCTCCAATTCTGGTTCAATATTTACTGATTTCCATCTAGTCATCCCTCGTTTTCCAGACCTAAAGGTGAACAGTTCATTATATTATCGCTGAAAAAACAGAATGAAATAGTCAACCCTGAGACAGACTAGTTTAGAGAGACTAATGTCCATGATCGTGCATTATTGGAGGAAGCTGGAGTAGCTGGAGAGAACCCATGCATGCAAAGAGAGACAACATGCAAACTTAATAAAGAAAGACCTTGGTACCAATCAGAACAACAGAATTGTCTCTCTACAACCCGGTGTAGGTACCAGATCTGCTCTTGGCCTGCACATGCCAGTGACTTTACTCTATAAGATTGGCTGAACGTTGCCACATGACATAAAACATTCTACTTACCCGGACAATGATAATAACATAACACAGCGTCCGTTTGCCGAGTCGGGAACATTTGGAGCATTAGCGTTTATAACGAGCGATGAATTTTATATGGTTGGTAACAAAACAGAAAAAAAATATGTTTATGGTGAACAAAGTAAATGTAGGACCAAAATATAAAGGGTGAGAGCTGGGTAGCGATGTTGCTAAAACAGGTTAGCCTGTTTTAACTCGGTCGGTTAGCCATATTAAGCTACACTACTACTTAACTTCTTTTCAACAACATGCCACCATTATTTTTCTACAAGTAGAATAACTTTGTTTTCATCATGTTTCGGCCATCTGCTGAGGCCAACTGGGGTTCAAGGAGACAGAAGAAGAGATAGAAAAAGAAGCTGAGATACAAAAGGCACTTGTCAACCAGCTCCAGCGACACAGCTGGTGTCACAGCCAAACAGGAACAGAGGAGGAGAAGCTACTATGATAAAAAGCAGAAACAGCATACCTTTGCAGATTGAACTAACAGATTCTGCAGAGTGGGAGAATAGAGATAGAATGAAGCAGAATGATGAAAAAGGGGTCCCTATGTCCTCCAGCAGTCTAAGCCTATAGCAGCAGAACTATAGAGATAGCTCAGGATAACCTGAGCCACTCTAACTAGAAGCTTTATCAAAAAGGAAAGTTTTAAGCCTAGCCTTAAAAGTAGACAGGGTGTCTGCCTCACGGACTAAAACTGGTAGTTGGTTCCACAGGAGAGGAGCCTGATAACTAAAAGATCTGCCTCCCATTCTACTTTTAGAACCACTGCAGATTGAGAGCGAAGTGCTCTGTTAGGAACATAAGGAACAATCAGATCTCTGATATCAGATGGAGCTTGGCCATTTAAGGCTTTATATGTGAGAAGAAGGATTTTAAATTCTATTCTGGATTTAACAGGAAGCCAATGAAGAGAAGCCAGGATAGGAGAGATGTGATCTCTCTTTTTAATTTTCATCAGAACTCTGGCTGCAGCTTTTTGGATCAGCTGAAGGCTTTTAACTACAGTTTGTGGACTTCCTGATAGTAAAGAATTACAATAGTCCAGCCTTGAAGTAACAAATGCATGGACTAGTTTCTTAGCATCACCCCTGGACAGGAGATTGCTCATTTTTGCAATATTCCGCAGATGAAAGAAGAAAATTCTAGAAACCTCTTTGATATGGGATTTAAATGACAGGTCCTGATAAAAAATAACACCAAGATTTTTCAGACATGCCTGTAATCTATGTAATGGGTTAGCTTCATCTGGATTTATAGACAGATATATCTGAGTATCATCAGCAAAAACAGTGGAAATTAATCCCATGCTGTCTAATAACGCTACCAATTGGGAGCATGTATATAGTAAAGAGAATTGGTCCTAGCACTGATCCCTGTGGTACTCCACAGGTAACCCTTGAGCATGTTGAAAATCTGTCATTAACATGAACAAACTGAATTCGATCAGATAGATCATATTTAAACCAGTCTAGAGCTGTTCCTTTAATTCCAACAAAATATTCAAGTCTTTCTTAAAGAATATTATGATCAACTGTATCAAATGCAGCACTGAGATCCAACAGGACGAGCACAGATACAAGTCCATTATCTGAGGCCATGAGAATATCATTAGTGACTTTCACCAGAGCTGTTTCAGTGCTATGATGAGCTCTAAAGCCAGACTGAAACTCTTCAAAAAGTTCATTATGGTGTAAGTGGTTTCACACTTGTTTTGCAATTTTACTTACTCTGAATGTTCAACTGGATCAAAGCAGTCTAAACCCGGTTAAGATTCTATGGTTACCTCAGATGCTGCCTCATCTTCCAGAGATAAACCAATCATAGTTAGAGGAGTGCTAATGATCTTATTTTTTTAATAAGATCAATCTTATTTATAAAGAATCCCATAAAATCATTACTGCTAAGAGCAGGTGGAATGGACGGTTCAACAGAGCTATGGCTCTGGGTGAGTTTGGCCACTGTATTAAAAAGATATCTAGGATTTTCTTATTATCCTCTATTAAGGAGGAGAAGTATGCTGCTCTTGCTTTACAAAGGGTCCTCTTATACAGCAGTAAACAATTTTTCCAGACTAGGAAGGACTCCCGCAGGCCTGTGGAGTGTGATTTTCTCTCCATTTTCCTAGCATTTAGTTTCAAAGTACGCACCGCTGCATTAAACCAAGGAGCCAGCTTTCTGTTTTTAACATTTAAATTTTCACAGGGGCTGTATTGTCTGAAGCAGTACGCAGAGAACTAGCAACCCCATTAACAAAATCATCAACCTGTGAAGGCGAGTAAGCTATGCTTTTGCACTCTGCAGCACTGCTCAGCGAAACAGAGGAGAGAGAAAGTGAAGCAGATTCTTTAAAATGTATAACTGCACTATCTGATAAAGATCTACTAAAGTAAAACCTACTTTAGGAGGAGGAGAACTCTGTTAAAGTAATCCTGAAAGCTAATAAAAAGGGGTCAGAGAGGACAGGGTTTGGAGGAAATACTGTTATTTCTTCACATTCTATGCCGTATGTCAGCACAAGGTCCAAAGTATGAAGATTAGAATGTGTATGACTATTTACATTTTGAACAAAGCCAATAGCGTCTAAGATCACTCCCTATTCAATTCAATTTATTTGTATAGCGCCAATTCACAAAATGTCATCTCAAGGCACTTTACAATTCAACCAGATCATCCAGTTAAAATGATTGAAAGTTTTCTATCTAAGGAAAACCATTTAATTGCATCGACTCATTGACCAAAAGGCAATCCCTCACACTAAGCGTTATATCGAGAGTGGAGAGGAAATACTCCCTTTGAACAGGAAGAAACCTCCAGCAGAACCAGGCTCAGTGTGAGCGGCCATCTGCTGAGGCCGACTGGGGTTCAAAGACACATGAGCAGAGATAAGAATAAGGCCGTGAAAGGCGGCCCTGTCCAGGAAATACACAGCCAGGCAGACAAGCTCTGAGTGAGCTCTCATGTCAGAGTCTGGTCCTGCTGGAGAGCTATGAGAGAGTCTGCAAGGCTGCCAAGGTTCTCTCACCTTGGCGAGAAATGCCGTGTGCTGGAGTAGGACATGTATGTAGACATACTTACTCTGTCTGGCTTGAGGACCAAGAGGTTCATCTTCACCAAGTCTTCGCCAGCAAGCACTAAATCCACTAACTCGAATAGAATGTCTGAACCAGGTTTCTGGAATGTATGACTAACTTTGGCTTGAAACCCCTGTTAAGCAAAAAGGACCTACTCTGGAGGAGACTTGCACAGAAAGTTGTCACAAATCACAGAAGTAGCAGGAATGTTGTCTCTGCAATGCCTCCACAGTCATCTCCGACATCTACCCTGAAAGATGTGCTACAAATAGAAGTTTGTTTTTCAATGCACTGCATAGAGTCTAGACTTGATATTTCTCTGAGTGTGAACAGAACAACCTGTTCAGAAGAGGTAGAAACAGCACAGATTGTTAGATTACCATGGAAACGGACAGCTGTATCACAGAATTCACCTCACTGAAAGAAAGTGACAAGTAGTCTGACAGTATGTCAGAGTGACATGCCTGTCATGATAGTTTTACATTTCTGTTCTTTGGAACTCACATATTCATCTTTTTTCAGTAACCCAAGAGGTGCCTGCCTTATGTCTCATAAAAAAGTTTAATAATATCTAAAAAAAAACATTATTTTGTTTATTCAGTTTTTAATATGGCTGGCAAAACAATAGCTAAAAAAAGGGTACTATTTTTCTTAATTCAGCATATTTTTCAGAATTTTAGCCCTTCTTGCTTTTAAAAAAATAATTTTGATACAAGAAGAAACTATATCTGGAGAACAACTAGGAACAACTAGTCCCATGAGGACCACAAAACCCAGCAGAAAGGTCAGAGAGGAAGTTCTGGTTGAGTTCAAAGCAGCTTTAGCTTTAGCAGTAAACCCCAACGTTTGAGATCTGTTCAATCTGACTGTGAGTGTTGGAATAAAGGGATTTATTGTGGTAAAATAAATTTAAGGAGGTCAGAACAACAGTGAGTATAATCGACCTTTAACAGAAAATCGCTGATCCCCAATAACAAAACTGTGATGTAATTTCATCCTTCACAGGACCTTTAAGCAAACAATAGTTTAAAAATTGATCCAGCAGCCTTCCCTCAAGCCTGAGCAGCTGGAAGTGATCAGAGTGAGGTGGAGGCATGTCTCCTTACTTCTGGTTCACCTATATGGCAAGCTGTTTTGACATTTATTAGGAGCGCTGTCCTCTCTATTGTTCCATATATTGACCTCTAAAATAAGATTCTTCCTGGTCAAAACTACACTCCTACCAGGCAGAACTGTACATATAGATATCCTAAACAATATTTTTGTCAGCAGTCTACCTATTTTATGTTAAAGAGCCCCACTATTCTTTTATATTTTTTCATTTTAGATAGGCATTATTAAAATTTAGATATCTGGAATTCTAATTTAACTTCCGCAAATCCTCTAATATAGGACAGGGCCTTTATTTCAGGTACATCTTGGTCCAGGCCATTATTGGAAGGAGGCCAGAATTGGAGGCAGGCCTCTATTTCTATTTGAGCAAAACAGACTACCAGTGGAATAAATAAAAACAGGATTTTGTGTCTATTTGAATTTATAAAATACTAGGTTCATTTATTGAAAAAGTACAGTTACCATAACGTAACTGAAAAGAAAAAAAAAAGCCTACACAGAATGGAATGTTTGCCAAACCAACTTTCAAAACAAAGTATTAAAAAAATATGAAAAAAAAACTGTTCTGCCATCAGAGCGACATTTTATTTGTTTTAGGCTAAGTGGAAGTAGGCTAAAGGAATCATGTATCTCAAGGGGAATTCCGAGCAATGAAGGCCGACTAAATTCTGTCATTTTAACGCTGTTCACCATAAAGCAAACATAGTGCATTGTAAACATTTACCATGGTGATAATTATTCATAACAAAACGCAACTTACAGGTTTAATCACCTTGCCGCTCACTCAAATTGTCTTGAAGTTTGAAGAACAAAAAAACAAAAAAACTTCAATTCTGTTTAATCCTCCACAATTTACTCCTCCTTTTCATCTATTCCCATAATCTCCTCATCACTTGTGGATCAGGACGATTGGGGCGACTACGATCTCTGGGTAAGCATTGGACTTCCCATGCTAATGGCTGGGATTCGTTAGCAAACATTACCCCCCTGTGGTACTTGTATGTTACTATCACAAGTTTTTGTGGACTGCCCAGAAACATTGTTGGTTCTAATTATAGCCCCGGCCTGTATGAGAGCCACTATTCACCTCCGCTGACAGCAACACAGGCCATTATTAGAGACCCGGCTGCTAATGGAATACAGGCAAATATTACAGGGTTTACAGTAGTCATAAAATAAGTAGCTGATATCTGTAATGACATTTTTTTAGCAGAAATATATTTTTGATATCAAGATTTGGACTTCTGGACATGTGTAATGTTATATTCATTTGTGAAACCTGAAATTGTCATTATGACTAGTAATAACTCTATTATTGAGATCTGAAAGTAGAGGTCATCTTCTTCAGAATTCATCTTTAGAAAGGAAGAATGTTTATCTTAGATTGGAAGAATATTTTTTTAGATATCTGGTAAGAATGACATTTATCATATCTGAAAATTTTATTTTAGATAGGAAGAATGTTATTTTAGATATCTGAAATGCATTTGACATTTGGATTAGACATTCAGTCAAGCTAATAAATGGCCTGCCATACTCTCCTGGAGAGTGAAGGGGAGATGACTCACTTCCAGTCAAATTGATCTGATGCACTGAGGAAAATATTAAAATTTCTAGGTTAAACACAATCTTGTGACAACAGTTTTCACATTAGAGCATGAAGAAGGTCACGCTGCACACCGACACCTCTCTGTGAAGCTGTGTTTCATGAGTAATTAGGAGTTTGTCAGTGGTTGTTTCTGGAACAGGAGGTGGGAAGGAGGGATTGGTCCCAGTCTACCCAAGTGGGCCATGATGATCAGCAGGTGGCAGCAGCAGCAGTGAGGGAGATCCTCCAGGCCTGTGGAGGGACCTAAAGTTAACATGGCTATTAGTGAAATTGTAAGGAATAATAATAACATCAACTTGTTCAGGTTTTTTATCAGAAAAAGTTCCCCTGAAGTTATTTAAACCAGAAGTTAAAGTTTGAATGGATTATATTTATGGAGGAGATCCAAGGTTCTGAGCTTAAACAGAAATATTAGCCAAGGTATTTTATTTATAGATCACAATTCAGTAGCAAAACAAGTCAAAGGTCTGCACAGGAAAAATAGAATAGCAACAAACATATGAAAAGATACTTTGCTGTGGTAGAGAGGTAATTGGATACTGAATACATATGAGTCATTTTAGAGAATGATAATAAATATTAGACAGCTATAAAAATGAAAATCAAGCTGATATTAAAATAAAAGAAGGTTGGACTATAAACTAGGGCTGGGCGTCACAGCATTAAGAGTGAATTTCAGATTTGTTTTCCTATGAAACAACCTAGATATACATAGAATAGAAGCTTGTGCTGCGTGGTGATCCAGCCACACTTATGAACACTTTGGTTCTTATTGGTTAGGATGCCTCTCCAGGGAGGCATCCTAACCAGATGCCCGAGCCACCTCTCCTGGCTCCTCTCAATGTGAAGGAGCAGCGGCTTTACTCCTCGGATGACTGACACAAATGGATCTAGCAATACCCCTTATTGATTATTTCATTCATTAATTCATCCCCAGGGGACAAACTAATATACGCCTAAAAAGAGGATTTGGGAAAGTATTCTTCACCTGCAACTTATAAATTTGTTTTTTTCCTTTTTACTGATTTTTGCCTCATTTGTAAACCTTCACATCCTCACTGAAAGTAAGGAAAGCAGGGATTAGGCTCTGCGGCTCCTGTGATGACAACAAGAACAGATCAGGATGTGCCATATTAATCTAAAATCTGTTACCATATCAAATCACAGCCAGCTGTTTTTGTTTGCAGATGGAGATTAAAATGCCAGATTGATGCGAGTTATAAGTTGATTATACAGGCTCAGTGCTGAATAAAACATCCAGCTTTAAACCATGATGTGAGATTAGAGGATACTGATTTTCCAAAACATTATTTCCAAAAGGTGTTTTTGGAAGCAGAATTACATTTACACTTATTGCTTTCATCTGCCTTCAGAAACGAGTTTGTTTCAAATTCAAATGCTGATCTTGTCATGATGGGTTTAAGGTTCTTAGCCCACATGCAGAACACAACGGAGGCTGGGTAAAAGTTTAACAGAGTTTATTGAAAGTTTCAACAACACAAGATAATGTACTGGTTCTGCAACTGGTCCGGGCAGGTTCACTGAAGTCTGCAGAGATGATAGTTTGGCTAGTGGAGCAGGCAGATGAGTTATGAGTTCTTGATTATTCAGATTCTACCTTGACTGAGTCCAGGCTTCTCTTTGAGAGAGAGGGAACTGTTGGGTCCAGAGACTGTTGGTTCAGCAGAGGATACAACCAGCTGCAGGTGGATGTGATGTTGGACTGATCGGGCTGAGATCTCTCTCTCGTCTGCAGGGAAAAGTGGAGGCTGATAACCAAGAGACACCTGGAACGGGGATAGACCAGTAGAAGCAGATTTTAATGAATTGTGGGCATATTCGATCCAGGTCAGAAACTGACTCCAGTCAGTTGGGTTGTTAGAGGTCAGGCAGCGGAGAGTGGACTCTCTAGTTGCTGATTCATTCTCTCCGTCTGCCCGTTAGACTGTGGGTGATAACCAGAGGTGGGAGATGACTTACAGTTTAACGCAGAACAGAAGGCTTTCCAGACCTGAGAGATGAACTGTGGACCGCGGTCGGAGAGGATTTCTTGTGGGATGCCATGGAGTCGGAAAACATGCTTCACGAGAAGCTGGACCGTCTGGAAAGCCGTGGGAAGTTTCCTGAGGAGGATTTTAGTGACAGGCCTTGGAAAAACGGTCGACGATGGTTAAAATGGTGGACATACCTCTGGATATCGGAAGACCAGTGACAAAGTCTACTGCGATATGTGACCAAGGACGGGTCGGAACAGGTAGAGGATGCAGCAGACCAGAAGTTGGTTGGTGAGAAGTTTTGTTTCTGGCGCAGATGGGGCATGCCAAAACGTACTCCTTAACGTCTTTGTGTAAGGATGGCCACCAGAAACGTCTTGTGATCAGGGCAATAGTTCTGCTTACTCCAGGATGGGCGGAACATTTAGCAGCATGCATCCACTGGATCAGTTGGGATCTGACGGAAGATGGAACATAGGTTTTATTTGGAGGACCGTTACCTGGGTCAGGTTCAGAGGCTAGGGCAGCGTTGATGAGATGATCTCCCAGGAAACCACTCCAACAGTAAAGGAGGCAGGGAGGACAGGCTCGGGTGTCTCAGGTTGGTCAGCGGAGTACAGACGAGAGAATCGGGCTTGACGTTCTTGGATCCAGGTCTGTAAGAGATAATGAGATTGAATCGGGAGAAGAATAATGACCATCTTGAATGACGTGGATTAGATTATTTGGCTGATTGGAGATAGGCCAGGTTCTTGTGGTCTGTCCAGACCAATACTGGATGCTCGGCCCCCTCGAGCCAGTGTCTCCATTCCTCCAAGGCGAGTTTTATGGCAAGAAGTTCCCGGTCTCCAACATCATAGTTTGCTCCGCTGGTGAGAGTCTACGTGGAAAAAAAGGCATAGGTGTGAATCTTTTGGTCTGAGTCAGATTGTTGAGACAAAACACTTCCAACACCGGAGTCTGATGCATCCACCTCTAAGATAAACTGTTTAGAGGGGTCTGGCTGGATAAGGATGGGTGCTCTTGAAAACAGGTTCTTTAATCTTTCAAAAGCGTTCTGGGCTTCAGGTGTCCATTGAAAAGTCTTCTTTACAGAAGTCAGGGTTGTGAGAGGTAGAGCTGTTTGACTGTAATTTCTTATGAAGCGTCTGTAAAAGTTTGCAAACCCTAGGAATCTCTGAAGCTGTTTGCGGTTTTCAGGTGTCGGCCAGTCCAGAACTGCTTTTATCTTATCTTCGGATGGCTTAACCTGACCGCCCTCGAGCACAAACCCTAGAAAAGTGACAGGTGGTTGGTGAAATTCACATTTTTCTGCCTTCACAAAGAGCTTGTTTTCCAAAAGTCTCTGAAGAACTAGACAGACATGTTTCTTATGCTCTGATAGGTTCTTGGAGTAGATCAAAATATCATCGACGTACACAAAAACGAATACATTCAAAAAATCTCTGAGGACGTCATTGACTAGAGCTTGAAAACAGGGAGGAGCGTTTGTGAGAGCAAAAGGCATGACCAAATATTCAAATTGGCCTAAGGGAGTCTTAAAGGCTGTCTTCCATTTCCTCTCCTTCTCTTATCCTAAGAAGGTGATAAGTATTTCTCAAATCGAGTTTGGTGAAAACAGTTGCACCCTGAACAGGTTCAAATGCTGATGCCAGTAATGGTAGGGGGTACTTATTCTTGATGGTTATCTCATTTAGGCCCCTGTAATCTATACAGGGGCGCAGGGAACCATCCTTTTTGCCCACAAAAAAGAAACCAGCACCAAGAGGAGAAGAAGATGGGCGGATTATCCCAGCAGCTAGAGACTCATTGATGTACTTCTCCATGGTCTCACGTTCAGGCTTAGAGATGTTATAAAGTCTACTGCTGGGCAGGGGAGCTCCTGGTAATAATTCTATGGCGCAGTCATATGGTCTGTGAGGTGGAAAAGACGTCGCACTGACCTTACTGAAGACTGGTGCCAGATCATGATACTCGGGAGGAACAGAAGTAAGGTCAGGAGAGTCCATCTCCCCCCTACCTCTAGGGGACTGCACAGCAGGAGCTGCAGAACGAAGACATGTCTTGTGACAGGAAGTGGACCAAGACTCAATGTGGCGTTCAGCCCAATTAATATGGGGGTTATGACGTTCCAGCCACTCGAATCCCAGCACCAAGGGGGAGCATGCAGAAGGAAAGACAAAAAACGTTAACGTCTCACAATGATTTCCAGAGATCAACAGTTCTAGAGGTTGTGTTTGATGAGTGACTTGATGAAGTTTCTTTCCATCAATAGCGGAAACTCTGAGAGGTTTAGACAAAGGAACGGTTTCAATGTGTAATTGTTGGACCAGATTTGAATCAATGAGATTACTTTCACATCCAGAGTCAATGAAAGCAGACAAGGTGAGGTTCTGGTTAGAAAAAAAAAGAGTAGCAGGTAACATCAGATGAGGAGCCTTTTCAGTTTTCAAATGGCCCGTCAGACTCCTCAATTCCTCTGACGGGCCCTGGCTTTTGACTTAGCCGGGCATGAAGCTATGAAATGGCCAGTCTCACCACAGTACAGACACAGATTGCCCCTAAATCGTCGTTGTCTTTCCTCAGGGGATAGCCTTGTGTGTCCAATCTGCATGGGTTCGACCTCCGCTCCATCTGAGTGAGAGACTTGGACAGGCACAGAAAGAGTCTGGTTTTTAGACTTTGGCTTGGAACAAGGTTCTGCGGATCCAGAAAAAACAGAAGCAATATTTAATGCAGGAGCTGACACAGAAAAAAATTAGACTTCTTTGTCTAGTGTTGTTTCTAGTTCGGAGCCTGTTATCCAATCTGATTGTTAAACGGATTAAATCCTCCAAACTAGTTGGTTCGTCGATTGTGGCTAGTTCATCCTTGATGTTTTCATTTAAGGCCTTAAAATAAGCACTTTTGAGTGCACATTCGTTCCAACCTGAGGCTGCGGCTTTGACCCGGAAGTCGATGGAGAACTCAGCCACTGTAGAATTTCCCTGTCTTAAATCTAGCAGGGCTCGGGAGTCAATAGTTTTATCTGAGTCGTGGTTAAATACTTGGGAAAACTCAGATATGAACTCGGAAAAAGTACAAGAAAAACTGGATTCTGAAGAGAACCTTGCCTCCGCCCATTCAAGGGCTCGTCCAGAGAGTTGAGAAAGAATGAATGATATTTTCTTTCTGTCATTTGGAAAACTGCCAGGAGAATGCTCAAAAAGTAATCGACATTGGAACAAAAATCCCTTACAATCTCTTGGGTTACCTGAAAATCTTTCAGGCGGACTAGGACGGAAATCAGGAGGTAACGTCACTGCCAGTGACCTCGGAGGCGGAAGTGGATCCGGAAATGGACGTACCGCTGGCGTGGCGTTAGCATTACCCATGTAGCTGGCATACGTTTGTAGCATTTGGTTCTGATGTTCAATCTTTGTGTGTAACTCACGGAGGGTATGCGCATGTCCAAGGATCTGAGCGTCCTGTTCCTCAAGCCTCCTCCAGAGGTGATCTGCTGGGCTTTGTGTTTGGCCGCAGTGTTCTGTCATGATGGGTTTAAGGTTCTTAGCCCACATGCAGAACACAACGGAGGCTGGGTAAAAGTTTAACAGAGTTTATTGAAAGTTTCAACAACACAAGATAATGTACTGGTTCTGGAACTGGTCCGGGCAGGTTTACTGAAGTCTGCAGAGATGATAGTTTGGTTAGTGGAGCAGGCAGATGAGTTATGAGTTCTTGATTATTCAGATTCTACTTTGACTGAGTCCAGGCTTCTCTTTGAGAGAGAGGGAACTGTTGGGTCCAGAGACTGTTGGTTCAGCAGAGGACACGACCAGCTGCAGCGTCTAACTTCTGACTTTGAATGGCAGACCTTGATCTGAGTTTCCAGCTCTTCACCAAGAGCAGCAGGGGAATGCACATAGGAGTCTTCAGGTTTGGTTCACCAGGGCAGATTGGCAGGTTAAGCTCACCCAGAGCTTCAGGCTAGAGACAGGTTTCCTGTGAGGCAAAAACAGAGAAGAGTTAGAATCTGATCTCTCAACAGAGACAACTAGATTCTTTCAGTTTCAGAGGCTCAGGTTGCTAACCAAACTAAGGTCAACACTGCGGCGTCGAAGGAAGGTCTGGCAGCTGGTTATAAAGGAGAGGTCTCCTGATGAGTAGATGCGTCTCAGGTGTGCTGGGAAGCTCCAGCTCCAGGAGACCCATGGCGCACTCTGCTGGAGGAAGGTGGTACAGCTCCAGATCCCAACAGATCTGTGTCCAAGGAATTGGAAACAGTTAAATCTAACTCAGATACAGGTTCGGTTATATCTGCGATTCACATCTGTGATAAAATCTCGAAGGACCTATTATATCACAGCATTATTGATTGACTGTTGATCTCACAGTGGAGGAGAAATTTACCCGTTAAATCAACTCAATTAGTCAAAGGAGAGGAATGTGTCAAAGGACAAAAAATTTGCATGGGATATATACAGTATATACAGTGTGTTAAGATATGACAGCTTTACAAAAAAAAATATTTTATAGTAGGATCTTTATACAGGTTTATTGCACAGGATGTTTACATGGGTATTTATATAGATGGATATTTATATGTACTTAGTTATTGCACAGCGTATCAAATGCCCCTGATAGGATCTCCCATGGCAAAAAGACACCTTTGTGTGAGCCTCTAGGCCCAACATCGGTGCAGATTACCCGGCCTTTTTGGAGTGCTTGGGAGGGGTACTAGATGGTGCTCCTAATGGGAACACCATTGTTTTCCTGGGGGACTCAAACACCCACGTGGGCAGCGACAGTAAGACCTGGACAGGGGTGATCAGTAGGTATTAGGGATGGAACGGTTCACAAAATCCAAGGTACGGTTCGGTTCACGGTTTCGTGGTCACGGTTTTCAGTTCGGTATATGTTGATTGTTAGCCTGACATGTTGCTAGGGTGGCCATTTCTATAGCACCAAAAAGGAGGACAATGTGCGGAATATCAATAAATTACTAAGGTGTACATAAGAATCGGGTAAAGTCACATTTATTGTACAATTCTTAGTAGTTTAAAGAAGATGCTTGTGTAGCTAAATAGAACAAAATATTAAAGAGATGTAAAAAAAAAAGAATTGGTTCCCAGCATTGTATTTATTTAATACATTGTGGTGTTTAAAAAGTGACCATTTTTTGACACGATTAATTTGCGCAGAACTGCTGCAATTGATCATAAAGCAGTTGTTTGGAAATGAAGCTCAAGGCGGAGAAAGACCTAGAGAATAGGACGATACAAATTTCAAAGAGTGGCCGGAAAAGAGGAATTTGTGACATGGCTGCAGCCTGTCGAGAGTAAAGATGATTTCACTGTGTTCTCTATCTATCTATCACTCTCTCTCTCTCTCTCCATATATATATATATATATATATATATATATATATATATATATATATATATATATATACATACAAACTTGAGTCATGGAACTGTGCTTACAGCTCCTTATTTCATGTAAACTAATAACTTGTGTACATGATACTTGTTGATGGCATTAAAATATTTCTAATAGCATTAAAAGAGCATTAAATTAGAGTTCTTCATTCCTGTATAAACCCTGTGAACGTTTAATTTAATATGACATATTTAAAAAAAATCCACATCATCATCCAGCAGATGTTCAGTTTCTGCCCAAATATTTTCTTTTTGTTGTGGATTTTTGTATCAGGAAGAACTAGGATCATCCATAGTTTGTATGAACTCTGTTTGTTCTCTGCTTCCAAACTCACACCTTTTCATCCAATCCTGCAATAAGAATTTTCTTTTAAAGTTGTGAGATGCTCTCTAGAATCTCACAACTTCTTCCTGGTCTGTTGAAGCACCAATAGCCTGCATCCAATCATTTAATTAATTGCTCTTAGTTTTTGAGAATATACACGAACTATGCTCTAATTTCTAGTTACCAGTCTGTTTTTACTATAATTTAATTTGACAAACCGGGTCTTCTCTATATTCTTTTTCCTGTACGGTGCGATTGCAATTGGGGGTCCTGATCTGGACTGACCAGAGCGGAGCAAAAAAGAGCTCAGTTCCGTATTTTGACGGTGAGGGACGGAGAAGACGTACGTGGGTAGCGACGAGCGGAGGAGTAGCGGAGGATGTGGAACAGCTCTCATTGATTTACATCACAGACAAGTACTCCGCACGAAGTACGTGAGCGAAGCGGAGCTCTGACGGAGTATGAAAAATCTGGGGGTAAAGGAGGACAAATTCACGTCCGGCTGAATGCGGCGCCGGACAGCAGTGAAAATCCAGACTGTCCGCCCTAAAGCCGGAGATCTAGCCACCCTACATCTTGGTCGTGTTGTTGTTATCATAAACAAAACGTGTTGCACAATGCTTGCACACTGTTTTTATCCACACCTTTCTTTCCGCCGTCATCGTAGGTCACTCTAAATGCAAAGTGGTCCCATACAGCAGACCTATAAAGTGCTGCTGGTGCGTCTTCCAACTCCTGTTCTTTCCCACTCGCCATACCCACACAATTCTCCACAACAACTGATTTTTTTCTGCTACACCCGGCTACGCTCTTTCGTTTCTTCTTCTTCTTGTTTACTACTGGTGGTTGGCTTTGGTCGCAGTACCGCCACCTTCTGCTCTGGAGTGTAAACGCTTCGCCTATGAGAAAAAGGAGCAGCGTATGAACCGAACGCAACACACCCGAACCGAACCGAGACAGTCGAACCGAACGGTTCAGACGGTTTTCATAAACCGTTCCATCCCTAGTAAGTATGGCCACCACGATCTGAACCCGAGCAGTGTTCTGTTATTGGACTTCTGTGCTAATCACAGTTTGTCCATAATGAACACCATGTTTGAGCACAAGGGCGTCCAAAAGGGCATGAGGAACCAGCACACCCTAGGCCGGAGGTTGATGATCGACTTTGTAGTTGTGTCATCTAATCGCTGGTCGAGTGTAAAATCTATCTTTTTTTTTTTTTTTCCAGTGGCCTTAATCCTCTTCCGTAGATTCAGCATTAACCTTGACCTTAATCCTAAATCTTGGGATGTTACCTAGCAGTTTAGCAAGACTCTTTAGCTGTTCAAAGAAGCAACTGTGTTTCTGATTTCTAAGATGGCACGGAGTGTTTATGTGTCAGCCTCAATTTCCAAACACTTCCCTACTCACTGCTTTAGATCTCAGCTTTAAGAAAGTGATGTTTCTACCCCCTGATGAGGCCTTTAAGATTCAAGACATGGAACAGGTGATGGCACTTCACATGAAAATGATGTTAAATGTTTTACGCTTGTGAAATCACTTTATTTCTCATCTGTTTTGCACATCCAGAAAAAGACTTCAGACTTAAAACTAAGGGGAATGTTAGAATCTTAAGTAATAATCTGATTGAATTTTCTCTGCATTTTCTGTTAAATATATTTCTACTATCTTAAGTTGCTAAAGACAAACATAATTCTTTCTGAACTACTCGATTCATCTCCAGAAGAATCAAAAGGTCTCTTGATTGCTAAAATATTTTACAACAGTTCTAATTTATGATGGTTCAACATGTGGGAAATCACAAAGGGATACGAGATAATACCGTAATATGAAAACAGAGAACAGAGAGGGTAAAGTTGTAAGGAGTTTGTATTGTACCTTAAAATCTTGCATAAACCAATATAAGTATAATTTGACCCTTGACCGATCTAGAAGAACTCTGTTTTATTTAAATAGAAATCAGCTTTTTTATGTTAAAAAAAAATCCAGAATACATTATGCAAGCATAGCTTTTTTTCTTATTTCCATTTTCACTTCATAGTTAGCTTGTTTTCAGATAGCTCTTTTAAAAAGCCTTGTTATTAATGCTAAGACAAGTAAAATCTGCCAAACCTTTGATTTGTTTTTTATTTGGATTTTGAAGTTGCCAATGCATTCTTTTTAATTTCATACTTGAAAAAAGGAACTAAATTATTTGCATTCTTTCCATATATACCTTCTACTCTTGTCAGCACAGGAGGATACACACTTACCTTCGTTTCCGTAAACAATTTCTCAAAAACCAAAACAATCTTTGAAATAGGAATTAAAAGAATGACCTCGTACTTTTACCTTCTGATTGGCTACAACCAAACTTTGGTAGGCAGGCAATAGGTATTGCTTGAAAAGTTCAGTTTAGGCAACTGGACATGACGTTTCCTAGAAGAAGATTTGCATCTCATCCAAGAGGCTTCTTCAGTCAGTTCTAACTATTGGTGGGGAGCAATGAGATTAATATAGTGTAGGTGGAACAATGAATTAGGGGAAACAAAAGGTGGCTCTGATCCCTCCTACTGGATTGGCCATTGAGGTCACCTGGGGGTTAATGGTCGTTTGGGGGTTCTGGGCCCTTCACTATTGCCCTATTTACACTACCCATCTGAAACCGATCCCTGCCGAGTTCGGACCGAGCTTGGCTCCTTAAGACCATTTATACAACAGGCTAGCACGGTTCCTCACCTCCTATAGGTGGCCCATGATACTACAGAAAGAAGTGACCAGAAATAGATCCAAATATAAAAACAGGCTAATAATCACTCCTAACTCAACCTTCAGATTAGAAAGGGGATTCTTCAATGCAAAATAATCATTCTAATTCCGTAAAGGTTCAGAAAATCCACTGGACTTGGTTTCCAAATTTTGAAGACGTTTCGCCACCTCTCCAGGAAGCTTTCTCAATTCAAAAGTCGAAAGCTTCCTAGAGAGGTGGCGAAACGTCTTCAAACTTTGGAAACCAAGTCCAGTGGATTCTTTTTATCTTTAACAGAATGACTATGACCTGGATGACTGAGAATCTTCATCAGCAATCATTCTAATTATTTTAAAAGCCTAATTTGACAAGTAGAGTTTGGACAGCAGGGCGGGTTATGAGAACTCTACTGAGAACTTCTTTACTGATATTTTTGTTAAAAGCCTTGGGTTGAGCAGCTGACTCCTCGTTGTTCAGACACCTTGTGACCAGTCTTTCTACAAGTGATTGCTCTGCCTCATTGCTAAATACTGCACCTAATAGATCCTGCCAATTAATATTGACTGGCTGGTTGCTGTGCCTGCTAATGTTGTAGGTCTCTAAGTATTCTGTCCAATAACTGGGCCTGGTGCAGCACCTAATCACAGAAGTGCTTTGGACTTCAGCCTGGTAAATTATCATTTAACTCTGACATTGGTATTTAGCACACAGCCAAATAAATGGCTAATTTAGCAGTCTGACTAATGACTGATGTGTTTAGTATGTAGACTAATGAGCGAGCTGGAGGCTGATTAGCACTGCTCCACAGAGACAGACCGGTGTTGTTTACTCATTTCATTCTCAGCTGCCTGACACTGAAAAAATGACTGGGAGTTTGTTAGGCACAAGTGTATCTTTTATACATTTGAGCGGGAATACGAGTGTTTTTTGACGACAGGAGAGGGAAGTTGAGAGTCTGTGCTGTTGTGGTTAATTGATTTTTGTGAAATTGTCTCTTTGGAGGCCGGAGTGACACTCAGTGTTAATGACTTACTTCATTTATAAAATGTAGCCTTTCATTCAGGCTTTTAAAGGGAACAACAGACAATATTATTAAACGATACGTCTCACTTTGAGTTTTTTTTACTAGTTGTTATCAGATGTAATAAATGAATAAAAGAGGAAATATGTGCTTGTTTCTGTATAAATTGTGTCATGGAATGCTGAATTGAATTCTTAGACTTAGACAGATTTATTTTGTCATTTGTTATAAACAAGTGTAAACAAAAAGAAATTTCGTTAATTCAGTTTACAGTTTGTGCACAACTCTACAATATTTACCAGACGCATCTATCTATCTATCTATCTATCTATCTATCTATCTATCTATCTATCTATCTATCTATCTATCTATCTATCTATCTATCTATCTATCTATCTATCTATCTATCTATCTATCTATCTATCTATCTATCTATCTATCTATCTATCTATCAAGTACCTATAATTATAGGGGAGTGGCGGCCTAGTGGTTAGGGCATAGGGCTTGGAATCCTGAGGTTGTGAGTATGAAACCCCCTCCCACAGACTGCCACTCTGGGCCTCTGAGCAAGATCTTTAACCCCAGGTGCTGCACAGTGGCAGCACACTGCACCCCAAAGGGAATGGGCTAAATGCAGAGAGTTAATTTCTCCATTGTGATATCAATACAAATCAATTTATTTATTTATTATATTTTTTCAGTACAGTTTGTGGACCAGTGCTCTACAGGTGCACTGGTCCACAAACTAAAACTGGTAATTGGTTCCACAGGAGAGGAGCCTGATAACTAAAAGATCTGCCTCCCATTCTACTTTTAGAAATTCTAGGAACCACTAGTAAACCTGCAGATTGAGAGCGAAGTGCTCTGTTAGAAACATAAGGAACAATCAGATCTCTGATATCAGATGGAGGTTGGCCATTTAAGGCTTTATATGTGAGAAGGAGGATTTTAAATCTATTCTGGATTTAACAGGAAGCCAATGAAGAGAAGCCAGGATAGGAGAGATGTGATCTCTCTTTTTAATTTTCATCAGAACTCTGGCTAAAGTTTTTTGGATCAGCTGAAGGCTTTAAATATATTTTGGGAAATTTCTGATTGTATAGAATTACCAAAGTCTAGCAAGCCCTTCCTAAAAGCTACTATCACTGACGGTTTGAACAAAGATAACCAGACTTTCCTAATTTCTGGGGACAGTCTGCATCCTGGACCGCCTGTCCCCGAATAAAGCTGTCCCCAGAAATTTCCCAGATTTTACCGTGTCATGAATGAGGAGGTAAATGTTTTGTGTATACTGTTATTAAGGTAGAAAAAGAATGTGTAAACAGGTTGCGCGCAGAAACAGCTGTTAGGCAGCTGACTGACAGCTGTTGACGTATAGATGAAGAGCAGAGCATAACAGTTTTAAATCAGACAAGGAAAAAGTGAAAGTTTGGTATCGCAAACTTACTGTATTAAACAATTCAGCATCAAAATACTGATTCAACTTGCCAAGGCTAGATACCGTATGAAGTAGTAGGCATTCAAAATTTCCCCACTTTCCTGAAGGGCCCTTGGCTGGTCCCCCACAATGTGATTTTAAATATCAATCTTTGTACTAAAATATTCTTTTTGTCATGATTTGTGGACATTCAGATAAAATTAACATTAAAATATCAGTCTAAGCACAGGCTCCCCTCAGGGCTGCGTCCTGAGCCCCCTGCTGTTCACCCTGATGACACCTGACTGCGTCCATTTTTACTATTTTTCAAGGCAAATAAAATCTAAAAGTCTAAAGAGAAGCTTCATCTCCTGATCAAACCCTGTAATTCAGTCGAACGGTGGAGTCAGAGTACGGTAAATTCTCTAATATTGGCCTCTATTCCATTAGTGGCCGGGTCTCTAATATTGGCTTTCTGCCTGCGGAGGTAAATAATGGCCAGACTCGTATACAGGACGGGGCTATAATTAGGGCAGTCCTCAACAACTTGTGGTAGTAACATACAAGTACCACAGGGGGGCAATGTTTGCTAACAGAAATCCTTAGAAAGAACTCAAGAGATAAGTGCTATGTAATTGTTTTTCATTATCTTAGATTAATCAATGTAATTGAGAGGATTTCAATCTTATTTTGGTTTTGTTGGTTTTTGTTTTGTTGATTTGGTTTTGTTCAGTATAAGTAGGTAGTAACCATTCAGACCAACACTCCATACCAGTTGGTGGCGGTAATGCACCATTTCGTTCGGTGCCAACCGCCAGTAAAATCCCATAAAGAAGAAGAAGAATGTTTGCTAATGAATCCAAGCCATTAGCCATTAACATGGGAAATCCCATCCTTACACAGAGATCGTAGTGGCCTTACACAATCGTTCTGATCTGAATGTGATTGGCTGTGAAAAATGTGATTACCGATAGGTCTGGTGGTAACCAGGCAGTGTTAAAATAACAGAATTTTGTTGGCTTTCGTTGTTCTGAATTTCCCTTGAAATATACGATACTGGTAGCCTACTTCCACTTAGCCTGCCTCAAATAAAATGTATCTGTGATGGCAGAACAGTTTCCATAATTTTTTTTTAAAATTTGTTTCGTAAGTCAGTTTGGCCAAGATTCCATTCTCTGTATCTTATTTTATTTTTTGTATTGCCGTGCAGAAAAATTGCAGTTGCTGGAAGATGCCTGAATAATGTTCTGTATACCGTTATGGTAACTGTACTTTTTCAATACATGAACCTAGTATTTTATAGGTTCAAAGAGACACAAAATCTCGTTTTTATTCATTCCTCTGGTAGTCTGTTTTGATCAAACAGAAATAGAGGCCTGCCTCGAATTCTGGCCTCCTTCCATTAATGGCCTGGACCAAGATGTACCTGAGTGAAATAAAGGCCCCGTCCTATACTAAAGGATTTACGGTAAAAGAAAATGCATGCCCAGAAGAAGGCCAATGGCTTGAAGGGGATTTTGCTGAGAGTCGCAGGGAGTAAGTTGCAATTCGGCTGGTGTTTGACAGGGAATGCCGATCTTGAATGGCTGCTACTGTATGAAAAATAGAAAGATCCTTAACATGTTGCTGTACCACGGGAGGGGAGAGAATGGATTTTGGTCCGGTTCCGTTGTGAGCAGCCGTATTGGGGAGTGTTGGCCTAGTGGTTATAGCAATGTGTGAGAGGATTAATCTGAAGTCCAGATGGGTGTTTAATCTCTCCTTACATCAGACTTAGGTCCAGGGGAAGAGCGACAGTAAAAATAAATTCGTAGACTTAAAGATGCCGCAGCCTGAAGATGTGATAACAGAGTGACGGACTGCAAGAAATCACATCTGTAATCTGATGCTCTGATATGAGAGTTGTAGTTCTGATCCACAAATTTGTAGGTCAGATCCATCACACTGACAATATTTTAGGCATACTAATTTCCGAGTAAACTCCAGATCTGTTTAAATTGTAAGTATTTCATAAAAAATGCTAACACAGTATTTAGACTTTGTTGCAAAATTAATTTATCGTGCATGTTTAATTCAGAATTTTTGTTGAAAGCCACAGGCTAATGCTGCAAAGCTGAGGGGCAGACCTCAAAACCAAAACGATGTGTCTACTCTAGGATTGGTTTGTACAACAATCAGAATATAATATAATATTGTACAATAATCAGAACATAACCAGAAAACATCCCATGAAGGGTTCAGATCAGGATCTTTGACTCACCAAGGTTCTGAACACCTTCCTATTGGAGGATTATAGCTCCTGCGTGTACCCTCAATTACACAAAGATGCTGACCACATAATGTCAACAGAACTGTGTGCTCACAGTAGGTGTGAAACACATGCAGAACAATTATCATGATTAGACCTGTTATGATTCTTGGTTTCTTCTTTGTGTGTGTGTATTCATTAGGCATCAAGACAACAAATAATTTACCTACCTCCCAACTATACACACACACATGAAGATGTCAACTATGTGGGTAGCTGGGGAAGAAGGATCCTGGTTGAGTATCCAACCAGATTATCTCTTATACAGTAAAGACATGTTTACTATGCTACTCTTTTTTTCTATAGCAGTAAGGTTTATCTAATGTTGCACTACACACAAGTAATATCTCCATGACCTTATCTTTACAGATACTTAGCAGCTTTTATTCTAGACAATATTATTTTCTATATTTAATCCTGCTTATAAAGAGCACGTAATGCAGAACAACCACATTACTGATGCCTTTAAGATATCATATGGAAATAAAAAAGTTGTCCTGAAACACATGTTCTATTTTTCTCCTTCACCTAACATTGATCATAGCTGAGAACACTAATCGCTTTATCGCATCATTTCATAAAAGATCCAGCCTTTATTTCAGTGATAAAAAAGAGATATATTTTGTCTTCTTTCTAAATAGGTTTTAATTGGGTTTTAATTGGTGATATAAGACAAAATAGGACGTTAAAAAATAAAGTTGAATTTCTTAGATAATTTTTGGTGTTTAAGGACATGAAAAGAAAATCTGTATTTTTCAAAGATAGGCTCGGATGGAATTGTTAAGAATAAGAAAAAGACCCAATTTGGTTTTCCTGTCTCAGTTTTGTTCATGAATTTTGTTCAAATTCTGATGAAGGATCGGTGTGATGAAGGGCAGGTGTGATGAAGGGCAGGTGTAATGAAGGGCATGTGTGATGAAGGGCAGGTGTAATGAAGGGCAGGTGTGATGAAGGGCAGGTGTGATGAAGGGCAGGTGTAATGAAGGGCAGGTGTGATGAAGGGCAGGTGTAATGAAGGGCAGGTGTGATGAAGGGCAGGTGTAATGAAGGGCAGGTGTGATGAAGGGCAGGTGTGATGAAGGGCAGGTGTAATGAAGGGCATGTGTGATGAAGGGCAGGTGTAATGAAGGGCAGGTGTGATGAAGGGCAGGTGTGATGAAGGGCAGGTGTAATGAAGGGCAGGTGTGATGAAGGGCAGGTGTAATGAAGGGCAGGTGTGATGAAGGGCAGTGGTGAGCAACGGCAGTGGTGATGAAGGGCAGGTGTAATGAAGGGCAGGTGTGATGAAGGGCAGGTGTGATGAAGGGCAGGTGTAATGAAGGGCAGGTGTGATGAAGGGCAGTGGTGATGAAGGGCAGGTGTAATGAAGGGCAGGTGTGATGAAGGGCAGGTGTGATGAAGGGCAGGTGTAATGAAGGGCAGGTGTGATGAAGGGCAGGTGTAATGAAGGGCATGTGTGATGAAGGGCAGGTGTAATGAAGGGCAGGTGTGATGAAGGGCAGGTGTGATGAAGGGCAGGTGTAATGAAGGGCAGGTGTGATGAAGGGCAGGTGTAATGAAGGGCAGGTGTGATGAAGGGCATGTGTGATGAAGGGCAGGTGTGATGAAGGGCAGTGGTGATGAAGGGCAGGTGTAATGAAGGGCAGGTGTGATGAAGGGCAGGTGTGATGAAGGGCAGGTGTAATGAAGGGCAGGTGTGATGAAGGGCAGTGGTGATGAAGGGCAGGTGTAATGAAGGGCAGGTGTGATGAAGGGCAGTGGTGATGAAGGGCAGGTGTAATGAAGGGCAGGTGTGATGAAGGGCAGGTGTAATGAAGGGCAGGTGTGATGAAGGGCAGTGGTGATGAAGGGCAGGTGTAATGAAGGGCAGGTGTGATGAAGGGCAGTGGTGATGAAGGGCAGGTGTAATGAAGGGCAGGTGTGATGAAGGGCAATGGTGATGAAGGGCAGGTGTGATGAAGGGCAGTGGTGATGAAGGGCAGGTGTAATGAAGGGCAGGTGTAATGAAGGGCAGTTGTGATGAAGGGCAATGGTGATGAAGGGCAGTTGTGATGAAGGGCAGTGGTGATGAAGGGCAGGTGTAATGAAGGGCAGGTGTAATGAAGGGTAGTTGTGATGAAGGGCAGTTGTGATGAAGGGCAGGTGTGATGAAGGGCAGTGGTGATGAAGGGCAGGTGTAATGAAGGGCAGTTGTGATGAAGGGCAGTTGTGATGAAGGGCAGTTGTGATGAAAGGCGGGTGTGTAGCAGGCATTGTTGCAGAAGTTACGGAAAAAAGTGTCTTGCTGTTGGAGAAGTTGTTACACAACAATCTTCAAAGAATGCAGAACTGAGTTTCCTTGATGAAAAAGTATTTTTTAATGAACCAGCTACACGTGCTATTAATTATTGGACTATTTTACAACATATATATAAAGGGATTAAAAGTATATTTTTGGGAATATTTGAATAAAGGATCCATGAGCGATAGAGGTTATATTGTCATTATGCCAAATTGTGCTTGTCTGGTAGAAATGCTTGTCTTGATTCTTCTCCTTTACCCCCGAAGGGTGGGTGTGATGAAGAACAGGTGGGATGAAGGGCAGTTGTGATGTACCTGTGAACACAGGTTACTGAATAAAAAAGATCAATTAAACAAGTGGACACTTATGAATTTCAATGTACAGAGATGTACAACAATTATTAAAGAAAAGGGTAAGTCACTCTGACAGGCTGTTAGACTTGTTGCCACGTCATTTTGATATAGGGGAAGGTAACTGTGATGTAGCTCTCTGTTTCTCTATTCCTCCAAGGACCTGGTCTAAATGGATTGGACGCGGTCTAAATGGATTGGACCATTTGAGGGCTGTGAAAATAAGGAGGCCAGAAGAGTTTGGCTATGGATTCATACAGGTCCAGCCTTCTCTGGCTTTCACAGCCTGTATGGTCAGTCACCTAGCAACCATGACAGTTTACACGCAAAGCAGGCAAAGAATGGATGCAGAACTTCTCACTAGTGTTCTGGGTGCTAACAACATTTTTGAGGAGCTTCAGCAGCAGAATATCAGCTTTATAGTCTCCACACTGCAGAGCTATTGAAATCTGAGCTTAAATGTCAGCCCAGTCGAATTCCACAGGGACAGATAAAACTGAAATAAACCATACATTACTGGCACATATACAAGTCAGATACTGTAACTTCATAAAAACTGCACTTCCAATATTCACCACTGTACAAAGCCATTTCCCTGTTACCTCTTAGCATGCAGCAGCCGGCTTGCTTGGACTCACAATGAATCATGGGATACCTAAGGCTATAGAGGATATAGCAGACAAATTCTTCAAAATGAGCAAAAAGAAGGCTGCATTAGTCCGCCGCATAACGAGAAGTCTTCCAATCCGAACAGACATTGCAGCCGCACAATCATGTAATTGCCCGATG
The DNA here is from genome assembly GCA_030533445.1 of Cyprinodon diabolis. NCBI lineage: Eukaryota > Metazoa > Chordata > Actinopteri > Cyprinodontiformes > Cyprinodontidae > Cyprinodon > Cyprinodon diabolis. The sequence continues at coordinate 2,697,083 of CM060069.1, read as the reverse complement.
AATCTGGCCTTCAGGGGACGCAGCTGCTGAATTCGAACTCGGCAAATGTGTTTTTGCTCTAGCATTCCTCCACCCTGAAATCTCTTCTCCAAAAAATTCCAGCAACAGATGTTGCTAACATTAAGAGATAAAAAAAATTCTTAGCAGACGTCAATGAATTGGACGGAACACATTTTTTTCTAATAAACTATAAATTGACAATTCATTGTAAGTGGATTATTTGTTTGTATCCCTAGTCTTTAGGTTATTTCAGGCTGATCTCAAACCTGCATGACAGCCCAAAAATCTGCAGGAACTGGAGACCTGTCTTGTCAGAAAGAACGAGAGACTTATCTAGGACTAATCAAAGGGCCTCAAAGTGCCATCCTCTGACCCACTTCACAAAAATCTTTCTATGAGCACAACTTTTTTGCAAAAAGATGTTGACAGCCTGTCTGGTCTTTTTGCCTCTAAAGCTAAAGCTAGTTAGAGAAAAGACAGCAAACCAAGAAAATGTGTGTCAGGCTATTAAAATGGACCAGGAAAGACTCTCAGATTAAAGTCTGATTGCAGACACACAAACACCAGAGATAACATTTAAATGGAGAGTTGGAGAGAATCACCCCGAGCTGAAGACAAACAACTGCACCCAGATAACATTAGATATGCCCTATAGCTTTCCACTTCAGCATTGTGATCATTTCTGTTGCTGCAGTTTGAAAGTTTATTGCTTGTTGCAAAGAAATTACCAGAAGATGTAATTAAATCAGAGATTTGATCGGTATAGATATATTAACATGAAAGATTAAAGAGAAACAAACTTTAATCAGTAAAGGATTTCAAATGATTTCAATGATTGCACCGCTTCATAACTGAGAAATAGATTAAGCAGCAAAATATTCAATTAATACCAGAATATTGTCACACATTTTTATGTCTGCTGTCACCAGTGAATAGGTACAGTTCTGTTTTTTTTCTATATCATATACAAATCAGTGCGCACACTAAGGTCTGCTTTCAGGTGTGTGTGTTTGTGACCAATGGCTAAATGAATATTTTCCATCTCCAGCTGGCTCCAGGCTGGAGCAGCTGTGGATCCCAACATCTCACCAACACATCCTCAGTAAGAAAATACAGAAGCTTGAACGCACTCTTTCTAGAACCCTCTGCTGGTTTCAAGGTGGCTTATTATCATGAAATATTCACCAAATGAAACATAGAGTGAGTTATCATTTACTGAGTGAGTGCTGAAATTTAACTGATGCGCTACTCTAAATTTCATCTTTGCTTTTCATGTCTGTTCATTCCAACTATTCCAACACTTCTCAATCTCTTAGGCTCAGTGCATGTTAAGCTCTTCGATATTCTATCCGGATATATCTCATCAATCATTTCGCAATATTCATACCCCCAAAACATTTCCAAGAGAATCTGGCTGCAGACCTGCACTGTGAGGAGCCCTACACTGTCAGAACTACAAGTTTATTTGAATGTGTTTGCAAGCACAGTAGCAGCCATTTAAAATGGCCCTTCCCAGTCAAATGCCAGCCAAACAGGAGACAAATTCCAGCCACTATAGGGACCCCCTCTTTCACCATGGCATGCATATGTTTTTACTCTGGCTGCACCTTTTCACTGAATTACAGGATCTGACCAGTAGAAGGCGCTTCTCTTTACATGTTAATGTCCACATATCATGCCTGAAAGAATATTTTAGTACAAAGATTGATGTTTAAAAAGGAATTGGGCCAGCCAAGGACCAGCCAAGGAAAGTGGGGCCATTTTGAATGGCTGCCACTTTATTATATTATATATTCTTTCTTCTTTTAGTGTTGTTTGTGCTGTGCCT